>MUAA02000032.1:1800000-2232704 GCA_014180765.2 Marchantia paleacea
AGCCAATTGTAACAGACAGGTTACACAAAGGTCTTGCCATTTGTGATACAGAGTACAGTTTCCCAAGGGAATGAGGTGTTATCTTTCTATTAGCGATGAATATGAATGTTTATGCTTCTTTTGAAGACTCTGGACATGCACAGTCCAAAGAGTGTTGTGACAGAGTAGTCCAAGACCACTAAGTCAAATTGACAAACCATTATCCATCCATTACATTGCACATAATTACACATGTAATTGAAAGTTCACTCTAGATTTACTGATGGGAGTTTGATCACTCCTTTACAAGCTGTCGACGAGGCGATGTTCTCCATGAAGTTCTACCGCGAAGTGTATCCGACTAGGGCTCATGGACGAATACCCGGGTATCTTCACAGGTATTACGCACAAATCAAGGCCAATCGAATGCAACATTCAACAGCGTCTCGAGCACTTCGTTCTACCCTGACTACAATTAAGGTTCTTAATGAACACTTGTAAAGAAAGCGATAATCCTACTCTAACGCTACTCCTATTTATACAATCTACTCGCACCTATTTCTTATCGTTGCCTACACAGATCGCGCCCGACTACTTCTTCAAAAAGTTGCTGATCCCTTCAATGACGTCTCTTCCCTCAATGCGAAAGCATCAACGCTCACTTGCAACTCCCTCTTGTCTTATGCGATCTCCTTTTGATGGACTCGCATCGCTTCTTGGCATTCGCGTCCCATGGCTTTGTACATCTCCTTCC
The DNA here is from genome assembly GCA_014180765.2 of Marchantia paleacea. Lineage (NCBI taxonomy): Eukaryota > Viridiplantae > Streptophyta > Marchantiopsida > Marchantiales > Marchantiaceae > Marchantia > Marchantia paleacea. Next base: position 1,800,734 of record MUAA02000032.1, read on the forward strand.
TTCGATCCTTCGAATCGCAAGGGGTGTTTATTGCCACTATCAAACGTTCCAACCTTTCAGCCTCCACATCGTCACACCGAGCAAAAAGGTATTGCGAGCACCTACTCGCCAAATCTTTTAGTCTAGCTGGCCTTTCAACATCGACTTCATGCAATTGCTGCTTCGCCCTCTTCAAATGTTGTTGAAGCTTCTCATTCTCCCTCTCTACGAACTTCACCTCCGCGCTCTGAATTTTACAGACTTCACTGTAGGTCTGCTTCGCCGTGATAGCTTCCTACGCTGCCTCCTTCTTCTTCTTCTCCAGACGCTCCACTGATTTTGTCAATTGCTTTATAGTATCCGCGTGATCCTTCTTTCCTCTGGCGGTGCGGTTCACCAACTGAATTAGCTCTATGTAACCGTCTTCCTGGGGATTCCACCCTTGGATGTAATCAGCATTGGTCCATCTCGCTTCTCCATCAGAACTCAAGACTACCACGTTCTCCAAACTTCAAGGCCAATCAGAACACTAAAGAAAGTGGTTCTTCTACTATTACCTTGGTTTCTTTTACCTTAGGCCTTGATGCCTTTGGTACTGGACTTCCTGGCTGAGCAATTTCCTTCAGCTTCCGCTTCTTACTGCTAGGCTCCGCAATTATCTCCACACTTGGACTTCTCTTCTCTGTGGTCCCCACGGAGTTCTCCTTCCCGAATATTGCTTCTTCCTAATCTCTTACTGCCTTTGCTCTTGCCTCCGAAGACATCTCCTGCTGAGTTGGTTGCACTGGTGACTGCACACCATCATCTTGGTGGGGTCCCACACTTCTCGTCGACCCACTACTATCATTGCTCTTCGCTGACCCATCGAGATTGCTTACCAGATTCACTTGATAGCGCCTCCTCTCTTGTGGCAACAACCACCCCATGCGCGAATATATATGCACCAAGAAGGAGAGATGTAGATCACTCCCTTCTCTCTCGCAGCCTCTGTCCCATTGCTTGCACATTACGAGCAAAAATCTCTCCCCAATTGACTTTCATCGATCCGCAGACGAATCCCTCCAATATTCTCACCTTACACTGTCGCATGGACATTTCTTTGCTCTGAGAACACCCCATTTTGGGGTCAGAAGAACCCTCTAGAACCTCGTGTGAGTTGACAATCTCTTCTTCTTCTCCTCAGTACTCCACATTACAACCGGCAAAACTTCAACGGAAGAAGATTATGATATTCAATGATTCGACCAATAACTTTCGCTTCAACTTCACAGAAAATTTATGCACAACCCTTTCAATCTCTCAAGAAAGTTTCATATGTTTTTCTCTTCTAGATCTCTCAGAACAATTGGTGATTTCTACACTGTATCACAAGGCAATATGCAGACCCTTGTCAACAAAACCCATCACACATCCTAATTCTTGACTTCAATTGCTCTCAGATTTCATGAGAAGGTCACTCATCATCATTACTTGAACTGTGCAAAGTTTTATTGACAGGACTTTTTGATATCAAAAGATATGATCTCCGAACTAACTTCGTGATAGTCAGTGCAGTCTTGCAATTTTGACTGTATACACAAACTTCAATCTATCACTCTGTACTCAAAACTCGTCCAATCGAGTCAAAACTTCAATCAAAACAAAAGCCTGAGTCAAAAACTATATCTCTGTTGACTCAGATCTTCCAAAACCCTCGTAAGGTTCTCAAAAACTCTCCAAATACACTCAAAGGTCTAAATTTCTCACTCTAACTTTGAATCACCACTTCAGAGTGACAAATCCTTCAAATCCATCCATTCTTCAGCTCACGTCGTAGGTCGTCCCGTCAGCTCTCTAACCCAATCCTCAGATCTCCAAATGTTCCCTTCAAAGGTCTCCAAAACTCCTCAAAACCTCGAAGAAGTTGCCCAAGTGCCCTCATTGGCCCAAACTCCAAGACCAATGAGAATGAATAGTGTTATTTTGACCTCTAGTGTGGCCAAATTAGCTCCATTTTAACTTAGAGCTTTACAACTATCCTAAACACCTTACTTAGCCATCCTATACACAATACGAGTTGCCACTAATAAAGAGTCAAAATGACAACTCGAAACCAGCTAAGTATGAACGGAACTACAAACGGAACCGGGGAGTTTATAACTTGAAAATAATACTCCTCGCCAAAGTTCCTAACAATCAACTCCCTATGGCTTGTTTTTGGTAAGCAATAGTGATGGAATTGGAACCCATGTGTTGAAAGCCACCACTACTGGTAAGTTCAAATCCATAGCGCCCAAACTAAATTAAAACGCACTGTTTATCGTTACGCCCCAAATCGCTACCAGAGGAAACAACTGGAAGAATAATCGGGTCTGGAGAGTTTATCACTTGTTGCAGAAAGTTATCTCCAAAATGATATTTTGGATATTGATTTGTTTTAGTTTTACATGGTTTACGTGTTATTGGTTCTCAGAAGAGTTCATTTTTTTATTAGCTAAACCCTTTCTTACTTTGCCTTATTTAGACTCATCTTTTATTTGTACACAATTAACGGAGGCCTTGAGCACATATGTTAACCACGCCCAAAAATGATCACGATGAAGACACCGGATGTTGATCACAAATGGATTAGGCATCGGTACATCTGGAGGATCATGTTGTCCTCTATCCATATCCTCTTCGGCTCCTCTTCGATCAAATAAGCTCCTTAGTAAGCAAAGTGATGTGTCTAGCTCTCTCCCATACCCTTTCCATCCTGACTGCGCTTTATATCTGATAAGGTCCAAGATAATATCTCTTGGAGCCTTTTCAACATCCTGACCCTACAAAGTTGATCCAACGGTGGGCTCTTAACATCCTTACAGTGCGCCATCGGTTATCCTAACCTAAAGTATCGACGTCATGACAACAGCTCTGAAGATGACACATGCCATCATCTTCTCATAGTAGCCGCGTCACAACACGACAACCCATACTTACATAAGTAGTTTGTTGTGTTGAGATGAATTGGTTCAAAGTATACATTATCTTCCATCGGAAGTCGTCCCGAATAAGATCGATCTTGAAGCTGTTTGTACATTCCTCTTCCTAGGGTCAAACCACTTGGTCTCATCGAAGGTGAATGCAATTTACATTGCCGACCCTTCCCAGTCGACTCCATCCTTCTCCTTCGAGTAATCTCTTCCTAATGCCTCAGCCCAAAGCAGCGCATCCCACGAATCTGGATGTCCTCTCCAGCCTATTGCGTTGGCTGTCTTCTTAGCTCGAACTTCTTCGCACAATTCTGGGCACACATAGTCCCATCGCCATGCCAAGAACTCCCCGCCCATGTTCTTTAATCGTGTTAATTCTATGGCTAACTACTTTGGCTTTGGCACCAAAGATCGATATACTCCTATTGTCATCTTTTTCACTAGCAATTGAATAGCCTCACGAGCCCCCAATCGAATGACCGATTTCCTCTTCATCCTGTCTACTTGACTCGTCGGCTCGTGCTTGCTCCTCTGCGGCTCGTTGCACTCATCGATGTTGTTACTTACTGCCCTAATCCGTTGACGCTTCAGACCTCCTTAACAACTCATTCGTCTTGGTCATCTTCGTACTTATTTCACATATTCGTATTCGGCGGCCCAGACTTTCTCCGAATATCGTTTGTTTTTATTCCAAAAACAAAAAAACATGCTCCAAACCTCTAAGTATGGTCCTACACCAATTCCCTTATTACTCCTGCACTTCTGACCGAATGTCAGCTGGAAATTCGGGGGACTTTGAATTCCCTTCCTCAGCCTGGGCTGTCGGTTTAAGGATAGTTTTCATTGCTTTCACCCGCCTCTCCTTTTGTTTATGCTCCGCGAGTTTCTCCCGTTTCTTCTCCATTGAAGCACTTGCCTTAGTGCCCCGTGTCGTTATCCGAAGTACGTCTAATGCCTCTTCCAGCCATTTTGTCTCCTGTCCGGAGTCTTTTCCTTCGAGTTGTACCAAGTGTACCCAGACGTCTTTCTTAGGACGAGTAACAAAGCGAATGCTCAGTGCTAGATATCGCTCATTTTCCACCCGTTGTTGGAGAGGCTGATCATAGTCTACATTGGTGTGGCCGGGGCGCATGCAATTGTTGCACATCGGTTGATAGATCATCCTCCGGCGGGGCTGCGGACACTGAGGTGACCAATGCCCCATGGCCCCACAGTTGTAGCATGCATTTGGTTTAGGTGGTGGCACCATGGGAGGTACCACACCCATCCTCTGTTGTGGGGTGTTAACGGCCATCTCCACCTATGCATACCTCTGAATATGTACAGGTGGGATTTGGGAGGTACTCCCACCATCTTGGATCCCATAGACCGGGTCATCGAGAGGGACTTCGTGTTGTGGATAATCCCATACTAGTACCCATTCCACGCTATGGGCAACATAAGTCTCCCACGGCTGATGCTCAGCGTTAGAATGGTCTGATTTCCAACAAATGGTACACCAAACATTCGCCCTCAACTGCATGGGTGACTTTCTTCTTTCCTTATTATTTACAAGGTGCACCTTGAGCTCTTCCAAGCTCTTGATGAGCTGATCCACTCGGGACTCAATCCCTTTCTTCTTTAGATTCTTCATTCGCCGGGACTCTTTCTTTGGCACCCGTTTCCATTCTTTGTCCAAAGAACTGGAATCTTTGGCCAAAGTAGTCGTCTCCTCACTTGGAGACAGACTTCCGCGTCTTCGGCTCTTTGGGTGCTTTGCCTTTCTCCTCTTTTGAGGAGCCCCAGTCTCTCTCCTGCTACGCCGATGAATATTTGATAACTCATAGACCTCGGCCGCTTGTATCGTTGCCTCCACTGTACCTAGATCAGACCTTCTACAGAAAATCCCGATTAGCTTCTTTCCGTATCAAATGTAAAAAGGCTTGAAACATTGAGACTCACCGGATTTACGACTTAACTTTTTCTTTATGACAAACCTCTATGGCTCCTTCCCACAAGGCCTACTTTCGCCCTTGGTGACAGTTGCACAAGAAATAAAAAGACAAAGTATAATAACAAAAGGGATGGGAAGACCCCATCAAATCGTACAAGGATGGAACCAAACCGGTAACATGGGGCTAGGCCCCAATAGTATCACATTGGGAAATATGTCCTACAACACCTAAGATATTTGAACTATCCAAGTCAAAAGGTCTACAAACAACAAGAGCATCCAAAGAAGCATCACATAACGTGATTGCTCTCCTATGGATTGCACCTGCTAGTGCTCTCTGTAGAGCAATGGAAACATGTTGACTAAAATAGGCTATACAATAAGCTAAAGAGAGTGATACCCCATGTCGCCTAGTATGATAGGCTCTCGCGCATTCCCTCACGAACATGTCGAAGTCGGTGTCCATAGCTCCATATAACTCCAAAGCTAGAGGAACAAAGAGTTGACTTCTCTGCATACCTCTATACTTGGAGACCTTTATTTGCTTTGCCGCCTCCACTTGCCGCCCATCCTGGAGGATGGGTGATCACCCCCTCTAGAACTGTGTCTCTAGTAGGATCGGTAACCACCACATCAGCCACAGTGACCTGGTCCTCCCGTACCAAATACATGTATGCCCTAACCCTGATCGACTGCAAGGCATACCAACGCTCTCTCCATGTGAGGTATCCACCCTCTCGCGCCATAGCAAACACCACATCCCTAATGGCATCATGGGTAGCTATCCTCTGCCCTCCGAATGGACAATGAGTCATATGAACACCTGCTGCATCTAAAGTGATACCTCACATGTGAGTAATGAAGATGTAGATGGATGGACCAAGCCAAGACGGAACCTCATCGCTGTGGAGAAAGTAGTTGGTGCGAGTTGGAAAGCCCTCATGCATGATCGAGCCAAGATCCACGAGCATGCACCCTTGTCCGAGCAAGAGCGTAAACGAGCTCTAGCAGTACGAGGAATGGCCGGATCCACTAAGAGTGAATGTAGAGCCTCCTGAAACTGTCGGTCCATCAAGACAGATTGTAGACCCCTAGTCCAATCGGTAGCCAAAGAGGAAAAAGATGGAAACTCATGTCGTACCTCCTGTGGTAAAATGTCTCTCGTATGTCGTAATAATACCTGTAAGAGAAATGATCCCGTATCAATGTCTCTCGTATATATCTCCAAAATAGGTCTATCTGCGATCACAAATCGAGAAGATAACAAAGGTGCAACGAGCGTCCAACTCGTCAAGAATACTGCAAGTGTCGTCTCCTCCATCGATAATAGGCCTACCCCTCCCCACAAAATTGGCAAAGATGTCTGTCTCCTTGCCAAATCTCCAATCACACACTTGAATGTCCCTGGTCCGATGATGAAATTGCACAACTACAACTTTGCTTATATATATATATATGTTTTTCTCTCTCTCTCGTCTACTCTCCTTGAGAGGTGGCTTGAATAGTTATTCGGAGTATTTTTTGTAATATAAAGTGAGTTTTGTTAATTACGTTATGTTAACGATCGTTGAGTTTCAAATTGGTGAATTGAACTAGACTCACATACATGCACGTGATATGAGAATAAATATCTGTTAATCACGAGATTGACTGTTGTAGCCCTCATTCTTTTCCAAATTTTTGAGCGGGATGATTCCTGTCCTTTGCTTTGTTCCGCTCTTGAAACGGATGGTGGTTTTGCCATCGTTCTTGGTCTTCCTAGTTTAACTAGATATGAATGAATAAGGGCGAAAGGACGACTGAAGTCCTCCAACATAATTTGGACACATCGAAAGTCGAACACAAATTTGATAAGCTTGATTCTCCTCCAATGCAAAGCATTACCACCGTAGTTTAGATTCAGAACGTCGTAAGTCCATAGCACGGTCGTTGGAGGACTTGATGAGCGCAAAGGAGCATCTTTCGGGGACGTGTGTAAAACATGCATGAGAGCGACACCACATACCAAGATCCATACAAAGTCCAAATCTGTAGTGATGTTGGGATGTGTTGGTGATTTCATAGACGGTGAACGACATGAGAAGTTGCGAAACTGTAGAAGATCTCATACGTCTAACAACTCTTCTTGTTCCACTCGTAGAAATTCCCTCTCAACTGCTACACTGGGCACATCTTGGGCCCCGCAATTTTGTCCGGCACAGTACACAATGTTAACCAGTACCTTTACCACGGTAGTCGTTTGACCATAAAAGTCTTGCTATTATGTAGGACCTCGCAGACCTGGCTGAAAAGCATATGTGGATCGTTTCCATAGAAGAAGACAAGAGATGCGGAAAAGAAAGACTTCGAAGTTTCCTTGTAAACTATTTTTCTTACGTTGGTTGTTTTCCTTTGCTGTAGTAAAAGAATCACAGTTACCGCAAAGGAATCACAGTTTGGCTGCATGTACCGGTCAATACATACTGTACCTGCTTTGAAAAAATATAAACCACGTACATTGCTTTGTACGTCCCATCATGTAAATATTTTCTACCCTTAAGGGCTTTTTTCGAAGGATTTTCCTACTCATACCGAGGTCATTTTCGATGTGTAAAGTGTTGGAAGTTCGGGTTGAGGGTTACACTCCGTCGGCTAACTTCTGGTTGCTAAAAACTTGTACGGAAATCTTACCTTATGAGTTTTTAAAGTCTAGATGATCTAACTTCCACTTATGTTTCTCTTAATACTGAAGATAATGTTTGCAGCACATTTACAAAGTCGTTATTGAAGTAAACAACAAGTCATAAATGACTTTACATACTAAATGTATTTTAAAGGATATTGACGAGTAGCTTGTAAATAAGCTGGTAGCAAAGTGATGTCTTCATTCTAAGATGAAGATTTAAAATTGTGATTACAACTTAAAGAACCAGAAAAACACAACGAATAAATACTTTTCTTATACATAATATCTATTTACATCCAAGAAATATTTTTTAATATATATTGCAAGAAGAAGATGAAGTCAGAAGAAAAATTTGGTATCAAGTTTAAGTTACATAATTAAAATAACATAGACTTAGTTTTGTAGAATATTAAAGTTTTCAGAAATTTTATTGTTAATATATATGGTTGTTGATTTTGCTTGAATCTTACATATATGGGAGTAGGATATAAAAGTGGATCAATTTTTCTTTCCGTTCATAAATATCTTCAAAAGAATCCATTATCAATTTCAATAGCATACTATTGCCATATTTGCATTTTTTTAAAGTTGATTTCAATACATGCCACAATGGCAACATGAAATATGATTAATTGTTTATAGAATTTTGGACAAAGATTTTTTCAAAATTAAAAAATATCTTTTCTAATAGTATCAAGGACGTGAATTAAGTCTTTCCTTCCTAGTGCCAAGATCTTTGGTACATGTGTATCTGGTGTCCAGTTTTTCATGAGAATGAGGAAGATACATTATGCCATGCAAAACGTCTTAATCCATTGGTTGGAGTTGGAACAAATAATAAATAAGCATCTTTGAATGTCTAACCGGTTACCTAGGCATGGTTGTGTTTTCTCTGGCAAGAGAATGTGCTAAATTCCAAATATGAGAGGTATTACTAAAATTTAAAGTAAGAAAAGATTTCGTACTATAAAATATAGCAAAGGCAACAATCCATAACAGGATGTAGAACCCCACTGAAGAATTAAAAAGTTCGGGCAAAATATCGGCAACCAAAGACCGGCGCGCTACTTGCGCTATGGTCTGTGATGTGGATTCTAGACATTTGGCCGTCTTGAGTTACAGGTCTATGTATGGTTCTCGATTACAAGTTTTTGTAAAACATTATTAAAGAACGCAACGATGTTGGAAAAAATCAAACTGACGCGATATTCTCTCCGTCCTTTTCTGTGGCAATTTTTTTTCTCCTTTGTCTTTCTATCAGTTTTTGGCTATGTTTTGAAAAAAAAAATTCGCACAGGTATGTTGAATTACTAATATTAGCTAATAATTTCTTGAAAATTATGAAGATTTCGTAAGCATAATAGTTTTATAATCCATCTAGACCAGTCATATTTACAAACTCGCATAGTTCTTTATAATAGACACTGGATTTTGAAAGTAATTATTGACAAAGTACATTCTCTTCAGTTGTACTGTAGGTTCTCTCGGATCTCAACAAAAGAGTGCACATAACAGCTCCTTATGTTTTCTTCCTCACTTGCGACGTTTTCATGTTATTTGATAAAAATGGTTAAAATGCATAAAATGTACACAGCAACTTTTTCATGTTGAAGTGACTACAATTTGAATATACATATATATATATATATGTATTCAAATTGTAGGGTTCACATAATTATGGTAGAAGAAATTGTACCAAAAGCAGGGTCTTGATTTCAGATCATATCTTTATTTGAATGTATAAACGTTTTATAACGTTTATACATCTCTTCCTGCAAGCTAGATTTTTACGGAACTGGACTCATTGGAATTTGTTTGTGAACCCCTGTGATAACAGTTTCAAAAAGTTATAATGAACCGCTTGTACTAAATATTACTATATAAGTAAACGTGTGTTAATATATGCTGTTGATTATAAATGTAATACATATTTGATGATAAAGTTTAATCATGATTTTTAAATTTGGCATAGATTTAGAAACCGACGCTTGTTGATAATATCTTGAGGTCATATAAGAATGTAACACATATAGGACTGAGCATGAGGAGTACAAATAACTATAGAATGCCATCCAAAACTTTCGACATAGTGCTAACTTCGACAAGTGAGACACTTACCATATGGCAATACTATCGGATTTGTGATTTGGTTTTAAGGATAGCTCTTTATGTGGATTACGTGCATTTCTATGAAATTTTTTTTTATCTATGGTCATTTTATCACTACAATTGAAAAAACGTGCCCTCAAACAAGGAGTGTTTTTTTTAGCAATTTTATATCAAGGTTTTAAATTTTAAAATTGCAAATTTTACAACAAATTGGGCATGAGATAAACTTGTTTGCATGCATGGATAGTCTCATCCTTTGGATAATATATTCATATCTAATTCACATAAATAAGTACAAATGAAGGTTGTTTCAATTTGACATTTGGCACCAAGAAGAGATCTCACCAATAAAATTGAATTGTAGTTGATGATTAAACATTCAAAACGCAAGAAGACTTCTGTATGTATAAGTTGGCATGAAAAGTGTATGTGTCAAAAATTTGTTGAGAGGAGCAAGAAAATTATCATGAGAGGAATTTATAAACTTCTTCAATTTATACCATTTTATTTGATAGCAAGTGACATCCGATTCAATGGCAATTTGGGGGATTGTTTGGGCAAAAAGCTTCTTGATTTATTTGATTTGTTGAATTCAACAAGGTACAATGACAATAAAAACTATTTTACAAAACTACAAGATTTTATTGAGTTGATTTGTTTGTTGAATATAATGATATTAGAGTCTAAATTGAGAGGGTAAAAAAATTGTTTAAATTTATAAATATGATTTTTTAAAGGTAAGAATATTTAAATTGTAAAAATTAACCATTAAAAAATATCATCTTACATAGATTTCAAATATAAGTAAAAATTTATTATTTCAATAATTATTTATAAAAATTAAACTGTAATTCATCATTATTTTTAAAATAATAATAATAATAAATTTATTTATATATAGATTTTGTAATTTTTTTGGAAATTGGTTATGTTTGACTTAATGTGCAATGTAGTATAATATTGTTATAATCAAATATGAAAATTTTATTTTTATTATCCATGCATATATTATGTTTTCGATTTAACAATATGTAAAACTATACATTTAAACTTTAAATATAAATTTTACTTCAATTTTTTCAAACAAATTTATAAAATACATATTCTTGCATTCCACAACTATATTCATCACATTGCAGATATGTTATATAGATTATTTTATATTATTGATATATGTATGATTTATTATATATAATTATATATAATTATAATTAATTGTATCTATCTTTATGGTATGAAATCTAGGATCTTTAGCATCTTTAGCCTCTTTATCATGTTTAGGTTAATGTTCACTTCTAAGTTTGATATGTTGGAAGTTTAAGATTTTATTTTCCTAGATTATGATTTGTAACTTTAAAATTATTTATATCATGATTGAATAATTTTTTCTCTCTTGAATATGAGTTGATCCAAATTAAAACATAGATTTAGAATAAAAATTATAAAAAAATCTGTTGAGATGCTAGATAAATGCAATACATATCAAGAAAAAATAATTACATAAAATTAAATAAATCTAAGAGAAATAGATCAAAATTGCAAGGATGGAATTCCAAAATCATATTTTAGAACATTTGGCTGATATTTATTTCTAGTCTAAACTTGCACATTTATTATTTTTAAGTATCATAGGCAAAGAAATCAAAATTATGCGTTCATGCTATTTTTTAATTCGGACAACATAGCTTTTTGATAATTGATAACTCATCTATTGCTGCAAATAAAAAAGAAGAAGAATTTACTCTATCTGTTACCTATATGTTCAATATCAATAATAACATTGAACAACTTGTGCGTTTGTTACCTATGAGTAATATTTCTTAACCTTTTGATACTTGTATATATTTCTATGAGGCTCTCCTTGGTCTTCCAATAGAACTCTTACTTTGTTATTCCTCATCTTTTTGTAGTCTTTCCTCAACCAAACAAAGAACTTCATTAAAGATTGGAACTTGTAAACTTCTCCCAAGACAACCAACTCCAACTTTATCATATGTGATAAGGAGGGATGATGAATCCACCCCATCAAATACTATATAAAAAATAATTGAGTTGTGCTTTGAGAAGCACTCTTTTTTTTCAAACAATCTTGTCATGATGTTTATACCGAAATGATTATCCATTGACAAACCCTATTAAAATATTCAATTTGATGACTTAATAAAGATTTTTTTACTAGTTAATATATATTAGTTTAATATATAATAGTATTTAATATATACTAGTTTACAATATAGAGTTGTGCATTTGATGTAATATCCACCATAATGTGACCTCTAAGATGTCATCGTTGAGCTTTATGGTACCCATTGTAGCAGAATATTTTTTACAATCTTTAGTAACCGCATGGATGTTATGCATGTCCCATAACAATATTATGGTGACACATTCTAAGATATTATCAACTTTAGTTCTGTTGTTTTTTTACTCCAAACTAAGATTTTTTGTGAACTTCAATGAACAAGGTTGACAATACACATCACTTCATATCCATCAATATTAATTCTTACCATCTCTCTTTAATAACCTCCATAGAATTCCAACTTGATGTAACCAATCTTGGTTAGTTATAGTTAGTTTAGCCAAAGCGTAGGTTGGTCACTAGATCACAAAAACACAAGATAGTGGTGTGCACTATCCAAAAAGCAAAAGGTAAATGACGAGGTGGCTACCATGCATTGGTGGATCGGATTGTGTGTTATACGTCTTTTAGGAATGGGGTAGGATAAGATAACAAAAGACGCAACCTACGCATGTTAGCCATGTGACATAGTTTGGATTTCAGACTTTTCTAGTCCTACAGTATATGAAGCAAGAAGAGGTCTTGAGAAGACATCTCTCATCTTGGAAGTCATTCCAGAGTCATTGCCTTTAGTATTACAATAGTATTAGAGCATGCTTATTGTTTGTATGAGTGTGGATCACCCCTCTTGGAAGAATAGTCTGGATTGGTACAATTATTTGAGGACAGAGTGTTTGTTAGAGGCTGGAAGTGGCCATTGAGCTGCAAGTAGTGAAAGGGGGTTATTGTGGGTGCACATTATGGATGGGAAAGATAGAATAGTACCTAGATTCCCATTTCTTAATCCTTTTCATATCAAACTGTTATACATTGAGAGAACAAGGTTGACTCAATATTTGGTTTATCATTTTGGTGCCAACTTCATGGACCAAGTGATGAGATCTCGAGATCCAATTATCTTACCTATAGTCACCTACGATGTTACTTGGGATCTCACAATATACATTTTAGTTTAGAGATGGACCTCAATAGACCACCACCGGTGAGATTCAACACACAGTGTGAAATCTATTGTGTGTATCATCCTAAAGCTATGTTTCGGAGCCTAGTTATTAGAAACTTTGGAGAGGAGTATTACCACAAGGTGATAGCATCACCTATTCCTTTTGTGTTGCCAATCTTGAGAAATTGGAGATTGTTCATCTCAACGCTATACTGAAAGAGAGTGGACGAAGACAAATCTTGGAGGACACTTTGAGAGAAAGGATTAAGGAGTTGAGAGATTTGAGAAATGCATTTGAGCAAAGCCAAACTCAAGTATAAGAGTTAGCTCAAGAATTGACAGCAGTCAAAATGAGAGGAATGGAAAATGAGAGAATGAGAGAAACTAAAATGGAAATAGAGACGTCACCATCAATGATGAAGAGTGAAGAAATAGTGAGAGCCCGTGCTCTTGAAGCCCAAGAGGCACAACGAGCGAGAGAGTTAGATCTTCAGACATCCATGATTTTGAAGATGACAAAAGCTTATAAGATAGAATCTTACCGAGGAAGTCGAACCATGGGAGTTTTGGAGGCTTGGATTGAGAGAATGGAGTACCATCTTGCTTTATTCAATATCAACGATCACATTGCAGGTTTTTTTGTTCGTACTTTGTTGTTGGAGAAAGCGTCTACTTGGTTTTAGGGTTGGATGATGGAGCTCAATGAGTCAAGCCAACAAGTTACTTGGAGTGTAATGAAACGAGGTCTTCTTCAGAATTTTCAAGCAGTTGATCCCATCATCACGGCACGGATAAGGTTGTGGAAACTTGAACAAAAGGGAAGTGTAAAGGAGTACATTGAGGAATTTTGAGATCTTCGAATTCAAATACAAGATATGAGTGGAGGTGAAGCCCTTGATTTATTCAAGAGAGGGTTGAAGAAAAAGATTCAACAGGAGGTGATTCAAGACAATCCATGCAACTTGAACGAGGCTATTGCTTGTGCACAACGAATATCCAACGTTTACTTCAACAGTGGAGAGGTATAAGTTCCCACGAATCAATACTATGGACCAATGCATATGGAGTTGGGCAACATAAGGAGGAGAGAAGATTTCATTCCAAGAGGAGTGAAAACACAAGGAGGAGATCGTCGTAACTCAAATCCTCATCGATAAGCAAATTCAAGAGGAGGAGACGGAGTGGAGGGAAGACGAGAAATGAGACAATGCTATAATTATGGAAGATTTGGTCATATTGCCATGAATTGCCAAACTCGAGTTCTAGCAAGAGGAGCTAGATCTCGCTATCGATGAGCTCTCAATAATCTTGAAGGTGGAGATGAAGTGACCAATGACAACCCGGGAAATGACGAGCACCAGTAACCTTGCCTTGCGGCCTTATTGGTTCGATGAAAAGGAGAAAAGGTGAGGGAAGGAAGCAAAAACATGAGATCAATGGTTTGAGAAAGAAGGAAACATGTTTGATTGTGACGGATGGCGAGATAGAAGGAGTAAAAGTAAGAGTATTGATTGATCCAGGAGCTACAGAAAATTTCCTATTTCGATCTATTGCTATAAAGTTGGGATTAGCTTTAGAGAAATATGAGAGTGAAAAGGTAGAGTTGCCAAACGGGCAAACAGAGGGCATTGAGAGCATTCCTATGAAAGTAGAGTTGAAGATTGGGCAATACAAGGAATCATTGGAGTGGAGAGTAATTCGATTAGCTTGCTATGATGCTATTTTGGTTATGTCTTGGATGGAAAAATATAATCCTGAGGTAGATTGGCAAAGAAAGATAGTAAAAACTATCAGTTGGAGGATCTTTGGAGATAGACTTAGATCGGAACAAAAAAACTTACCTCTATATGTGATAGAAAGAACCGCTATCAATCACAAAGATGTATGTTTTTTGGGCCTAATAAGAGATGTAAGCGCTCCAAAAGAACAATCTTTTATACATGAAGAGTTAACTTGTATCTTGAACGAGTTTCAAGATGTTTTTCTAGATGATCTGCCTCCAGGTTTACCACCAAGAAGGAGAGTGGATCACAAGATAGAGATCTTACCTTGAAGTTCTCCTCCTTGTAAAAATCCTTATCGACTTGCACCAAACGAGCTGGAGGAATGCAAGGCACAATTGAAAGAGTTGTTGGAAAAAGGGTTTATCCAACCTAGTGTGTCATCAAATGCAGCTCCAGTGTTGTTTGTGAAGAAGAAGGACGGCTCCATGCGGATGTGCATGGACTATCGTGCTCTAAATCAACAAACGGTGAAAAACAAGTATCCATTATCATGAATGAATGACTGGTTTAATCAACTTCATGTTTGTGAAGAAGAAGGACGGCTCCATGCGGATGTGCATGGACTATCGTGCTCTAAATCAACAAACGGTGAAAAACAAGTATCCATTATCATGAATGAATGACTGGTTTGATCAACTTCATGGAGCTAAGTATTTCACCAAACTTGATCTTAGAAGCGGATACAATTAGATCAGAGTGGCGGATGAAGATATATAAAAGATAGCTTTTAAAACTAGATATGGATATTTTAAGTATCTAGTTATGCCATTTGGTTTAACCAATGCCCCTACCACATTCATGGGACTGATGAATGATAATTTTTGTAAATATCTAGATAAATCAGTGATTGTGTTTTTAGATGATATTTTGATATATAGCAAGTCCTTACAAAATCATTAGAAACATCTACGAGAAGTACTCCAAATGTTGAGAGAAAATAAGTTGTATGCTAAGATGTCAAAATGTGAGTTTGGCAAAAGCGAAGTAGATTACTTAGGCCATAGAGTTAGTGCAGATGGCATCCAAGTCATGAGTGACAAAGTGGAAGCCATTCAAAATTGGAGTGCTCTAGAGAATCAGACTCAACTACGTAGTTTCTTGGGTTTAATCAGCCTCTATAGAAGGTTTGTGGAAGCTTTTGCTCGTATTGCTCAAGCTTTAACAAATCTCTTAGGCCAAGGGCAGAAATGGCAATGGGGTACAACTCAAGAGATTGCATTTCAGGCTTTGAAGGATACGCTCTTACATGCATCAATCCTTAAATGGTATGAACCAGGTAGACCAACAAAACTTGATACGGATGCATCAGGTGTGGCAGTTGGAGGAGTGTTACAACAGGAATGGAAAGATGGATGACACCCAATTGCCTTCTTCTCATGGAAGCTTTTGCCAACGGAGCAAAATTATCATACCACAGAGAGAGAGAGGAGTTAGCTATTGTGTTGGCTACTAAACACACTTTCTGACAGATAAGGAGTTTGTGGTTGAGACAAACCACAAGCTTTTGGTTTATTTAGAAACTCAAAAGGATCTCTCAAAGCGGTAGATTCGTTGGGCTAAATGGTGACAGCGTTTCAACATGAAGATTGTGTATGTGGAGGGGAAGAAGAAGCTTGCCGATGCATTGACACGAATGCCGTGCATTAATCACATCATGGAAGTGAAGATTCACTTTGAATGGTTGGAGAACCTGAATCAAGCTACCAAGGAGGATGAGGAGATTGCACAAGCCCTTCAGCAGGATAGATCACATTTAGAACGGGGATTGGCGTTCTATAAGGGAAAGATGGATACCCTCATATGTTGCTCTCCGTACAATAGTGTTAGAGAAGGCACATGATTCAGCTATTGCTAGTCATGTAGGAGTGGAGAAGACCATTGAAGGCATCCATAGGGTATACTTTTGGTCAAGACTAAGAGAGGACATCAGCAGCTATGTTCAAAGTTGTGTGGCATGTCAACAAAATAAGGCTTGTAATAAGAAACCATCAGGTCTACTACAACCTCTACCAACACCAACTAGAAGATGGGAGCACGTCAATATGGACATTGTATGTAAGTTACCAATGACGACTACAGGTTATGATTCGATAGTTGTTGTTGTGGATAAATTGAGCAAGATGATCCATATTAGGCCCACAACAAAGACAGTTATTGCACCTGAACTTTCTCGAATTTATATGGAGGTAGTTTTTGTTCAACACAGTTTAGCTATAGTTTTCATCACCGATAGGGGCACTCAATTTACTTGTATGTTTTGGAAAACCCTATTTGGGCTATTCAAAACAAAACTAGCCATGACCACAGCTTATCATTCTTAAATAGATCTCAAACTGAGAGAGCAAATAGAATTATTGAAGACATGCTTAGAGCTTTCACTTTGGAGGAGCAAGAAGGTTGGGATACACTTTTACCCTTGATTGAGTTTGCTTATAATAACTCAATCAATGTATCCACAAAAGTCAGCCCTTTCTTCCTGATGTATGGAGAACACCCCATCACACCATCTAGCTTGGTGAGTGTAGGTCACATGCAGGAACCATCAATCCAAGTTGAAGCGGTGAACGAGTTTGTGGCACGAGTCCAAGGAGGAGTGCATCAGGCAAAGCAAAAATTAGCCATTGCACAAAATCGGCAAAAACAATATGCCGATGCTCATCGACGACATGTGGAGTTTCAAAAAGGCGATCATGTGTTGTTGTCTACTACCAATTTGTCATTAATAGGGATTCGAAAGTTTAATCCATGGTTTACTGGACCTTTGTTGATTGTTCAACGGATTGGAGAAGTTGCCTACAAGTTAGAGTTGCCAACACACATAAAAATACATCCCGTTTTTCATGTGTCTCTTGAGGAAGTTTACTCCACTATCTCCTTCCTTTGGCAATCCACATCAACCTCCTCCTTTACCAGCCATGATTGATGATGTAGAGGAATATGAGGTTGAGAGATTTCTCAAGAAACGGACAAGAGGTCAGCGGAATCCAAAAGAGGAATATCCAGTCCAATGGAAAGGTTATCCACTTTATGAAGCTACTTGGAAACCATTGGTAAATCTTACAAATTCCAAAATACTTATAGAGACTTTTGAGTCTTCTTGCAATGAGGACGTAGCATCTTAAATGGGAGGAGGTTTGTAATCACAGCTTGGTTAGCTATAGTTAGTTTAGCCAAAGGGTAGGTTGGTCACTAGATCACAAAAAGACAAGATAGTAGTGTGCACTGTCCAAAAAGCAAAAGGTAAATGACGAGGTGGCTACCATGCATTGATGGATCAGATTGTGTGCTAGATGTCTTTTAGGAATGGGGTAGGATAAGATAACGAAACATGCAACCTACGCATGTTAGCCATGTGGCATAGTTTGGATTTTGGACTTTTCTAGTCCTACAATATATAAAGCAAGGAGAGGTCTTGAGAAGACATCTCTCATCTTGGAAGTCATTCCAGAGTCATTGCCTTTAGTGTTACACTGTACATCAGTATATCACGTTGATTACTATATCCACAACAAGTTCCAATGCATCACAAATTGTGTAATAGAACGGTAGGTACTATTCAGTCCGAATTCGTATAGATTGATTCGTTCCCAATGGAATGAGGGATCAAACTGCACTAGCAAAGAAGGGAAATAAGCATTTAGACATCTTTCTAACTCTGGACTGCGAAGTCTGAAGAGCATTCACAAAGAAGGCAATCGATTCAATCTCAATTCCTTCACAAACCCATCACATCATCAATTCCACAGACACAACAAATAGATTTCAGCAGTTTGCTTTACTTCAGGATGGGGATCTATCTCATTACAAGTTTGCGTCTCGGCGAAAACACCCTCTAGAGTACTTCTGATGCTTCTGCATGTGCTCATTTCGTGGACAAATACCCGGGTAACTTCACGGATACACGCCTTAGTCGTCACAACGTCAGCCTGCAAACATCAGCTCCTTGAGTGCTCGTTCCATCCTAACTACAATTTGCAATCCAATAGCTTGAACACTTGCAAAAAAAGATCCATCACTTTATTTCCTACGACTATTTATAATGAATGTTCTAACTGCTACTCCTAACTACCAAGCTAACCATCTCCTACACAGATCGCTCTCTCCTAAGTCTTCTACTCTGATCTAAGCCGCTCGATCGCACCTCCGCTGCTTGCGTGTATGCGTCGATTCCTAACTGCATTTCTTGTACATCTGCCGCGATCTCTTGTCAATGAAAAGCCATGGCTTCCCTGAAATCTCGACTCAATGCCTTGTACATCTTCTTTCGTCATCCTTCGAGTCGCCGAGATTCTCCATTACTGCCACCAATTGATCTAACTGCACATCATGCTGCGTCGTGTTGATGCGTCAACACGATCATACCGTGTGAACAGATGCTGCGCACATTTGTTAGCGAGGTTCTCCAACTTCGCAGGTGCTTCCACATCCACCTAAATCAGTCTTTGCTTCAGGTCTTGCACCGTCTCCCGAAGATGTGCATTCTCCTTCTCCACAAAATGGATCTCCGCACCCCAAATACGACAGATCTCTCCGTAGGACTTCTTCGCCTCCTGAAGCTTCTTCTCCATCTCAGTCTTCTCTTTGGACAGCTTGTCCACATTCTCCGTTAGCTCTCTCATTATGATGGACTGGTCCTCCTTTCCCAACGCCAGACGGTTCATCATCTGAATCAACTCCATATTTAAAATGCTTGAGGGTCCCATCCTGGCATATACATCGGCCCCATCTCGTTCAACTCCATCAATACCTGGACCACCACAACTTCCAACTTCTGCGACAGCTGTAGTACCGATGCCATAGGTTCTGCAATCTCCTATGAGGCTTTCGGCCCTGGCTTCACCGCCATCAGGACTTTGCCGGTCCTACTTCTTCTACCTTCTTCTTTCCTACATCTCTTCGAACTGCTAGAGTAGCTGGTGGACTGTCTTCCACTACTCTCTTTCTCTTCCTCGAAGTTCCAATCACTTCCAGGCCTGAGTCCAAATCAGGCTTGCTCTGCACCGCTGGTCTCACTTCTCCCGTTCTATTCGGCTCAGCTGGGGCACTCGTTCCTAGATTCCACTGTCGCATGAACAGAGCTTTACTCTAAGCGTCTGGCTGTAGAAGAACTCTCCTCGTTCTCGTGTGAACTGACAATCACCCTCTCTTTCATCCCCTCATCTCTCCATGCCCAACTCGTTGCACCCGGTAAACTCTATCGGAAGAGGATCATTGTAACCAACGATTGAACCGTTAACTCTTAGCCAAACTTCGCAGAAAAGTACTTTGCAACCATTCATAACTCTCGAGAAAGTTTTACATGCACTTTGCTTTTAGATCTCTTGTTACAAATGTTGAACTATACCCTGTATCACAAGGCGATATGCACACCCTTGCGTACTAAAACCACTATAAACTCCAATCCTTTGATCCAATTGCACTCAAATTTCACAAGAAAACGACTTATTATCCAAGATTCAACTTTGTCAAGTTTTAATGACCAATCTTGTTGATAGCATGAGTTATGATTGTCGAACTAAATCTGTAACAGTGTGTACAATCCTGCAATTCAGACTGTGTACACAAATTTCAAACTACTGCTTTGCACTCAAAACTCAACCGATCGAGCTGAAATCTCAATCAAATCGCAAATTCGATTGTAAACTCTGTGTCTATTGAATTCGATCTGTCAAAGCTTTCATAGAACGCTCAAAATTCACTCAAACTCTCCAATCGGTCCAAATTTCACTCTCCCACTTCAAATCACCACACTGGAGTGTCAACTTGCTCAATCGCCTTCATTCTTGGACCATAATCCTAGCTCTCCTTGTCAGCTCTCCAACCATATCCTTCAATCCTGAAAAACTCTCTTCGAAGGCTCTCGAAACACCTCAAAACCCCGAAGAACTCGTCCAAGTGCTCTCATTGGTCTAAATTTTCCAATCAATGAGAATGAAGAGTGCCATTTTGACCACTAGTGGCCCAAATTAGCCACAACTAACATAGAGCTTTACAAATAGCCAAACACACTACTTAGCCACCATAAAGGTAATATAAGTTGTCACTAATACAAAGTCAAAATAACAACTCGAAACCGGTTAAGTATAAACGGAACAACAAAAGTGACCGGGGAGTTTATAACTTGAGTATAATACTCCTCGCCAAAATTCCTAACAATCAACTCCCTATGACTTGCCTTTGGTAGACAGTAGTGATGGACAAGGACCCATGTGTTGAAAGGCGTCACTAACGGCAAGTTCAGGTCCATAATGCTAATATCAAATCAAAACGTAGACTGTTAAGTCCCAAGTCGCGCCGTAGGAAACAATTGTCAGAATGAAAGGATCTAGGGAGTTTATCACAACTTCCATAAAGCTATCTCCAAAGTGATACACTAACCACGCCCTAAAGTGATCACGATGTAGACACCGGATGCTTATCACAAACGGATTGGGCATCGGTAAATCTGGAGGATCATACCGCCCTCTATCCATGTCCCACGTTGGCTCCACTTCTATCGGATAAGCTCCTTAGTCAGCAACGTTCTAGACCTCCCCCCTTTCCTTTCGACTCCAACCACGCTTTATATCCAATAAGGTCCAAGATGATATCCCTTGGATCCTTATCTACATCCTGGCCCTAGGATGACAATCCAACCGTGGCCTCTTAACATCCTTACAATGAAATGCCGACCATCTTAACCTAAAATATCGTCAAAATATCACCGTCATCTCAACAGCTTTGAAGATGACACATGTCATCATCTTCTCATAGTAGTCGTGTCACAACACGACACCGCGTCGACCCACTACTAGCACTGTTGATATCCGCATCCAAGTTCGACAACCCACTCTCCAACCGGTACAACTGCCTCTCCCTAGGCGTCAGCCACTCCAGCTTTGCATACAGGTGTACTAAGAAAGGCGAGAGATAAACTACATTCTTATCGTCTTCTTTTAGCTTCGTCGCCATGGCATGTATATTCCTCGCAAAGATCTCTCCCCAGTTCACACGGATAGTTCCTCCGATGAACCCTTCTACGATCCTCACCTTGTGCATGCTCACGTAGGTTGTTCTTTGCGGTGAGAAAAGCTTATTCAAGGTGAGTGCCACCTTCCTCCTAAATACATCCTTAATCTAGTTGAGCTTGTAGCCATTCGTCCCCTTCCTCTCCCTAGGGTTGAACCATTTTCGCTCGTCGAAGGTAAATGCCATGTGCATCGCCGACCCCTCCCAATCGATGCCGTCTTTGTCCTCTTTGTGGTTGCGTCCTAGAGCCTTCGTCCATAACTTCGCATCCCACTTCTCCGGCCTTATTTCTGCTTCCAATTCTTTGTCGGCGGCTTACCTCTCCGGACTTCATCGCACAGCTCCGGGCACACGTAGTCCCATCGCCATGACAAAAATGCTCCACCGAGGTTCTTCAACCTCAGCAACTCCGCTGGAGTCCAATCCGCCATCAGAATAAGCGGTCGAATTCTCCCCATCGTCGCACTTCTTCCTACTAGAACTCCTCCGGTTCGACGCTTCGATATTGCAGCTAGCTTCCCTTGCTTCGGCCGCTCGGCAAGTTCTTGACATCGACTTTCTCTCGACAATTCTTCAATCCACCGCCCCAGACGCGCGCTTAAATTTCCTCGCAATTCACTCGTGTGAACTCCCTAATGGTATTCCTATCTAACAAACATATATTCGAAGAAATACCTTCAAGAGAACCCGAATATAACTCTTTATTCACCAAAACCAAAAAAAATCCTACTTACTCTAAGAACTACGCTCCTACAAATTGTGACACAAGATATTTATAGCATCACATATACTAACAAAATAATAACATGAAAATTTCCATCATTACATGCAATCATCAAATCTCCATCCTCTCGTGCCATAGCAAACATCACATCTCAAATGGCATCATGGGTAGCTATATTCTATCCTCCGATTGGACAATGAATCACATGGATGCATATTGCATCTAAAATAGAACCACACTCACAAATGAGTAATGAAGATGCAAATGGGTGGACCAAGCCAATGTGGAACCTCATCAATGTAGAAAAAATAAGTGATGTAAGTCAGAAAGTAATGATGCATGGTCGAGCCAAGATCCAAGAGCCTACATCCTTGCCATAGTAAGAGCGTAGACGAGCCCTAATAGTACGAGGAATACCGGATCCACGTGTATGTGTAGATTACAAGAAGTTGAATGATGTCATAAAGGAGGATTATTTTGTAGGTCCGAAACAACAATACACAGAAACAAACATGCAATCAAGAGTCGACACAAGAAATATGTGGTTCACCTCACTGAGGCTACATCCACTGAACACACAAAGTCACTTTATTGAATAACCCTAATTGTATCACAGAGAGCTTATGCCAACCCTCTTATATAGTAGTACCAACTCTAGCCCTAGTCAAACTAAATATAGTCAAACTAACCCGAGTTACTCAAGACCTGAGTTAACTCCTAACAATCTCCCCCTTGACTCATGTCTTGGGATCTCTAACTCTTGTTATCCATATACATACTCCGCGGGAAGTCCTAGAAGAAAACCTGAAGCATAGGCCCTCATGTAAACAAGGATTAACTAGAACTGAGCCGTAGCCTGACTAGGAAGGAGTAAAACATATACAAGAATCAAACAATTGCTAGAGTAACTGTACTAGTGCTTCTTGTGCAAAACCTGCATAGTAGCACAATGCCTCGTGAAACTCTCCAAAGGAATAATTTTGGTCAAAGAATCAGTTGGATTGAGTTTACCGTCAATCTTGACCAGCTCAACCTTCCTATTAGAAACTACATCTCTGATAAAGTGATATCTGATGTCGATGTGCTTCACCTTGCTATCCATCACTTGATTTGCTGCAAGATGTAAGGCACTATGACTATCACAATGGAGATTTACAACATCCTGTTTTAATCTCATCTCAATGATAAGTCTATTCAACCAAATAGCCTCCTTTGATGCTTCTGCTGCTGCTACATATTCGGCTTCCGTAATTGACTGAGCTATGCACTTCTGCAAGTTAGATATCCAACTAACGCATCCACCTCCAAGTATAAACACATACCCAGTTGTAGACTTCCTCTTGTCCAGAAATGTCCATAGTAAGTCTCAACATAACCCAACAAGGATTTGGCATTGTCCAATAAACCATCAAACAAAAGACCATAATCCTTAGTACACTTGAGGTACATGAGAATCCATATCACACTTCCCAATGCACCTTCCCTGGATTTGATATGTACCTACTCACCTTGCCCATAGCTAGAGCAAACCATCAAATACATGAGGTTGTCCATTGCCTTGTCATAGGGAATTGACGACATCTTTCCTCTCTCAGTTGCATCAATTGGACATTGAGCTGCTGAGAGCTTAAAATGTGCCGTCAAAGAAGTCCACACTCCTTTAGAGTATACCATGTTAAACCTGTCAAGCACACACTGAATGTACTTGCCTTGAATTAACCATAGCTTCCTCTTCTTTAAATCCATGTGAACATCCATACATAATATCCTCTTAGACTTACCCAAATCCTTCATCTTGAATGCAGATTTCAGTTGCCTCTTGCATCTATCGACGTCGGATTGTTCCTTTGTCAAAATAAGCATGTCATCCACATAGAGTACTATAATGAGGCTAAAGATATCATTATTCACCTTCTTCATCTTAACACATGGATCAAACACACTCCGTGAAAATCCTTATGCTTTCATGAACTCATCAAACCTTGCATTCTCAAATGATTATAATCAGCCCTCCGTTTGTGCCTCAATTCAAACGGTGTCAAGAAATTGACTGCACTTGAAGGAAACAAATTTACCAAATACACTGCGGTATTTACAGCTTCAGCCCAGAATTCATATGGTAAACCAGATTGGCTCAACATACTACGCACCTTCTCCAATACTGTTTGGTTGAGTCTCTCAGAAACAACATTTTGTTGTGGAGTATAAACCGTGGTGAGATGATGAGTGATCCCCTCCTCTTTGCAGTAACTTCTAAACTCCTTTGAAGTATACTCCCCGCCATTATCCAAACGTAGATATCTCATCTTGTGACCAGTCTGAGTCTCAACTTGGGCTCTCCAACTTTTGAAAGTTGCAAAGACTTCAGACTTTTTTGTGAGAAAATAGACCCACACAAATCTTGAGTATTTGTCAATAAATGATACATAGTACCACTTCCCAGAATGTGAGGCTTTAGGAGAGGGTCCCCACATATCACTATGTACATACTCAAGTAACTCTTTGGAACTATGAGTTCCATCATCAAAGACTTTCCTATATTGTTTGCCCATAACACAATGCTCACAAAATTCCATGTCAACTTTACCTAAACCAGGTAACAAGCCCCTATCTCAAAGGAAGGTCGAGTACCTGTTACTCATGTGTCCCATTCTAGAATGTCAAACATGAGCCATCTCAGGCCGAGATCTGGTAAGATTGACTTCACCACAAATGGTATTGCCCTCTAGCACATACAGATTTCTATGCTTGTGTCCTCTTAAGATAATCTTATCACCTATTCTCACCTCAAGTACTCCTTGTTTAGAACTCCACTCAAGGCCTTTTGAATCTAACATTCCAAGAGAGATAAGATTCTTTCTCATTTCAGGTATAAACTTGACGTGAGTCAACGTACGTTTGACTCCATCAAACATGTGAATCAGGACAGATCCAAGACCTTCAATTCTACAGGGTTGATCATTTCCCATAAGAACTAAACTGTTTGATATAGAGAAAATATGAAAAAACTCTCTAATGTAACAAATGTGATAAAAACAAGCACTATCAAGAATCCATACATCACCAATGCCCTTTGGTGAGTTTCATATGGCATACCTCTAGCTTCATAGTCCATCTTCGAGCAAGTCATCCTCCTCATCAAAATCTTGAGCCACATTGGCCAAAGGAGGATCATTAGCCTTGGTCTTCACACGACAGTCCTTCTTAAAGTGATCACTCTTGCCACATTTCCAACATACCACCATCTTTATGTCTTGGGATTTACCCCTAGACATGGATCTATCTCTAGATCCAAACTTTTTTCCATCCTTGTCATTCCGTGATTGTGATCGTCCACAGGTCACATTCAGTGCCGTACCAGATAAAGAGGATGGAATAGAGGGCATCATCATCTTTTGATGTATGTCATCAGTCAATTGAGCACTTATAACCTCATTGTAAGTGATTGTTTGTCTATCACGATGGAGCAACACTCATGACAATGACTGATATGAAGTAGGTAATGAGCTTAACAGATGAAGGGCCTTCCTCTCATCAGTTATTTCTTCTCCAAGATTCTAAAGATCAATAACAAGATCACCAAAGGCATCAATGTGATCTTGTAATTGTATCGGATAGAGGTGATGAGTTTGTTGGAAGTATTATACAAGCCATGTGAGATAATTTCTCCATCAAGGCACGGGTGATTGCTTCCTACAAACCAAATGCTAACAGGTTGGCAGAACGAACCAATTACACACTTTTCATGAAGTTGACCAAGGATGCAAACATGGACTAGAGCAAGCAAAAATAATACAAGATATTACATGCTATCTTGTGCAAGTATATGACAACTTGAAAAACATCAATATAATACTCATCTTCCGTCTAGTATATGGTATGAAGTCAAAATTTCCAATTTTATTTGATTTGACAATCTTTTTAACTATCCAATGAAAGTTAAAATCCATGGATGGAGCAACAAATATCAAATCAACACGTCAACAACTATTGGAGTTGGAGTAGGTCCGAGATGTGGCCATGGTATGTATGGAGTGGGCTCAATAATTGCAGAAGAATTATCGTGATAATTGACTTGGGATGAAAAAGATGAAGGTTTTCAAAAAAGGTGAGTGTAAGAGTATGCATTAGGGTTGTGGTCATGGGGTTGGAACATGTCCTTCTAGATTCATGATGAGCTTCCAAAAAATCATCAAAGGTAAACCTAAGTGAGAGTCATCCTAGAGGTCACATACCAGCTCTTGATGAAGTGGTAGCATATCATTCTAGTCATGAAAAGAATATGCAATCTCAACTAGAGTTGTTGAAGAAAAATTACATGACTATTAAATATCAAATATTAGATATTGGAGATGATGACTCTACTCTATAACTCAACTACCACTACTCTATTCTACTACTTGGACATGCAATCTAGTTCTAATCTATTACTCAACTACCACTACTCTATTCTAGTACTTGAACATGCAGTCTAACTCTAATGTGTAGCAATACAATCGTGTGCAATTGTTATGATTCATAGTTCAACACACATTATTGAGTTTAGGGTAGCATCAATAAAGTTTGATTTGCACTCGGTGGAGGTTGGTGGACATGCAAATTTTCTTTGTCTTTCACACTGTGTGAGACATTGAGTTTCTCATCCATGGTTGTGAGACAATCTTAGAATACATGATGATGGTTGTCATTGTTCATTAATCAGAGTAAGTAGGTGGTGTCATATTATTTACATCATAACATGATATTAACTAAATCCAACGTAATACTGCAGGTGACACATACTCTTGTTTGATCTTATTTTTTTTCTTGTAATGATTATTGACATGAGGGTGTCATATCCCATGTATTAGGACTAACTGCTTCAATTTTTTTTGCAAAGATGATATGATAGTTAATTCTTCTACTAATAGCATGAGTAAGGTTGATATTAGAATCATAAAGGCAATTAATGAAATTTGATAGTCAGCCTCTGCTAGAATAATGTACTTACTAGTGAGGTCGTGATACAAGCGTATGAAGGTGTTATTAAGTAAATTGATGCTTGATAATAATAGTGGTATCTTATGTTTGGTCATATTTTTGGAAAAAAATTATTGACCATAATTATTGTTGTTAGATTTTCATGCATTATCTTTTCGTTGGGTAAGAATGTTGAGTTATCAACCCTTTAATAATTGATCAAGCCTAGAAGGATGAAATAATCTAAAGGTCTTAAAGAAGCTAAAATTTGCAAACTAACCTAGTATGTGACATATCACCAAGATAAATATGACTAAATTTAATTATATAATTTTGTTATATTTAATCATAATTAATTATAAATTTTAGTTAATTATATTTATATAAAGCAAATACATCAACTTTCTCTCCTCAAACTCATCTTTCATGAAGCTTAAAATATATCTATCCAATGCTATTGTGTATATCAAGTACATATGTGAAATCTAAAATGCTAAGACTTGTTCTTTGACTAGGTATTTGTGAACAAAATATCATGTGATCTATTTATGTCCACATGACTAAAATCTATCTTACATGCAAAGAATTTTCTCACATATAATCTGATAATGCATCTCATTCCTTAGTGCTAACTCATGACTACGAGCCAACTAGATGCAATCTATATAATCACTATATATTGATGAATCTTTATCAGCTTGTAGATGATCCAATCATACCGTTTTGAGTGATTCATTTCCAAATCTCATGTATTCCACCTCTATAGATAGTACAACTACTATAGATTGCTTCTTTGATATCAAAAAATAGTTGCATTTTTTAAAGTGAAGACATAATTTGGTGTAAAATGAATGTCATGTGCACTATATGTCCAATCTAAATCAATTTAGTTATACATATTTCTAAGCAAAATTGATGTGGAGTAAAGTCCATATTAAATTATGTAATTCATATAAACATCTTTTGTATGGCATCAAAGTGAGATCTTTTGGAGTCTATCTAAATTTATTAACAAGTTTATTTGAGTAATTCAAATTAAGTCTATTAACTAACATATATATAATTAACTACCATCTACAAATACAAATTGAAACCTATAAATAATTGATCTTTATTCTATAAAATATTCATTATTAATTTTAATTAAAAAGTTTTTTACAACCCATCATTTTAAATTAAGGAAGCCAATCTAGTGTATATTGTTATAGAAAAAAAAAGAATCATCAGGTTTGCATCTTCATCAATTTTTAAATGTTTGAAGATTGGCATAAATTTTAAATTTTTTTTTTCAAAAAATACAATCCCACACATTTTTCACTAGAATAGTTATAATGAAGGATATAAGCATCTCATTAAGATATATAGCTAGCTCAACTCAAATCAACTTTAGTCTAAGTTGAGTTGCATGTTACATTAAGATTTCATTTTTAAAACAAAAATCAGGTATGCTACATAGCACATGTAATACACCATCCCAACAATTATTGTTTGCACCAAAAGAATATTGTTTTCAAGTTTAAAGAATAAATCTTGTTAGATCTAACAATGTAAACATTCTCATACACATGATTCCTCAATGTTTTGATTTCATAACAACTTGTGACAAACAAGAGTTGTCATGATGGTTGCCAGAAGAAGATAGGACTTCAAGATAGCATGGTCCAAATCTCTTCACATGGAATCTCCACGCCGTAGAATAGTAAGATGTAAACTATTTGTAGACATATTTGGGTTTCCACTACTTTGTCAAGTCATCTGGTCTCATACTCATTTTGCGAGTCTGCGCTAATGTTTGCTACTTCCCAGTCTTAAGTCAAGAGGACAGCTCTACACAGTGGATGACACTTTTCTTCAGTGTTTGCACAGACGCCACCTGACTAAGCGTTCCTCA
The DNA here is from genome assembly GCA_014180765.2 of Marchantia paleacea. Taxonomy (NCBI): domain Eukaryota; kingdom Viridiplantae; phylum Streptophyta; class Marchantiopsida; order Marchantiales; family Marchantiaceae; genus Marchantia; species Marchantia paleacea. The sequence continues at coordinate 1,829,982 of MUAA02000032.1, forward strand.
CTCACTTCCTCCCTTGGTTTTGCAGGTAACTAGGTGTCACTCATGATGGCTGCAGTCTACAAGTTGTGCTTGCCAAAGTGGGACCCGCACAGCTTGGAGGCCAAGTAAAGTGAGGTGAAGATAAAGACATGCGCTGAAGCGCGAGATGGAAGAATCTTCAGCAGTAAGAGGATATGGAGGTGGGATCGTCAGTTGGGTACCTCACACGACCATGTAAAAGGCCAGACTGTGATAATACACACCAGTCGTTGAGGTGACATGACCATGTGACAAGGAATTGCGTGGTGAGCCCTCTCGTTACAGGGAATATACTTCCCTTTCTTGGCGACTAACCGGATGCCAAATTGTAGCTAATCAATCACCCAAAACTTGATTTGCATCCACCCACATTTGAAAACATTTGCATCTCCTACGAGAAACATCCCTTGAGAAGTGAGAAGACCACGTTCTGAAACCGTCAACTTGCTGTCAACGTCCTCTTCACTCTTTCCTTACAGTCTACGAGCAGTATAAGCCACTACTAGATTCCAACTCAGCGGTGCAAAACAGCGCAATGAATGTCAATGACAGGTGTGTACTGGACGAAAGAAGGTCGAGGTAAGTGTGTGCCCACACCACATGTCTTGGTAAAATGAGGATCTTGTCTAGTCTAGCGCTATCATTGAATTAATTGGACACGCAACACGCCACTACTTCCAGGCAGCTGGTCTAGAGAGAAGGCAGCAACTATACGCCATCAATCACCGTGCATGTCTTCGGTGCGATCTTATCCGTCTCTGGTACTTGGGACGGCGTGTTTTCAAGTAGAGCAGTAAACCGCCTTTCTTTCTGTTCCTTCTACTTCGCTGCTTCGCTAACCTCCCGGGAGTAAATATTGTCTGTATGGTTACACATCGTTCTCGAGCTTTTGAGATTCCGACTGTAGATTGATCTTCACCTTTCTCAGAGTATAAGCATGTTCTCCCTGCAGCTTCAGCAGGCGGAGCCACCGATCAAACAGTGTTCTCTCCATGGGCTTATCTTCGTCTTTGGTCCTTACTTCCTTCTCAGTTTTGTCGGTGCTTTCGTTCAGTTTGTGCTACATAGCAGCTTGGATTTCCTTCATTCATTCCCACTAAAGTACAAAGCCTATGCACACTCCACCCTCTCACCACTACCCGCTTCTATTTTATCCTCCAGGTTCTTGGCCACACAAAAAGCATGCCTTTAGTTGCGAAGTTGTCAGTTGCATGCTTCCTCGTCCAGATGGCTCTGTCTCCGCAGTCCTGTTCTCTAGATTGCTTGATTGACTACACTTTGAGGACAATATCAGGTTGCTCGTTGCTGCTGTGAAGAAGCCCTGCGATGCAATTACGGTGATATTTGAAATCAGTTAGAACAAAGAGATGGAGATCGACTGCCAGAAAAGTAAAGGCGGTGGAATCCTCCGAGCGATGATCCTCGTTCACTTGTGTTCACTTCTCAACCAATGGGGGATGTCAATCTACTTGTGGACCTTGACTCAAAACGAAAACAAATTCTTTCCTGCGAAATACCTCTTGGACGGCCACGAAGAAGAATCTTAAGAAACCCACTCACTAGGCTCACGATTTCTTCAAGTCCTACAAACCACACAAAGGCATCCTTGTTGGCTGCTGTCTACACAGAAACAAGGTAAGAATGAAAACGAAGTCAATACTCGTCGCTCCCGCGCAAACACCACCTTCAACCACCGTCGTAGCCCCACAGAAATTACTTCTGTATGAACTAGAGTAAAAAATAATGGGGAAAAACCGGAAACTGGACAACTGACACGTTATGGAGAACACTCTGGGCAGCAGATCACTGATAGTTCGAAAAAAGAAGAACATGGACGTAAGACTACCTTCACCTAGCGACCAACGTGATTGTAACTCGAAACGAACAGTGAATAAACTTAACCTCGCCACAAAGAAACGTCTCGCAGGCTAATTGTTTTGGAGTAAAATATATTTAAGAAACAAAAGAATACACATTCTAAAGTTCGCCGTAGTCGCCAAGGTTGGTTCAAATTTTATAAACTCACTCAGAAAGTAGGAAGGAATACATCGTGTGCCAACAGAAAACTGCATGTCCAACGCCGGAGATACCTACTGCTTGTATCCTCTCACAGTTAGAAAACCAGCTACTCTAGATGATCATCAACCGCTATGGGTGACAAGGGACTGAGGATATACTATCCTTAACAATCAACAACTTAGTACCCAGTGTCCCCAAAATACAAATCCTACTGGTGCAATATTGTTTAATAGAAACACAAACGTGCAGGCAATCACGCTGTTCTTGTGACTGTGACCAAACTAGTCTGCCGACATGATTCACTTTCCGGGAGCATGAGAATGAGGTAAAACGAGAGCTTCAAAGGACAACAAAAACATAGCAGTTGATCCTCCTCCTAACTGCTTAGAAGCGTTTCTTTCAAAGACAGAGGTGGACTGGGCAGAGCCTGCAGAATTGAATATCTGTAGACGGTACAAGCATTTGTACATTTTGCATCCAAGAGTAGTAGTACCTTCGAGGGCTGACCATCAAAACTCCGCTCAAAGTTGGATCGTGCAGAGGCAATTGAAGTCACCTCCCATAAATTGGAAGGGACTCAATAAGCGGGACCACACAAGGTTGCAATCAGGACGGCCGAAACCCGTGGAGATGTAAGATGCAGAAACGAGCTCTTCTCCAGAAACTCCATCGGCCAAGCAAGTGAAGAGCGTCAGGAGCTCACCATCGAGGGGAACTGCAGCAATGATCGAGATGTTGTCAACAAAGTGATACGAAATGCGTTGGACGCAGGTCCAGGAGTTCGTCGAGACGGAGTAAACTTCCACCGAGTCAGGCAGCAGGTCGTACAGCTCTCCATCGACCACCACCAAAGTGTGACGCTGGTCCGGATAGACAGGGTTTCGCACCTGCCTCCACGCGCCTGTGTAAGTATTGTACACCTGATAGAGTTCGTTGGCATGCACAAAAATGTCCTCGTCGACCGTGGCTGCGATTGAAGTCATCCTCCAGGAGCCAGGCTGGGACGCCACGGGGGGAATGTCTCCAAAATCACTCCACTCATTCCGTTCGGGATCGAAAACCTCCCCGGAAAATGTCACGCGTGGTTCGAACACATAAATTCTTTCATCTTTCACCACGCAGGGAAAGTGCTTGCGCCCTTCCCTCATGGTGGCACATTTCTCCCACACTCGCTTGCAAGCTGCCAGATTGAGCTTGTACACGTCTATTCTTGGTTTATCGTCGTCAAGTCCACCTAACACGTACAGATTTCCGTTGAGCACAACGCAGCCACAGCCGTAAGGAATGCCGCAACGAGTGTCGGGAATGGGCGGCAGGAGCAGCCAGCGAAACTCGGCTGGATCATAGAGAGAGATTGCGAAGCCGTTGCAGTCCTCGCTGATGTGCACGGTGGAAACGAGGGTTCGGGTGGAGTTGTTTCGCATTCTGGCTCGGTGAACCTGCCGAGATTGGATGGCCAGTCGCCATCCACGGCTCACGGTCGACAGCATGCACAGACTTTTCCATGTCACTTTCGTGAGAATGTGCTCAATCGCTATGTCATCCGGGATACCGGGGAAAAGACTCCCTACATGATCCCTTTTTGTCCAATCCGAACCGACCTCTACGACCACCGCCTGCGCATTTTTCTCACCACAACATTTGCGCTGCTGCTGCTCCGTGCTGCTGTTACTGGTCGCCCCCCCGCTGGCCTGCAAACCACGTCCGTTGCTTCTCTCCCCCTCCGCCATTCCCTTCGCTCGCCTGCTAGCTTCTTGAATTGCCCACTTGCCTCGGGTCCCGTCTCTCCGAGAGCCAGCACGCCCCGGCTGCTACGAAACCGTGGGAAGAGCTTGAAGGCAATTACCTGCGGAGGTCCTCATACTGAATAGGGTTCGGTTCAACGGAGGCCACAACTGTACTTGTTAGGAGAGCATTAAAGTATGTGATTTGAAGAAAACACGAGCTTATTTCTAACAATGCTCTGGGAACGAGACGATTCTTTCAACAGCCACTCTTTTGATTGTACGTACGGTTTACAGGAGATAGAGGAGGTGACAGATAGGGTAGGATATCTTTTCAACTAGCAGCCAGACACGGGGCTCGTCAAATTAGAGGTTTCTCCGGGTCTGTGTGGGCACATCATCTCATAATCAGCACGGGAGGGAGGGAAGCATGGAGGAGAGCGCTGCCTGACAATTGCAGTTCCTGGGACAAGAATTGAGAGAGTTGGAGTTGTAAGAATTCTCGTTCCAGGAACTGAAATTGTCAGTCAGATTGAGTTTGAGAATCGACTTTGGCATCATCTCCTCCTCTTGCACCTTTTGAGAACATCCGAAAACACAATAGTGCATACGATGAGTCAATGTTCCAGCACTGTACGATCGGTAATTGTGTGATGCGTGTAACTACACCGAGGACTGTGGCCACAGTCTCCTTCAATGGAATTTGACGCTCACGGAGATCGAAAAGGAGCTGAAGAGAAAGACTATGTACCAGGAACACAGAGCCGAAGAATCTTGGACGAACACACAGCCTATCCTCCCCTGATCACATCTACTGTAGGCATGCAATGTACTGTACTGTACTCTACTCTACTGTATAGCCCAAGATAGCTTAAGCGAGGAACGAAGTTGACGATCAACTGATCAAACCTCTAAACTAAAAGATTCTAGTTGAGATTTGGCCACGACGATATCTATCGTCAGTATTTCAAAGGAGTTTTAGGTTTTTCTCAGGCTTTAAGGTTGACCCCCTGAGGAGCAATTTCGATGCTGATGTCTGGTATTTATAATTGATTGTAAAGCCCATCTGGAGATGAAGTGACATTTACCTAGCGTCAACGGAAATTCAGAAAGGATCGTACAGTTGTAACTCATTGTACAAAGCTCAGACCACAGAGACCACCATAGCGCAAGAAAGACGCCAAACTAAAGCTCTGGGCTAGATTTGGCGATGACTCTGCTAGATCCTAGATTCCAGAAATCCCACCACGGACTCTGTTGCTTTTTCCCTCGAGGAACAGATCTCGAGAGTGCAATCCGTAAAAAAACAGATATGGAACCTGTTTGTATATTGAGAGGCTGATATCGCTCCCACAGGACCCACTGCCCGGCCTCACAGAGCTCCGCTCTGAGAAATTGAAGACTTTGATGTATCTCGCCTGATTAGGTACAAGAGAAACTTCCCGTACCCATCCAATGGTGCGCAATATCCAAAAAGGGCTGCAAGTCCAACGCACATGCTCTGCGGGGCTTTGTTTTAAGGGCACAGAAAACGATGCCCCAGCGTGGATTATTGCCTCTCTCTCCATTTAAGAGGGGTACACATTGCTCACTTACCTCTCCTCTCAAACTTACTCCTCAGTTCCTTTACTAACGTAATCTCAAGGAGAGGCTGTAAGTCCAAATGGCACATGCTCTGGAGAGTGGACACTGGTTATCCAGGGCACAAAGAACGAGGTGCACTATAGACAATTCCAACTTAGTCAGCAAAGCTTCCCGTTGGTGCTTCTAATTCTTGGAAAGACATGCATGCGTCTGAATTATATTCTAATCATATATCGAGTTCTTTCAACCTTTCAACTCAATGTGGAAATTTCACTTACTCAGCAACTCTTCGAGTTACTGATTCTAATGATTGTAATGAGGCTTGCTTCATTTGCCGAATAGTCTAGTCCTATACCTTTTGAACTAACTGAACGAACTATCGAGTGAATCATGTCGGATCCTGAGTTGTTCCATGATTAATTTATAGCGAGTAATTTGACAACAAAGACCAAATGGTTCAAACACTTCTCATATTTTTGAAAGAAGTTGAAGGATGGGAACAGAACTCCATCCAAGCTATGATGTTTACAACAGACCCTAAGAAAGTGAATATTCCGCTACCTTCAAGATGTATTCATACTGCTATCAAATTTTGCAGGGGTCAGTTATATCTACCTGGTGGTGCTGACATGGTCTTGTCGAGTGTGGCGGCAGTTATTGCACTTAATAACCCTTCCTTCATCATCAGCTTTCATATAGCAGTGACTTGCGTGAGCTTTGGGTACGATGCGGCTGTAAGAAGACTCATTTTCACGAGCATCGATGAATAGAAAGACCTCGGTCTCAATCACAGGGTACACTGGTACAATGTTGACTGAAAACTTAATATGTTCAAGGGGCTCTTGACTGGATTTCCATGAATCTCGCCTGAAGAAACGAACTGTACAAATCGTACAGCCCAATAGCTTCCAATAGCTTGCTCCCTGTTCAAGTGGGGTTATAGCCAGCTTGTTATCATCCATGCGAGCAAGTTGTAGCTCAATTTTAAGCTTTTGAATTCTCAGATACTCTTCGCAATCTAGTACTTTAAGATGTTCGACTGCAATTACTCCTCTAAGCAATTGTGAATGCGCAAACCAACTGTTATCTCGCGTTAACTGCGAGATCCGTTGAGTGGCGTGTAAATAGAGAGCTAACTGCGAGTAGAGTGCGAAGAGCTTTGTTTATTGGTAACACAAGTCGTAACATGCGTAGGCAGACCTAATAAAGGTGTTTGTTATAGTCCACCTTCAACCCTCTAACAGGTAACATGAACATCTGTTGATATAGGTCATTGTGCGAGTCATTCAACAAACACACAGCCTGCCACCGACCACATGTGACTCTCGATAGTACGAGGCTATTGGTAAAGGTTCCGTACCTATTGCACTCCAAGAATGAGAAGGCGAATTCAATCCCGGATATGCAGGTGTCTTGAGAGCCTGTACGAAAGTTCGATGTTGGTCATCACTTGATATTCTTTTGTGGATATTCTGTATGCTCTTCATGAACACTGACTCCAGTTAGTACAGGTGTCAAGACGGTCTACCCAAGCGATGGACTGTTAAGAAGTGTACTTTGGACGGAGATGTCTACATTGCTCTGATGCGTATGCAGGACTTCTCGTGCTTCTTTAATAGCAGCGGGTTTGCATGCACTGTAGCAAATAGTTCATTACGCTCCCCACGAGCATACACGTGTTTTCTACCAAATCAATTTGTACAGTAGCCTAAAGAATCCAGAATACTCCTGTCCCTGTCATGGGTCTTGAGGTCAAAATAGACATGCTTGGTTCCAGGTTCAGCAGCAATGACTCAATTATTAGGCAGCAACCCTGATTGAAAGTCCACCCTGACCTGCAGGAACCATACATTTAATATTGTATCTTTTGTAATATCTGCTGTGAGACGTCAAAAAAAATTCCACTTTATCTTCGTCCTCCAGTAAAACCTTCCAATAAAACTTTGCATGATACTGGCTGAGGAGAAAGCTGGAACATAATATAAATATGATGGAGAATTCCGGTCGTAAATTTATGTGGGACAATCCACATACAATAGATAACATCCTTTTCTTCCCTCAACCTTCCACGAAGGTAGGAATCAGCACGCAAATCCTCAGGCTACGCAACTGACAATCAGAACTACTAGAGTTCAGGTTCATAGTCAAATCAGTGCAGCAATGACACCAGAACTCTGGAATAGCACCTACGGAGTTCTACTCCCCGAATCATGTCTGCAATATCTAGGCTGTGTAAAACGTCCTGTAGAATATCGACCCATACATCACGATTCACAGGGTGGTTCATCTATAATGAAGATTTGGGCTAGAAACTCAGAGCACCACGTTCCGGTTTTAATCGTCAACCCCATAATCCTGATGTCCCCTTTTAACACTACAAACCTCGTTCGCAGCTCTCTCTCTCTCTCTCTTCTTAAGGGATTCTTTACGTCATAGAGACAACCTGCGCGATGATCGCAAAATCTACTTTCTAAGAAGAATTCACGTAGAAATTGGTTGTGACACTAGATTCTCAATCTTGTTACTGTACAATCGCCACGAATGACCACGCTGCCCGCTGTCTGAAAGTAGTAGTAGCTACATTTCAATATAACGACCCTCAACATATATGGAATGGAATTCAAAGTGAGAGTATTTCACTCTGACAGCACAACAGCGACATCTGAGATAGCCCGACTCCTTTAAGAAAACTCACCTATACTGATGGTCGTTGGAATCGGTTCTGCCTTGACTTCCAATAACAGTTTGAAAACAAACAGTTTTCAACAAACAAACGATTGTAGTTCCGATTTAGTATTGAAGATTTACGCAAAAGATGACCACCCAAACCACTTACGTAGCAGTTGTATACCAGACCACAGAAAAGTAGTGCAAGAATTTGGGGAAAGACCGGAGATAAGTTGAAGGACTGGAACCTCTCTACCAATAGTAAAGATACCAGATGAGTATTAAATGAGGAAATTGAAAGCTGGAGGTATGCCATGAGAAGGACAGGACCTTTGGAAGCAAGGCTATCGATCCTTACACCTCACTGACCAGCTATTGCAACTACTTGCCAGTCCAGGATCTTGCACGAGAACTAAAATATAAATTTTTACACATAATTCATGTATCTCAAAGTATCTCAACCACGAAATACTCTTAGAAATTGGGATGACTGAAAAAGTTACTAGATTACATGCGGATAAATTACATGTTCCAAACAAACGTAAATAATAAGACAAAGAAGAGAGCAAACAAATTACAAGTGACAAGATTGGAGAATCATAAAGACCTACTTCAAGGTAACTATACATTATAATCATCAAAGCCAAGGTCTCTGAGAGCAGCAGAAGCTGCATCATTACAAACTTCATGGTTTGTCTTAGCCAGTCTGATGAGTTTTTCCAACCCTTTCTCCAGTATAATCGGCCTGCACAGCCCACCATCAGTGTAGATGATAGGTCAGATTCACTTTTTGAACACTATTGCTCAGTAAACACTTCGGAAAATGAGAAGGCATTGATAAAGTTGATGGGAGGAAATTAGCTCTGGCATCGAGTACGCCTCTAATTTGCACATCTATACCTGATTTCTTAGTATGACCTTTAGAGGTACATAAACTCCTCTTTGCCAAGACTATCCAAGCTGGGTGAACTAAATAATGACTACACACAATCTCACTTTCTCCCACTCAGAACAAAGTCCGCAGGGAGAAAACCTTCATCAACCTAGCCGTTTTACGTACGAAGGCTAGTCCCTAATCAGTTCAGGTGCAGCACGGATTAGTAAAACTTTGAAATTAGCCAAATCATGTCATCGTAAGAAAATTCTTACCTGTTCTCTAAGTTTCTGACAGCCAGGTTCCGAAGTAACTTGCACGCTTGTCGTTGCAAATTTGCTATATTCACATGCTTCTCCATCATCTCAGCGGTGATATCCACCACTCCAGCCTTCATTGCTTGACTAGCATTTGAAGGTGATCTCAAAGTAAGCACAGCGATAGCAGTCAGCGCCTGTCAACGATAAACAACTTGCATTAACACATAATATCTTGAAACTAGTCTCGGCACAACCACTTATAATGAGGGTAGCTGATGCACTTAAAACACGGAGTGATGTAGAAAATATGCTATCAATCAAAGTACCTCTTGGATAACAGATGGATCTTCGGAGAAGACAGTCATGAGCCTCACAAGTTGATCAAGTCCTCCCAGCATCACAAAGGCATCCTTGTTGGCATCACTGCCCGCTAACTACGAAATTGAAATAGAGCGAACTTTTGAGTCATTGCAGGTTTTGGTTGTAGTAGATTCCACATACAATCTCACTGGATTTAACCACTGGAGAAGACAAATGCCAAACTAAGATTGTTGAAAGCAGATAAGCACAGCCAATTACAAATCGAACTAAATACATTCCGAATGGAATGTTTTAAGCCGACATTCCTTCCTCTTACGCCCTCACACCGAGAGGTGGTAACTAGAAAGATAAGAGAAGACTACTAAAATACTCTAAATGATCTGACAAACCCAAGGGAGTAGCAGAAATTAGATATCAAAAGTTGACGGATATAATATCTTAAAACATAGCGTCATAGAGATATAGACAGAATAGCAGACGAAACCAGGTGCAGAAGTACTCACTTGTATTAAAAGAATGCAAGTACTTCTGGCCATGACCCTATTGTTCTGTTCCATAGAAGTTGTAAGAAATTGCGAAACTAGGTTCAGGCCACCTCTATCGGCCACAGACTTGCAGATCTCGTCCTGAGCACAGGTAGAAAAGTTCAGGATTAGTATCACTCCGTCAAAGCCAGCAGCAGAGGCAGTGAGAAAACCGTGTTCATCAAAGTCTATTAGAAAGAGTAAAAGAATGCTCAGAAACATCAAGAAACCTATTTCTGACCTACCATCTGGACAAACGACAAGTGCGCCAAAGGTATGTCACAATGGATAAACCATGAAAGTAACTGGGGAGCATGACAACCCCTAGATTCAGGCTATGACAGGCAAATACTGATGAGTACAGTTTAAACAACAAACTAATCCTGATAATACTTACATTTACAGCCAGATTTTTTATTGCTGAGCACAAAGAAGCGAGAATCGGAGCGGACTTGCTCTGCAGATGTGCCGTATCCAAAAGAGTGTCCATAGCTCCGGCCTTCGCGATTAACATGCCATTCTGAAAAGTCTGTCAACAGTACAAGAAGGAATTAAAATCTCAAGTGGATAACGGGACTGTTTCTCAACCTCATGAAACACAGACAACTAACGAGAGAAGTCATATATCTGTTTGATGATGGCGCTGCAATTCAAATAATCATTACCGCTCGCAAACACACTAAGCATAGTCAACGCAACCGCAGATATAAACGAACATCTTCAACTAGCTCTTTTAGAAGAATAACTAATGACCGTACCCGAGAAGCGGCAATCCGATCATCATCAGCAATCACTAAAGAGCGTAATGCATCACACACTCCCTGTACGGCACCAGCATCGTTGTGATGCTTCCTCAGCTGATGCACAAGAACTTCATACACCTTCAGATGCACGTAAGCATCTTTAACGTCCTCGTTTTTCTGTGCTGATGCAGCTAGTGCCTCTGCACCTTGTTGTACAACTTCAGCGGACAGATTTTCCACGGAGAGGGCTTCAAACACGATTTGAGGACCATTGCAGTGAATAAACTTTTCTCTGCTTCTGTCATCTGCATTTTAGCAGCAAAATCAAAACAAGGTCGCGAGAAATCTGTTGTATCAGAAAGCCAAACAAAAATACGGGCGTGAATATTCTTTCAAGTATCACTTTTCTGCTGATTCTTCGTCTTTCTTCGTAACCTGTTTCTTTTGATTAATGAATCCCAGGTAGATGCTTTTGTGAAGTGTCCACTTCCTGCTTTCTTTTCTCTATAGTTGCATTCTACTACGTGACGAAAAATTGTTATGGTGTTCACCCAAATCTAACACCAAGCAGAGTAGCTATGTTCTTACCAGTGAGGCAGGAACAAAGGGCTGCTAAACCTGACGCCAGCGAAGAACCGCCAGATCCTGTCAATGCCTTCACAGCAGCAAGAACTACTTCAAATGCGTCGTGCCTTTCTGCAAGGGATGCGTTGTTGGTCTTCTCATCACGGCAGGCAACTCGTAAAGTATCTAATCCCTTAACAATATCAGATTCTACGGTTGACGGCAAAATTGCTTCTCTGGCCTGTGAACTATTACAAAATTCTACAACAGAAGCTGTTGTTGCTAAGTCCTCTCCACACATCGAGGCTACAGCAGAACGTATTTCATTGATAGTTTCGATAATCGGATGGCTTTCTAAAGAGGCTCCTCCACCTCCGTCAGTTATGATCCCTGAACAAACAAAAATATTTAACTGAGAACCACTCTTGCTTTACCACAAAGGTAGCACAGGATATCAAACAGAAAATTTCTGGCATAATTTTTTATTTTTCGTATCAAATGTTTTGGACTTGTGGATCAACTTCGGTGTTGGAGACCGTCTTGTGAAAAGTAAGAAAGTCCTCACCGTTTGTCCATTAACACCGTAAGAACAGATTTAAGTGATCATTACAAACTGTACTCACTAGTTTGCCTGTCATAGACTGAAGATAGACCGTGCGCTTTGGGTAGTCAGTGCTAGAGTATTCAAGAGAAAGATAATAGAAAAGCCCACTTCGAGGAGTACAATGTAAGAATGGACACAAAATCGCTAAAGCACCAATAATTATCATCGATCGAAATGTACTGGAATTCAACAACAGTGTAATCAAACTGTATAGTCTTCACATTATCGTCCGCAACAAATTCATCTCTGCATTTCGACAGCGCAGGCAGATATATGTACCAGAAAGATCAACTCCTTGTAACTGAAAGGTGGTGACGGCATCGGCTAGAGCCTCCTCCATCTCCATATCAAACTCTTCCACATTCTCGTTAACAACAGCGTCAAACGCTTCTTGAGATATTTGCAATTTCTTAGTAGGAGCCATCGTGTGGACAAATCTGCAATTTCCAACGACTAGCGCAAATCGGACGCGCCAATTCAGCACGAAGAACGATCAAGTACAACAATGTGCCAAACCTTCTATGTCGATCTAAGTGCGATCTAGCCCCATGTCACCCCTTTGGTTTAATCCATTACTTGATGGGTTCTTCCCATACTTTTTGCTATATTATTTGGTACTCTTTCATATTAACTGCGTTGAAACGCTATATTATGTTTTTTTTCGTATTGATTGGTTTCCCGTTGTTTAAACGCTCCGGGTTGCCATTCTAGTTGACTGGTTGCATGACACAAGGAAAATAACAAAAAGTAAGGGAATAACCCATCAAGTCTTACATGGATGAAACCAAACTGGTAATATGGGCTAGTCACGAATAGCATCACAATGGCAAATATATACTAATGTGACTAATATTCCCAACTATATAGAGCAGCAACATGAGCATATGAAGAAACATCACCTAACTTGATTGCTCTCATATGGATTGCACTAGCTAATGCTCTCTGTACACCAATGGAAACATGTTTCCTAAAATAGGCTATACAATAACCTAAAGAGAGTGATACCCCCGCTACCTAGTATGGTAGACTCTCGTACACTCCCTCGTGAACAAGTCGAAGTCGGTGTCTATATCTCCATATAACTCCAAAGCTAGAGCAACAAAGAGTTGACTTCTCTACATAACCCTATACTTGGAGACCTTGGCTACTGCCACTCCACTCCCGGCCCATCCAAGAGTATGGACAATCACCCCCTCTAAAATTTTATCATGTGCATAATAGTTAACCACCATGTCTACCACAAGAACTTGGTCCTCCAAAACCAAGTATAGGTCTACCCTAACCCTATTCGACTGCAATGCATACCAACGTTCCCTCCATGTGAGGTATCCACCCTCTCACGCCATAGCAAACACCACATCACAAATAGCATCATGGCTAGCTATCATATGCCCTTTGAAAAGGCAACGACTCATATGAACACTTGCTATATCTAAAATGATACCACACTCACATGTGAGTAATAAAGATGTAGATGGATGGACCAAGCCAAGACGGAACCTCATCGATGTAGAAAAAGTAGTTGGTGCAAGTGGAAAAGCCATGATGCATGGTTGAGCCAAGATCCATGAGCATGGACCCTTGCTGGAGCAAGAGTGTAGACGAGCCCTGGTAGTACGAGGAATGGCCGGATCCACTAAGAATGAATGTAGAGCCTGCTAAAACTCTCGGTCCATCAAAGTAGACTTTAAACCTCCAATCCAATCGATGGACAAAGAGGAAAAAGACGGAAGTTCATGTCATACCTACAATGATAAAGCATCTCTTATATGTCATAATAGTACATGTAAAGAAAATGATCATGTATCCATGTCCCTCACATACATGTCAAGGATGTACCTATCTACAATCACAAAATTGAGAAGATAATAAAGGTGTAGAGAGTGCCCAACTAGCCAAGAATGCTATAGTTGAAGTCTATTCCATCGATAATATGTCTACCCCTCCTCACGAAATCAGCAAAAATATCTATCTCCGTGGTAAATCTCTTGTCACACACTCAAAGTTGCATGGTCCAATGATGTCACCAAAGACATCCATGATGCTCCTATCAAAGGTTGTCAAGCGTGATATGAATGTATGTGAAGGATGAATCATGCAAAGAAGGTAGGTGGGTCGACGAGCAATACTAGATGAGAGAATATCAAACGTCACTTGTGGATCCCCTAGTAGAGAAAGGTCATCTACATGCAAAACATCATCGGCAAATGAAGCGTCTAGGTAGCGTGAGATAAAATCCTCGGACCCTACTGGCACTCCTAGAATGCGTAAGCTGCTGTTGATGTCATACATCCCTCTTGAAGCTGGAGATGAGGAGGAATGCCCAAAGGAGACCAAGCCCTACACTTTGACATGTTGACTATCAAGCTTACAAGATGAAGCTCGGTAGTCAAGTTATCAAAGGTCTGTCTAATGTGGTCTATAGGGCCCACAATGTGTGTATCATCCATCAAGGAGGGGAACACTCACACGGCCAAATCAATAGACAAAAGAGCTCTATAAAGAATCATGGCAAATAGGGATCATTCCAAAAGATCTCTTTGTTGAGTAGCACTGGTGGACTCTAGAATGGTGACTCCCTCTTGGAAAAAACCATGATGATAGAAGAGAGAATAATGTGAACCGTGTCACGAATTATGTAGCGGCATCTCTAATTAGGTAGGTGCATGTATGCAAGAGCAGATACAGCAGTTAGAGCCGGTTGTGCTGGTAGCGTCAATCAAACTGGAACTGCCGTTAGGACCAACACCACCATTAGGGGTCCTAGGGCTCAAGGGGTAGAGTTCAAATTAGGGCTCCTTGGAGGGCAATTTTCTAAGTTGAACCTTTGAGAGTGTGGTTATGGTGGATAGTAGATAGTGCGGGAACCTGGAATCTTTGAAGCACAAAGTGGATTTGGCTTGACTGTAATCTCTCTTTTATGCTATGGTTATGAGCGGAGTTTCCTTGTGGACGTTTTGAGAGTAGAAAAGATTACTTCAATAACTCAAATTGGATTTTGTGGTGAGAACTGTGAGTTCTTGGAGCGCTGAAGTTGTTTTGGTGAGTTTGGATCGATGGTAGCTTTGATATGTTGGTTGTTGAGTGTGCAAGGCGTTGATGGAGTGCAGTCTATGGTGGTGATCTAGAAGTAGAGTCGATTTGAAGTTGATCTTGTCGATTTCAAATTTTTGTATTTTCTGTTTTAGTGTAAATCCGAATCATGAATTTTTGAGGACGGAAGAGCTGCTGAAAATTGACGAAGTGGGTCGATGCTTATAGTTGTCTTGGGGCATTAATACAAGATTGGCCAAAAAATATTTTGGACAGAAGTTCTCAAAGTCCAAGATCTGATGTTTTGAAGTTTTCGGATCAAAAATAGGAGCATCAAGCTATTAGATTATTATATAGTGTCCGTTTGATCTAAAATTTGGTGGGGTGATAGAAGATGTAAAGTTTGTTGCGCCGGGGTAGGGTGGTCGGGCCCAAGGTTGATAGTGTCAGAATTGTAAAATTTTGGCATTTAGGGGTCTGAAATTGAAATTGAAGATTTTCAGAGTCTGCAGAAGTTTCAAATGGTGTCCGTTTGCGAAAAAAAAATTGCGTTAGGTAGCAAATTGAAAAAGGCTAATTGAAGTCAGCACCTTATATAGCCAGATTACCAGTGTTAGATTATCGATCTAGAGAACAGAAGACCTCCAAAATCGAGTTTTTGTGTTTTTAAATGCCCTTATGAGGCTATGTCAGTCCGGGTTGGGTTAGTTTGACCCCTTTGATGGATATTTTTGAGATGAAGTATTGTTCTTTATGTTTCTTGTGATTGATATACCTCCATCTCTGCTTCCTGTTTGTGCACCACGTTTATTTGTGTTGGTGCTTTGTTGTTTGGAGTGTTGGAGCTCCTGTGTGCTGCCGATAGTGAGGCTTGATTTACGGACCAATCAGACTATCCATGTTTCTCCCCAGTGAGACATGACTTGCATACTTGTAGACTGGGTGAGTGCCTGTGGTGATGGCAGGTTTCAGGTTGCCTTTGTGTTAGCACCTTGTGGTGCCTCAAGTACCTTCTGTTGCGGTTTCTGATTCCAGTTGTTATTTATACCCGATGGGGTTTAGCATTGATTATTGGGAGCATACAGCCTCTTATCGGCCAGGTTGGCAATCTGGCGAGGACCGAGTGAGTTGATTACCTGTACAATTCATTACCAGTTATATGCCTTTACCAAATGGAGGTTTGACGTATGCTGTAGCCTTTAGTACTTGTGTTCCTTGGCCTGGTGATTTGTTGGAGGGTAACATGGATGCTTATGATAGTCATGGTCCAGGGTATGTGGTTATCATGCCAAGTCTTAGTCGAGTAGTGTCATCCATGTTGGATGGATCATTATGTACTCCATGTATGCAGCTACAACAAATGACATATCAGCTCATACATCAAGCTTGTAGTGAGTCTTTTGCTATGGAGAGGGAAGAGACAAAGGAAGTTATTCCCACTTCCACTATGTTGTCACCTTTAGATACAACGCATATTGCTTGGCAGTATCTAGAGGAGGGTATATGTGTGTTGGATCTGTTTGGAGGGATTAGCACAGGTTTGGCTATTGTTTTGCAGTCTGGCATACGAGTACATCGATACTTGTATGTGGAGCGAGATGAGATTTTAAGGCACGTCTCATTACGCCATGTGGCATAGTTGGTGCGGAGATACCCATATCTTCTATCATTATTGGCGGTTCAAGGATATCAATAAGCCTTGCCGTCAGATATTTTGTTGTTGGGGGCGCAAGACCTTGCTCGGAATGACACCATACATTTGGTTATTATTGGATAGCCATGTCATGGACACACACGTGCTGGTAATGGTCATGGGCTACAGGATTCACGTTCTTGCATATTTTGGGAGATGTTAGGTGTGTTACGTTCTCTCCAATCACAGTAGACCTATTCTCCAGCATATATTTTGGAGAATATTCCCTTGTTGGATGATCCAAGTGCACAGGTGTTGACGAGTGCACATCAGGTGCGATCATGGATTTGACCAGCGGTATTGCTGGATACAGTGAGAGTAGGATCTCGTGCACACCGTCCACGTCTATAATGGACAAATCTTCTTCCAAGGGAGGTTTTATTGCGAGCATATGATGGAGTGGAGAGGCCCTCACATCTCACAATGGAGAGTATTTTGGATGTGGGTAGACACTCCCATGTAGTGGTCTATGCTGACATGTCACCCAAAGCAGTGGTGAACCTTGTGGATCAGCCAAGAGCTACATTACCCATGTTGTTGAGTTACCCAGCTTCCCATGCCTACAGAGAGGGAGGACCTAGACTTGTGTGGGATTCTCACTTGCATCGGTTGGTGGAACCCAACGCTGAAGAGAGAGAGCGAGCTATGGGATTTTGTACCGGTACTACAGCAGTACCTACATTGTCAGAGGCATCACAACGTCAGGTGTTGGGTTAGGCTATGGACCTGAACTGTTTGACATGGATTGTGAGCCTCGGCTTGGCTGGGCAGAGACGCATGCGATCCACATGTGTGACTACAAGACCATTGATAAGCTCTTTGCCTACCGAGACAGTGGAGGCAAAAGTTGGGGACGAGAAGTGCCCAAGATCTTATCTTTGGTCTTATGGGGATGTTAGAGAAGGACACGTAGAGTCTTCTTTGAGTATGGTTGGAGTTTTTTACGATGAGCAAGCGGTGGTTACCACTATAGACCTTTGTGATACAACACAAGAGGTTACATCTATAGCACTAGGAGTTATTCACACTGAGATAGTGGAGCCTGGTATGAGATAGCATAAAGAGATTTTTGCTCAAGAGGTTGTCATTTAGCAACCAAATATTATGTCTTTTATCTCTTGTGTCGATGGAGAGGAGATTTGGGATATTGAGATTGGTTCCAAAGTGACATGAGAAGAAAGACATAGGGTGTGGAGGGTTTCGAGGAGTTTCGAAGTTTGCTTTGCCTTCAGTATGAAGGATTTAGGCTGTTTGAAGGGACATGGTATATGGATTGATTTGACAATTGATGCACCAGTCTTCCGTCGTCCTTATCAATACAGTGATATGGAGAGAGATCTGATCCAAATTAGGTGTCAAGACCTTCTTGAGGCTGGATTAATGGAGATATCATATGGAGAGTATGCCTCTACTGTGGTGATGCCAGTCAAGAAGGATATACATGGCAATTATACAGATAGACCCATATGTGGTAACTACCGATCTATCAATTGACAGACAAAATCTGATCGATATGCTATGCCTACACTTGAGGAGATCTTTGATGTGGTTGGGCATGCAAAGGTGTTCAATACATTGGATTTACGAGCAGGATATCATCAGTTGTGGATTGAGTTGAGGATAAGGCCAAGACAGCCTTTTGGGCAATTGATTTGTGTGGCAAGGATGTGTTGTATCAGTGGAAGTTCTTATTGTGTCCGAGCCTACATCGATGATATTCTAGTATATAGTGTTACAGTGAGGGAGCATGAGATATATTCGCAAGAGGTATTTAAGCGACTGATTGCTCATGGCCTCAAGTTGCATCCTGGAAAGTGCAAGTTCTTTCAGGAGCAAATAGAGTACTAGGGTCATACCATATACCCTGGAGGATTGGGAGTTTAGCAAACCAAGGTGGATGCAATCTTGCGTATTCCACAACCCTCATATATGAGTAGGGTGCGAGCCTTCCTTGGACTTGCAAACTTCTATCGTCTATATGTGCGAGGATTTAGCACTATTACTAAAGCCTTGACAAAGCTCACAAAGCTAGATCAAGAGTGGAGTTGGGGAGATGAACATGAGAGAGCTTTTGTTCAGCTCAAGGGAAGGTTGACATCTACCCCTATTTTGAGGAGACTTGTGTGAGGTCGTTTGTTTCAACTACATAGTGATTGAAGTATGTTGGGTTTGGGAGCAGTGCTTATCCAACATGATGATGAGGGGAAGGAGTTTGTAATGGCTTAAGCAAGTCATTCCAACAATGCAGTGGAGTCAAAGTATAGTTCTTATGGAGGAGAATGTTTGGCAGCTATTTGAGCGGTGGCACATTTCAGATTTTATTTGTTTGGAAGCTCCTTCACTCTCATCACTGATCATTAACCATTGAAATGGTTGATGGAATCAGACAAGCTTATATGAAAGATTGCACGATGGGCACTTATCCTACATGAGTATGATTTCACAGGTGTTCATAGACCTAGGGTGGTGAACCGTGATGTAGATGGGTTAAGTCGAAACCCATATACAAGTTAAGTTGACGAACCGAGGCTCGATGCCACGGTGATACTGATGAGGAGATGGTGCCGGGTAGGCATGCATTTTCCTTTTTAAGTATGTTGGCGCTTGAGAGCTATGTGATAACTCTCTTGGGTCAGAAGCAGATATGTTAGTCGTGGACGCTGAGACTAAGGACGGTTTGATGGTAAACCGAGACATCCATGACGACATGGTGGTGTTAGATTATCTTTGTATAAGTGTTTTGGTGGGCACTTTGAGTAGGATCGAGTTTTACAAAGAGCTCGACGTTTCAAATGGGAAGGTAGACACCTTCTTCGAGTATGGGGAGATGGCAGCGTTTGTGTTGTGCCACTTTCATCTCAAAGAGCATAATTGGTCAGACATGTTCATGAAGAGTTAGGTTATTTTGGAGTAAAGCGGACATATAGCTTAATTCAAAGTCATTATTGGTGGAGAGGTATGCATATTGAGGTGCAACAGTTTGTGGCTAGATGTATGGTATGTGATCGCGTTCGAGCATCATTCAATGCCCCTACACCACAACTACATCCTCTACCGATTATGGGACTTGGTTATCGTTGGAGCTTGGATTTTGCGGGACCTTTGCCATTGACTATACGACATCATCGATATGTGTTGGTCATGGTGGAGCATTTCTCCAAGTGGATTGAGTTGGTGGCCTTGCCTGACAAGTCAAATGAGGGAACAGCTTAAGCGTTCTTAGCTGCGGTGCTTAGCCGATTTGGTGCACTAGCAGAAGTGTTGAGTGATCATGGTATTGAGTTTTTGGACGAGTTTCAGGCTTTGTGTGATTGAGCGTTGATCGATCATCGTACCACCTCAAGAGATCATCCCGAGGCTGATGGTCTAGCAGAGAGAGTTGTTCAAACGGTGAAGAGAGGATTAAGAAAGTTTGGCTTGGAGAAAGCTCATTTGGGAGACTTGGACATCCAGCTACCATGGTTGGTCATGGGTTATCGATTTAGCCGGTGTCGCATAGGACAATTCTTTGCTTTGAGAACGCCTGAGCGTCTGGCTGTAGAAGAACCCTCTAGAACCTTGTGTGAGTTCACAATCTCTTCTTCCTCTTCTTAGCACTCCATATTACAACCGGTAAAACTTCAGCGGAAGAACATTATGATATCCGATGATTCGACTAATAACTTTCGCTTAAACTTTACAAAAAATTGCTCCGCAACCTTTTCAATCACTCAAAAAAGTTTCAGATGTTTTTCTTTTCTAGATCTTTCAAAACAATTGGTGATTTCCACACTGTATCATAAGGCGATATGCAGACCCCTGTGTACAAAACCCATCACACATCCCAATTCTTGACTCCAATTGCTCTGAAATTTCATGAGAAGGTCACTCATCATCCAAACTTTAACTCTGAAAAGTTTTCTGGACAGAACTTTTTGATATCAAAAGATATAATCAATGTACTAACTTTGTGATAGTTAGTGCAATCATGCAACTCTAACTATATACACAAACTTCAACCTATCACTCTGTACTCAAAACTCATCCAATCGAGTCAAAACTTTAATCAAAACACAAGCCTGAGTCGTAATCTGTATCACAGTTGACTCATATCTTCCAAAATCCTCATAAGATTCTCAGAAACATTCCAAATACACTCAAAGGTCTAAATTTCTCTCTCTAACTTTGAATCATTGTTTCAGAGTGACAAATCCTTCAAATCCATCCATTCTTGCGCCCACGCTGTAGCTCGTCTTGTGAGCTTTCCAACGCTATCCTCCGATCTTCAAATCCCCCCTGTAAGGTCTCCAAAATCCCTAAAAACCTCAAAAAGTTGCCCTAGTGCACTCATTGGTCAAAACTCCTAGACCAATGGGAATGGAGAATGTTATTTTGACCTCTAGTGTGGCCAAATTAGCTCCATTTTAACTTAGAGCTTTATAACTATCCTAAACACACTCTTTAGACATCCTATACACATTATGAGTTGTCATTAATAAGAGTTAAAATGACAACTTGAAACCAACTAAGTATACCCAAAAACAATCACGATGAAGACACCGGATGTTGATCACAAATGGACTCGACAATGGTACATCTGGAGGATCATGTTGTCCCCTATCCACATCCTACGTTGAATCCATTTCAATCAGATAAGCTCCTTAGTTAGCAAGGTGATGTGTCTAGATCTCCCTAGCTCTTCTGACCTTACAATGCCATCATTACCCTAACCTAAAGTATCATTTTGTGACAACAATTTCTGAGAAGATGACACATGTCATCATCTTCTCATAGTAGCCGCGTCACAACACGACAGCGGCAAGCATCTCTAGCGTCATTCTCAACGTACTTTTTATTACATGGTAGAGATCTAGACTTACCGGTAGCTATTCGTCGAGAGTCAAGTGAAGTCTTGGACTTAGATAACCCTGATGTTTGGGTTAGGGTGTGTTCTCAAAGGGCAGAACTCTTCCGTAAAGTCATGCCCATGGCATTTGAAAACCTCATTATTGCTCAGCATAGAGATACTTTGCGTTATGCTACCATTCGAGGAGGTGGATATTGACCTTCAATTCGCATATTTCATGTTGGTGATTACGTTTACTTGCAGCAGATTGCACCGACCACATTGGATGTTACGGTTGGTCGCACGATTCTACGAGTACGTGAGGTTTTACCTTCTAGAGTTTTGGTATATGAGGGTCGTGATGGTATGATTTGGAAGGATCATGTGCGTAATTGTGTGCCATGTCACCTTCCAAACATTGATGGTACTATGGATCCAAGCCTAGCAGTTGTACGTGCAGGCTTGAGATGTATGTTATGTGGAACAACTGGTGGTGGGCGGCCCGGTATGTTGATTTGTGATTCTTGTTTGAGAGGATGGCATATGTCATGTTTGACACCTCCTCTGAATATGGTGCCCAATGGGCGGTGGAGATGTCCTCGATGTGTTTAGCAGGCAAGCAGGTTTGACCGTTACATGATATGGATTGTAGATATGCGACTAACGATGGGGCATTGTAGCACGCGGCCTCCTGATCTTAGCCCCACGAAGGGCATATCATGTTATGGACTAGATGGCTACCTTGTGTTAGAGGGACCTAACCGCCAGTTAGGGGGTGATTGTGGTACACTTGTGTTGGTGTAGACGATCTATGTATTGTGGTGTTTGATGTGACAACTATGTATGTTGTGATGTGATATGTATGTGCACGACAACTGTCATGACTTATATAGCGGCATTCTAGTTAGGTACGTTCGCATATGCAAGAGCGGATATAACAGTTAAAGTCGATTATGCAGTTAACGTCATTCGGACTTGAACTGTCTTTAGGCCGATAGTGCCGTTAGGGGTCCTAGGGCTCAAGGAGTAGAGTTCAAATTAGGGCTCCTTGGAGGGCAGTTTTTGAAGTTCAGCCTTTGAGAGTGTGGTCATGGTGGATAGTAGCTAGTGCGGAAAACTGGAGTCTTTGAAGCACAAAGTGGGGTTGGCTTGACTGTAATCTCTCTTTTATGCTATGGTTATGAGCGGAGTGTCTTTGTGGACGTTTTGAGAGTAGAAAAGATTATTGTGGTATACTTGTGTTGGTGTATGACGATCTATATATTGTGAAGTTTGATGTGACAGCGATGTATGTTGTGATGCGATATGTATGTGCACGATAATTGTAGAAAGACCGTAAGAAAGGAATGAGATTCGATAAAGGTCCATCAACCTTTCTAAGCTCTTTAAAGCTTAGAGAGGCTGATGTCCTGATAGCAATCGGTCTAATGCCCCCAACCCCCATTATACTTCTCCATCGCGAGAAGCCGACTAAGATCCAACACCTAACTTATTGACAACGCAATCTTTCCTCTCGTCATTGATGTAGCCACTTGGAACAATTCCGTGAAACCACTAGATGGATCATTTGCCTAAAAGCATCATATACCATCCTTGATAAATCCTTGAGGATAAGTGTGGGAA
This sequence comes from Marchantia paleacea, assembly GCA_014180765.2. Classification (NCBI taxonomy): domain Eukaryota; kingdom Viridiplantae; phylum Streptophyta; class Marchantiopsida; order Marchantiales; family Marchantiaceae; genus Marchantia; species Marchantia paleacea. The sequence continues at coordinate 1,853,058 of MUAA02000032.1, forward strand.
TGTGCATAGAGATTGGGCAAAAAGTGATCTATCAAGACATAATGGCTCCTTTGGTTGATACTCCAAGACCTATAATGATATCTCCTCGTCCATGGATGGATGTAAAAGGCATAAAGAGAATAGTCTCCTCATTAGAACAAGCTATAGACAAAGGATGAAGGGCCCGCACGGCCCTTCTATACTCCTCGACATGCTCCAATATCCTACACCATCGCAATCGAACCAAATCAAAAGTATCAAGTGGTTGAATTTGAGTCCTAACATGTGGACCGTACAGACTACTCCTATGATGTAGCCATATCCCCTTCTTGGAATCTCCGAAATCTAGATGCCATCTCCCTATGTCCAGCACGACAAGCGGTAAGTGAAAAACATGTCTAGCCTTATCATGGAGTGCACAAAATAGCCTATGGAATAGACATAGATATGGGAACCTAGTCTCAAAAAGCCCTAAAATAAAACATCCATGGGATGCTAATCACTCTCACGACCGATCTGTATACTTGGAACAATTAACGAAGGAATTGATGTAGTCTGCGTGTTTTTGGAAGTGACAAATATCGATGTGATCGTTGTCGTACACATACATATTGCATCACAACATACATCAATGTCACATCAAACATCATAATACATAGATCGTCATACATCAACACAAGTGTACCACAATAATCTTTTCTAGTTTCAAAACATCCACAAGAACACTCCGATCATAACCATAGCATAACAGAGAGATTACGTTGTTTAGTCTGTTTATGGCTTGAAAGGGATTATTCTTGCATTTGGAGAGTCCGCTGATGGATGATTATCATGAATTCTGGCGTGAGCACCCTGAGGAGATTGAGTTTTTAAGACAATACTAGTCTCCAAACTACATTTCTACTACTTCGTGTAGCTGGGGACGAGAAGTGCCCAAGATCTCATCCTTGGTCTTATGGGGATGTTAGAAAAGAAAAGGTAGTGTATTCTCTGAATATGGTTGGAGTTTTTTACATGGAGCAAGCGGTGGTTACCACTGCGGATCTTTATGATACAACTCAAGAGGTTACATCTAGAGATGTTGGAGTTGTTCACACTAAGAGAGTGGAGCCTAGTATGAAACAGCATAAAAAGCTTTCTGCTCAAGAGGTTAACTTTAGCAACCATATACTACGTCTAATATCTTTTGTGTTAATGAAGAGTAGATTTGGGATATTGAGATTGGTTCCAAAGTGATGAGAAGAAAGCCGTAGGATGTGGAGGTATTTGAGGAGTTTCAGAAACTATTTTGCCTTCAGTATCAAGGGTTAAGGATGTTTGAAGGGACCTAATATACGGATTGATTTGACAATTGATGCATTAGTCTTCTGTCTTCCCTATCAATACAACAATATGGAGAGAGATCTGATTCAAAATAGATGTCAAGACCTTCTTGAGGCTGGATTAGTGGAGATCTCATATGGAAAGTATGCCTCTGCTGTGGTGATGTAAGTCAAGAAGAATATACATGGCAATTATACAGATAGAAGCATGTGTGGTGACTACTGATCTATCAATCGACAAAGAAAATCTGATCAATATGTTATGCCTACACATGAGGAGATCTTTGATGCAGTTGGGCATGCAAAGGTTTTTAATACATTGAATTTACAAGCAAGATATCATCAACTGTGGATACAAGATGAGGATAAGGCAAAAATAGCCTATTGGGCAATTGATTCGTGGCAAGGATGTGTTTTATTAGTGGAAGTTCTTACCATTTGGATTAAAGAATGCATCCGCTCAGTTCCAAAGAGTGATGGATAGGATCCTAGCCAAACTTGATTGTGTCCAAACCTACATCGATGATATTCTAGTATATAGTGCTACAGTGATGGAACATGAGATACATTTGCATGAGGTATTTGAGCGATTGATTGCTCATGGTCTCAAGTTGCATCCTAGAAAATGCAAGTTTTTTCAGAACAAGGTAGAGTACTTGGGTCATACCATATACCCAAGAGAATTGGGAGTTCAACAAACCAAGGTGGATGCAATCTTGCATATTCCACAACCCTTATATGTGAGTAGGGTGCGAGCCTTCCTTGGACTTACAAACTTCTATCGTTGATATGTGCAAGGATTTAACACTATTGCCAAAACCTTGATAAAGCTAACAAAGCTAGATCAAGAGTGGCATTGGGGAGATGAACATGAGAGAGCTGTTATTGAGCTCAATGAAAGATTGACATCTGTCTCTATTTCGAGAAGACATGTGAGAGTTGGTCCCTTTCAAGTACATATTGATTGGAGTATGTTGGGTTTGGGAGCAGTGCTTATCCAACATGATGATGAGGTGAAGGAGTTTGTAGAAGCTTATGCAAGTCGCTCCAACAATGCATTAGAGTCAAAGAGTTGTTCTTATGAAGTAGAATGTTTGACAGTTGTTTGGGCACTGGCACATTTCAGATGTTATTTGTTTGGAAACTCCTTCAATCTCATCACTAATCATCAACCATTGAAATGGTTGATGGAATCAGACAAACTTACAATAATGCTTGCACGATGAGCTCTTATCCTATAGGAATATGATTTCACAATGGTTCACAGCCCTAGAGTGCTAAACTGTGATGCGGATGTTTTAAATCAAAATCCATATACAAGTCAAGTTGACTAAACTAGGGCTCGATGGCATGGTCATACTGATGAGGAGATGGTGTTAGGTTGGCATGCATCTGCCTTTTTGAGTATGTTGGCGCTTGAGAGCTATGTGATATCTCTCTTGGTTCATAGAGTAGATATGTTATCCTTGGACGGTGAGATTGAGCACAGTTTGATGGTTAGCCGAGACATCCATGACAACATGATGGTGTTGAAGTATCTTCGTACATGTGCTTTGGTGGGCACTTTGAGTGCCAAGGAGCGGGATCGAGTTTTATAGAGAGTTTGATGGTTCAGATGGAAAGATATACACCTTCTTCAAGTATGGGGAGATGACAGTGTTTGTGTTGTGCCACTTCCATCTCAAAGAGCACAATTGGTCAGACATGCTCATGAAGAGTTAGATCACTTTGGAGTAAAGCGGACATATAGCTTACTTCAAAATCACTATTGGTAGAGAGATATGCAAACTGAGATGCAATAATTTGTGGTTAGATGTATGGTATGTGATCATGTTTGAACATCATTCAATGTCCCTACATCACAGTTACATCCTCTACCGATTATGGGACTTGATTATCATCCAAGCTTGGATTTTGCATGACCTATGTAATTGACTATACGACATCATTGATATGTGTTGGTCATGGTGGAGCATATCTCCAAGTGGATTGAGTTTGTGGCATTGCCTCACAAGTCAAGTGAGGGAACAACTTATGCGTTCTTAGTTGCAGTGCTTAGCCGATTTGATGCATCAGCGGAAGTTTTGATTGATCAGGGTACTAAGTTTTTGGACAAATTTCAGGCTTTGTGTAATTGAGCATTGATCAATCATCGTACCACCTCAAGAGATCATCCCGAGGCTAATGGTCTAGCAAAGAGAGTTGTTCAGACGGTGAAGATAGGACTAAGAAAGTTTGGCTTGGAGAAAGATCATATGGGAGACTGGGACATCCAACTATCATGGTTGGCCATGAGTTATCGATTAAGCCGGCAAACATCTCTAGTGTCATTTTCACCGTACTTTTTATTATATGATAGAGATCTAGACTTACATGCAACTATTCGTGGAGAGTGAGTTGAAGTCTTGGACTTGGACTTGGATAACCCTTATGTTTGGATGAGGGTGTGTTTTCAAAGGGCAAAACTTTTCCATAGGGTAATGCCCATGGCATTTGAGAACCTGACTATTACTCAGCATAGAGATACTTTGCGTTATGCTACCATCTAAGGAGATGGATATTGACCTTCAATTCATAGATTTCATGTTGGTGATTATGTTTACTTGTAGTAGAGTGCATCAACCACATTGGATGTTACGGCTTGTTGTATGATTCTATGAGTATGTAAGGTTTTACCTTTTGGAGTTTTGGTATTAGAGGGTCGTGATGGTATAATTTGGAAGAATCATGTGTGTAATTGTGCGCCATGTCATCTTCCAAACATTGATGGTATTATGGATCAAAGCCTAGAAGTTGTGTGAGCAGGTTCACAAATCAACATATTGGTTGCTCCACTAGTATGTTGATTTGTGATTCTTGTTCGAGAGAATGACATATGTCATGTTTGACACCTCCTCTCAATGCAATGCCTAGTGGGCGATGGAGATATCCTCAATATGATTAGCGGTCAAGCAGATTTGACTGCTGCCGTATTGTGACATGGCTACTATGAGAAGATGATGACATGTGTCATCTTCAGAGTTCTTGTTATGACGATAATACTTTAGGTCAAGATGACCGATGGCTCATTGTGAGGCTATTAAGAGCCCATGGTTGGATTGACTTCATAAGATTAGGATTTGCATAAGGCTCCATAATTTATTATCTTGGACCTTATTAGATATAAAGCGTGCTTTGGATAGCAAGGGAATGTATGAGGTCTAGAACATTGTTTTGCTGACTAAGGAGCTTATCCGATCAAAATGGAGCATGGATAGAGGACAACATGATCCTCCATATGTACATATGCATAATCCATTTGTGATCAATATCAGATATTTACATCGCGATCACTTTCAGGCGTGGTTAGTATATCACTTTGGAGATAAATTTATGCAACAAGTGATAAACTCTTCAGACTTGATTGTTCTTCTTGTTATTTTTTACGACGCGGTTTGGGACTTAACAATATACGTTTTGATTTAGTTGGGCATTATGGATCTTAACTTTTCAACAGTGGTGGCTTTCAACATGTGGGTTCCAATCCATCACTATTGTTTACCAAAGGTAAACCATATGGAGTTGATTGTTAGTAATTTTGGCAAGGAGTATTATTATCAAGTAATAAACTCCCCGGTCCCTTGTAACCAATCTTGGTTAGCTATAGTTAATTTAGCCAAAGCGTAGATTGGTCACTAGATCACAAAAAGACAAGATAGTGGTGTGCTCTGTCCAAAAAGTAAAAGATAAATGACAAGATGGCTACCATGCATTGGTGGATCGGATTGTGTGCTAGACTTCTTTTAGGAATTCGGTAGGATAAGATAACGAAACATGCAACGTACGCATGTTAGCCATGTGACATAGTTTGGATTTCGGACTTTTCTAGTCCTACATTATATAAAGCAAGGAGAGATCTTGAGAAGACATCTCTCATCTTGGAAGTCATTCCGGAGTCATTGCCTTCAATGTTACATCCCTTTTGTAGTTATGTTCATACTTAGACGGTTTTGAGTTGTTATTTTGACTCTTTATTAGTGACAATTCATATTGTTTATATGATGGCTAAGTAGTATGTTAAGGATAGTTCTAAAGCTCTATGTTAGTATGTGGCTAATTTGGCCCCACTAGAGGTCAAATGACACTTTTCATTCTCATTGGTCTTAGAGTTTGGGCCAATGAGAACATTTGATCAAGTTCTTTGAGGTTTTGAGGAGTTTTGGAAGCTTTCGAAGGGGAGAATTTCAAATTGGAGGGTATGGTTTGGGAGCTGACGGAAAGAGCTATGACATGAGCTCAAGAATGGATGCAATTGAGTATTACTCTATTGTGATGATTTGAAATTGCAGAGTAAAATTTGGATCATAGAGAGAGTTTGGGTCGATTCTAAGTATCTCATGAGGGTTTTGACATATCAGATTCAATGGAGATTTAGCTTACAACTCGTATTTATGTTTAGATTGAAATTTCAGCTCGATTCGATGAGCTTTGAGTATGGAATGATAGTTTGAAGTTTATGTATACAGTTTGAGTTGTAGGATTGCACTGATTGTCATGAAATTAGTATGATGATTATAACTTATGCTATCAAGAAGCTTGATCAATAAATTTTACAAAGTTGAAGCTTGAATAATGATTGACTTTCTCATGAAATTTGAAAGCAATTGGAGTGAAGGGTTGGGATTTCTGATGGTTTTAGTACACAAGGGTATGCATGTCATCTTGTGATATAGTGTATAATTTGACAGTTGTGCGTAGAGATCTGGAGTAGAAAAACATATAAAAATTCCCCTAGAGTATAAGAAGGTTGTAAAGCAATTATCGGTGAAGTTAGGAAAAAAGTTATTGGTATAATTGTTCAATACTATAATCTTCTTATGTTGAAATTTACTGGTTGTAATGAATTCGAATGTGGAGTGGTGAGGAGGAGAAAGAGAGTGTATCAACTCACATGAGGGCAAGGAGAGTTCTTCTACAACCAGACGCTCAGACATTCTCAGAGTAAATCAATGTCCATGTGACACCATTACATGGTATGGATTATAGATTGGTAACTAACGTTGGGGCATGGTAGCACCCGGCCTCTTGATCTTAGCCCCACAAAAGGCATATCATATTATGTACTAGATGACTACCTGATGTTAGAGGGACCTAACTGCCAGTAAGGTTGGCGATTATGGTACATTTGTGTGGGTATTTGACGATCTATGTATTGTGATGTTTGATGTGATAACAATGTATGTTGTGATGCAATATGTATGTGCACGACACATGGTATTGTTGGACATTAGAGCGCTCTTAGATATCCATCCGGATTGGGTTGTCTTATAGGTGGATGTTGAGAATAATTTTAATAGTGTCTCATATGCATCCATCTTTATAGAGCTTAGACAGGCCGGTGGACTTTTTTCGAGCCTCATTCCTTTCATAGGGTCCTTCTACGGTTCACATTTTTCTCTTTTTTATTCTTAGGAGGGAGTCACTGTTCTAGTCCATCATTGATACTTGACAATGAGATCCTTTGGGAGGATCCCTATTTGCCATGGCTCATTAAAGAGCTCTTTTGTCTACTACTTTGGTCGTGCCAAGTTGTGTTTTCCACTCCTTAGCGGATGATACATACATTATGGGTCATATAGATCACATTAGATATACCTTTGATTACTTGACTACCAAGCATCTTGTAGATTTTTTGTCATAGAAAACGTGTTGTTTCAGCAAGGAGTTGATGGGATACTTGGATGAACTGGTGGGAGGGAGTAGTCAATTCAATTCATGAAGGAGTTTCACGAAGGCTTGATATGTGGAGGACACTTTGCAGGAAAGATAATTGCATTTAAGATATAGATCCAGACTATCATTGGAAGGGCATTTTCAAGATTATGTGGAATTTTGCAACAATTGTGATGTGTGTCAAGCTTTCGCTAAAAGTCTATGAAAACCCCTCGTTTGACTTCAATTTTTATTTAAGGTTCTTTCAAGAAATGGAGAATAGATTTTGTAGGTCCCTTAAATCTTACTCCTTGATAACAAGTTCATTATGATAACAAGATAACAAGTTCATGATGGTAGCTACATATTATCTAACCAATTGGGTAGAAGCTAGAACTCTAAAATCTACTATTGAGAAGGAAGTGGACATATTTCTCTACAACAGGATAATAACTAGATTTGGATGACCTCTAGAAATTATATTGGATAAATGTGATGAGTTTGTTGGAAGCATTATATAAGTCATGTTAGATTATTTCTCCATCAAGTCGCGGATGACTAGTTTCTACAAACCAAATGCTAACGGATTGGTAGAGCGAATCAACTACACACTTTGCATGATGTTGGCCAAGGATGCATATATGGATGAAAGCAAAAAAAATTGGGATTCAATTCTATTGTATTTGACAACCTTCTTAATTATCCAACGGAAGTTAAAGAAGACAAATAGAGCATAAATTATCAATCAAAATGTAAATAACTGTTGGAGTTAGAGGGGGCCCGAGTTGTGCCCATGGTAAACGTGGAGCAGGCTCAACAATTGCAGAAGAAGTATCATGATAATCAACTTGGGATGAAGTAGATGAAGACTTTCAAAGAAGTTGACAAGGTTATGCTTTTCGACTCCATTAGACATAAAAGAGTTAGAAAGAAGTTTCTTCCAAGTACTTTGGTCCTTTCATAGTTCAAAAAATGAGGGAAACTTTACTTAAGATTTGATGGAGTGAATCATGACAAGTTGAAATTGTTTCATTGAAGATTAGATTTTTTCACTCAGAGGACGGAGTGAAATATTGGTATGTGGATAAATGTAAGATCCATGGTTGTACATATAAGATAAAATGTGAGTATAGCTAAAATGTGACTAAGTTTATCTTAGTCATGACTATGTTTAGCTAGTTATGGTTAAGTCGGATGAAAATATAAAGTAGTTCTTGATGTAGTAGATGAAAAAACTATTTTGTTGTTTAGTAGGAATCAAGTAACAAATTTCATCACATGAGTATCTTGACTTTTCTTGACTTGGACTAATTTTTCATTTGTTTGACTAGGTGAGAATTCTTAAATATAGGGGACGAGATTGACTTGGTACACCCATGTCAATTGGAGGGTAGTTGGGTTTCTAGAAGATGCAAATGGACCAATTGCATGTTGCCATGTACCCTTTCTCCTTGGGGTTTGTGATCTCTATCTCGATTAAATTTAGTAAGAGAAAGTAACATGATGATTATTTTTAATTACCAGGGTAAAATTTTAATTAGTATAAACAAAGAGGTTGAAAAGCACGTCTCAAGTTAGTTTTGAGAAGTTAGTTTTGGGAGAAGTGAGTTTGGGGAAGCATTGTTCAGAGAGTGAAGCCTTGTTAGGATTGGAGCTTTGTTTTGAGGAAACCTTTGATCATGAATAAATGATCTCTACCTTATGAGTGATATTTGAATCTTTGTGAAAATTGTCATGAGATTATGGAGTCTTGAGTTTGAGAGTTTATGTAATAGGATGCCTTAGGGCTATGGTCATCGAGTTGAAACATGTCTTCTAGATTCATGATGAGCTTCCAAAAAGCCCTTCGGAGGTAAATTTGAGTGAGAGTCAACCCTAAGGTCACAAACGAGGGATCAAGTGTGACATGAGATTTGGCAGGGAAAAAATCATTTTTTCCAATTTTGTGTGGAGGCGTAGGCTTATTATCGATGGAGGAGAAATCTATAGTGTTTTTTGCTAGTTTGGTACTCTCTACACCTTTGTTGTCTTCCCGATTTGTGATTGCAGATGTATGCAAGGGATGTGGATGGGGGATCATTTTGTCCATTGATACTATTACGACACACGAGAGATGCTTTGCTCTTGTTAGACATGAGTTTGCATCTTTTTCCTTTTTGTCCATCGATTGGACTAAAGGACTCCAATTTAACTTGATGGATCCACAATTTCAATAAGCTTTATAATCTCTCTTAGTGGATCCGTCCATTCCTCTTACTACTAGGGCTCGTCTACGTTCTTGATGAGACAAGGATACAAGAGCATGCTCTTGTATTTAAGCTCGGCCATGAATCAAGACTTTTCGACTTGCACAACTCCCTTTTCCACATCAAGGAGGTTTTGTAAGACCTAGGGTTGTACATATAGGATAAAATGTAAGTATATCTAAATTGTGACTAAATTTATCTTAATCATGACTATGTTTAGCTAATTATGGTTAAGTTGGAGGAAAATATAGAGTAACTTTTGGTGTGGTAGATGAGAACTATTATTTTGTTGTTTAGTAGGAATCAAACATTAGATTCAATCACATGGGTATCTTGACTTTCCTTGACTTGGACTAGTTTTCATTGGTTGGACTTGGTGAAGACCCTTAAATCTAGGGACGAGATTGACTTGGTACACTAGAAGTCAATTAGGGAGTAGTTGGGCTTCTAGAAGATCCAAGTGGACCAATTGCATGTTGCAATGTACCCTTTTCCTTGGGGTTTGTGATCTCTACCTGTAACACTGAAGCAGTGACTCCGGAATGACTTCCAAGATGAGAGATGGTCTTCTCAAGACATCCCTTGCTTTATATACTGTAGGACTAGAGGAGTCCGAAATCCAAACTATGCCACATGGCTAACATGCGTAGGTTGCATGTTTTGTTATCTTATCCTAACCAATTCCTAACAGATGTCTAGCACACAATCTGATCCACCAATGCATGGTAGCCACCTCGTCATTTACCCTTTTACTTTTTGGATAGTGCACACCACTATCTTGTCTTTTTGTGATCTAGTGACCACTCTACGCTTTGGCTAAACTAACTATGACTAACCAAGATTGGTTACACTACCTCGTTTAAACTTGGTAAGAGGAAGTTACATGGTGATTACTTGTAGTTACTAGGGTAAGATTCTAAGTAGTATAAATAGAGACGTTGAGAAGCACCTCTCAAGTAGTTTTTCAATGAAAGTTAGTTTTGGGAGAAGATAGTGTGGTGATCTTAGTTTTAGGGAGCTTGGTAGAATGTGCATAATGGAGCTTGGAATTTGAGAGTTTGTGTAAGAGTGTGCAATAGGGTCATGGTCATAGGGTGGTATTAAGTCCTTTTAGATTCATGATGAGCTTCCAAAAAGCCATTGGAGGTAAATCTGAGTGAGAGTCAACTCGGAGGTCACAATTCCGCCTTGGCTTGGTCCATCCATATGCATCTTTATTACTCACATGTGAATGTTGTATTACCTTATATGTAGTAGGGGTTACTATGACTCGTTGTCCATTCGAAGGGTAGAGTATAGCTACTCATGATTTCTTTAGGGATGTGGTGTTTGCTATGGCACGAGAGGGTGAATATTTTAGATGAAGGTAGTGTTCGTATGCCTTGCACCTGACTCGGCTTACGCATAAGTTGTGGTTATAGATCCTACATTGACACACATTATTTCGAAGGGAGTGATTACCTATCCTTCTGGATGGGCCACGAGTGGAGAGGCAGAAGCCAAGGTCTCCAAGTATAGGGATATGTAGAGAGGTTTCCTTTTTGTTCCTCAAGCTTTGTCATTATATGGAGCTATAGACGCATGTCGAAGTCGGTGTCCATAGTTGACATATTCGTGAGGGAGTGCGCAAAAGCATACCATACTAAGCGGCATGGAATAGACTATTTTAGATAACATGTTTCCATTGATATAGAGAGAACACTAGTTGGTGCAATCCATGGGAGAGTAATCACATCTCATATGCTTCTTCATATGCTCATGTTGTTATATGCTCATGTTGTTTGTAGACCGTTTCACATAGATAGTTAGGATATTTTAGGTGCCGTAGTACATATTTCCAATTGTGATGCTATTGGACCTAGTCCCATATTTACCACTTTGGTTTCATACTCTATAACTTGATGGGTTCTTCCCATCCTTTTTGTTTATTTTACTATACTACCTTCAACAGATTATTGAGTTTCAAGAATGCGGCGAACTAGATGTCTACATGTGGATACACGGCATCAGATTCAATCGTCAGATTTAAAACATACCGGAAAAAGAAAGCTTATGCGTTTATCTGCAGATTGTAAGGTTCTGATATCCGGACTCTGCTAAACGAAGAAACTCTCTTCTAGGGTTAGGGTTTTGTGAAGGTCGCCGCTGTCTTTTCTCCTTCTCTTTCGCCTTCGAAAGTCACTCTCCTCGATATCTCGAAGACGGGCGAACCGTCGTGTCTCTTTCTTTTCGGCATTGGAATTGTCTGTCACGCTTGCAGTCATGGTATAGCTCTCACGATCTTAGTTCGTTTTGATTGTCTACGATTTCGCGAAAGAACTGCCATTGTGCCCAGGTGTTGTTTGTTTCGAGCTTTGTGTAGGCATATCGTCGAGTTTTCAGTGGGTTCCAACTAGCCGTGATTGTCATGAGGATTCTGCCTTCTTAGATTTGCATCTTTCTAGAATTTTTTGAACTAGAATGTTTGGCTGATTTTCTCTTCTGCGAGCTTAGCTCGTATGATCTGGTAACGTCCTAGTAGAATCGTGTGAACCTGTCTAGTTCGACCAAATGACGGGCATTAAGGAGGTGTGAAGAAGACGATATTATTGTGCTTGGTCTTGGTTGTCTGTACTGATGTTTGTTCTGAGTGCCTGATCTTTCATCTGCGTTTTTAGTCAGAACTCTTATGTGTGCTGAATGTGTCAACTGCAAACATTCAGTCTGTTGCAATCCATTGGCCCCAGAAAATAGCGTCTTTTTTCCCGTGCTAACTATTTAAATCCTACTATTTCAGCCGAAGCAAATCAGTGAAATCAAGGACTTTCTCTTGACGGCGCGGCGTAAGGACGCCCGCTCCGTCAAGATCAAAAGAGGAAAGGACGTCGTTAAGTTTAAAGTCCGATGCAAGAGGTACCTCTACACTTTGAGTGTCCACGATCACGATAAAGCCGACAAGCTGAAGCAGTCTTTGCCCCCAGGTACCCTTCTTTTAATCCTCATGTGTCTTTTGAGACTGAAGTAAGTGAAGTTTCAGATGCAGTTTACCGGCATATTCTTCCTGTGTGTACCTATGACGTCTTGAATGGCAGCAAAATCTCAACTTGGACTTTATGTTGCTTGTTTACAGGTTTGACCGTACACGACCTTTGAGTGAACAAACATCTTTAGATAACCCTTTGTCGCCATTGTGAAGCCGGACTCGGTAGGAATGGTATTGGCTCAGGTAGTGATTTGTAACACGTCCATGCGAAGGACATTGTGACCGTTTACAGGCTACCAGTAGGGTTTACGATGAATGTTTAAAGGAATTGCTATTATCTAGAGGGCAAGGAGGCGCAAAATGTTCGTACTCCAGTATCTGGTCGCTTATTAAATTTTTGATAATACCATTGCACTACGCCTGTGTGGACTCTGAAATTCTCTGGATACTCCACCAGGGTAGAAATCCTGAGAGAAGCAGAGAAACTATTGTTGATCCACACTGGCCTGGCCAACCATTTACGAAAGTTAAGTGGGAAGAGTTTCGGCCCTTCTCCGTGGCCATCGAGTAAGTTTTCTCCCATGTCCACATTTAATAAGCATGCGTTAGGGCCGCAGGTTATCTTTCAAATCCAACATGTGAATGAATCTTTTACTGAGTATATCTCAGGTACATGTAATCTCCGAGTTTCCATCTGTAATGAAGAAGTTTCCACGCGTCATTTTTACCTACTGCTTACACGAATCAGCTAGACCTAAAATTGCGCATTCGTTGTCGTCTGCTAAGGATCTACGCCTCTCCTTCTGCCATACATCCGGGCTGTTTGACAGTGAGGGCTGTCTCACTGGTCATCGGAGTAGACATGCATCATATTTCGGAGAACGTGTATGTGGACTCCTCCAAGTGATTCCTGTTTCTGAATCACAATTTGAAACAGCAATTGGAACGTGCAAGGACATTCTCGTTTACTGTAGAACGTAAATGACCTTACGCCTCAACCGAAAGGAGGGAATGAATTTGAGGAGAAAGAAAAACTGTATTCCTTGTAGGATAAAGGTTTGGGTTGTGGAGTGGACAAAATGAACCAGCAACCGTGAATTGTCAGGTGAAATAAAGAAAACTGCGCTGTGAATTAATGTGGACAATAGAGACCGAATTTGTAAATCGCACATACTCGCACAATGTTACCATCTTACATCGAGATGAAGTGTGAGTCCACCTAGCTGGGTGACAATACTTGCCCGACATGGTCGTATGCACTACTCGCACCAAACCCAATGAAAGGCGGAAATTTCACCACGCGTGTAATCTCTGTCGAATGTTAAATTCTCAAATGACAATATAGTGACGTCCCCGGAGATAATAATCGCACCGACCGTTATGGTCATGTGTGGAAATTGTCGGCGTAGGAATATTACACACAATACTGGGAAATCTGGATCCTTAAGTTGTGGCTAGAATGGTCGTCACCATAGAAAATAGTTAATTTGAAAGATGTAGGTTATTTGCCTTTCTTTATCTTCCGTTTTCTCCTCAGCTTGTACTTCTTACGGTTGGTTTTCCACCACCTGTTATGGAAGGGTAGTGTGTGCCCAGGAAATATCGAGTGAAATAACGTAGTTAAGAAGACACTAGGTCAAGACTGATCAAATCAGATGAAGCATTCAAATTCCTGACCTCCGGCAGACGATCCAGGGGAAACACGAGAGAATACTTTCAAGCATGCCAAGCATTGAGAATACCCACAGTTCTGACCTCGCCAAGGAGAAAATAGCATCACAAAAAATATGAAAACCAAAGCTCCTGTTCGCCAGGCGGTGGTATCGTGATTCTTGAATATGTTAAACTTCCAACAGATTTGAAGGTCCATTTAACGTGCACGTATTGCAGACCCTGAGACGTTTGAGGTGCAAACGGCACGCAGGGACGGGCTTCTTGCATTTAGTGAGAAGATATCCGCGAACCCAACACTCAACAATGTACGGGGGTCTAAATGAAGTGCGGTAGGGGAAACGCACTCAGGCTTGAAAAATTTGTTTTCAATCATTTTTTGCATATGAGACTCCTCTGCTCTTTTGAAACATATGAAGTGCCGACCAGATTGGATGCCGCTGGGTGGGGGATTTGCCGAGATGTTTTATATTCAGAGCTGCATTTGAAGATTTGTGTGACGTCTTATACCATGCAGAATCTGTCCCTTGTTGTTCGGCAGTTGACAGGACGGCACATTAAGAATCGTATCCCTCCGTCAAAGTGATATGCAAAATCAAAAACGAAAAAGTAGAAGAATAATGGACAGAATGGAAGACAGTATTAGAAGCTTGAACCGTTGGTATCATCAAGGATCGGTAAAGCGAGGACATAACTCCTCAAACTTCCAACCGGCCGAAATTATTGACCGAAGTAGAGCTCTCTGTTTTCTAGCCGATCGAAAACTTGATTTTCTGCAAGTCTGTCAAGAGGTTTAGGTGTGTCTTGACAACATATATCTGTTGAGATACATTGGATGCTTACGCGGTCTGCCATGCAGCTTTTCCCTTGTAGAGAGGTACTTGCATAGCAGCAGCTGAATACAGATCGAAATTTCCTCTCTAGTGCCTTCAAAACGCGTAATTCCAGTATTGTTGCTCATTCAGTAAATGGGTATTCGTATCTACTTGATCGTGGGCATTACTCTAGAATTGCACTGTATGCAAGTTGTACACACTGCAAACTTCTCACTGTCTCAAAGGTCAAGAACTTCAGCTGTTTGAAACGTTGACTGTAGTTGACGGCTGGTCTGTGCGCAATGAACGAACATGCACGATTGTGGAGTTACGTCACCCGAGGTCAAACAGTCAAAATACAGTAGGTAGCTGCTATTTATATGCCCAGTGACTGTGCAGATACTTTTTTCCCGTGCATTAGCTGGATCTCACTTCCAGATTGAGAAATCTTTTGCGGGTGCTGGATATTATATATCCTTCGATCTTCATGCAATTTTCCTGAACTCGTGATAGTTACATCGGTATTGCACTTAGACGACATATATTACGTTGCAAGGGTAATATCCGCATCGTTCCCCTTTTCTGTCTTTCTGCACACAGCATACAGATGCCAAAGTGCGTGTCGTGAAACTACCCCTTCTCTCTACACGTTGGAAGCAATCCGCTGAATCACGTCACAACTTTATTAGGTGTATTACAAGAAAAAAATTTCCTCCTGAGATGATGGGGAATGCCAGCACAAACACAGGCCACTAAAATCCACTGTGAGTGTTTAATGAGCCGTCCCCTTCTCACCATCTTCACTACTTGGTGTTGAAAGGACAGTCGTTTGGAAACAAGCAAATCTAACCAGCCAAGTTCGGGTCTTTACGCTATTATTCTTGGGGCTTTTGTTTACCGCGGCCCGCGAGGAGGTTATGCGTTCGCGGCTAGCTGTATGCTTGCAGCTTACAGCCAACGGCTCACTGGAAATGCGAACAGGATACGGCATAGCTCACATGAAACAAGTACACAGGGCTGTCTGAGCTCTCATAAGTGACCTGTAAAATCCTCTATAAAGTGAGAACCATGAGAAAGAACTTCAAATTAATATGCAGATGGATATGCCGAGCCTGTGGTCTCACTTACCAGATGACACGCATCGCACGCCGTGTATCAACTTTCTATCTTTATCTGACAATGAAACGGTGATCTCGCATAACATTTCTCCTGGCACAAGGGTTGTCATCTAAAGGGCTGCCTACGGTGATCTCAGAAAATTAGTATCTCCCACTAAAAGAGGGGACCTGCCCATCAAGAGTGAAAGACTTCTTTGCAAGATGCATTTCCCGTGGAACGTATCCCAGCAAGAAATACGGAAGCCAGGCTTCAGAAACTCCAGTCGTTTCGCTTCACATGTGTCCGACCGGACTGAATTCGAACATAACGGGTGAAGAGAATCTTCCACAAGCTCGTGGTCAGGCAGAAATTGTCAATAGTTACCAAGAAAGAACGCTCAATCGGACGAAGTGAGACCCCTCGAAAATTCCCCTCGCAACGCCGTGAGAACTCTGGCTCTGAAGCTCGTGGCTGGCACAAAGGGAACGATGAGATTCTTCGTGGTTAACACCCGTGCGGTTCTCAAAAGACCGATCCTTCAACACACCACTTCAAGCGTAGGGTTTTGTATGCTCTGGGAAGTGGGGTTTTCCATCCACGCCGACCGCCGCCGTCGAAGCGGTGCTAGCTTGGGGCAAGAAATTGTACGCTGGGTACGGAGTCTCATCTATTTTGCTCTTGTCTTGTGCTGCATACGCATCATGTGGTTCTGGTTCGATCACCCCGAATGACTTCTCGTTTAGACGGCGAGCCCTCCTCACAGCCATGGGAATCCACACAACCAGTGGCAAAAGCAAAAAGCAGAGACTAACAATTGCAAGAATTCCCACAGCATTCGAGGGGCTCCCGCACAGAATAACGATGGCGGGAACGCACAAGCCGAGAGTCGCCATGACGAAAAAGACGGTCCATTTAAGTAAACTCCTCTTGTGCTCAATCTTTGCGATGGACATTTTTTTCAAAATGGAGGCCAAAACTCCTGTTCCCAGCACACCAAAACCAACTACCAAAGCGATTTGCCAGTTCCCCCTGGCACCACGGTACCCTCCCCCATAGAACCTCGATCTCGAACGCGTTGCTAATTTTCTCGCTGCGCCCATTCTTTCTCAGACAATGGAAACCTTTTTCAATTCCTCGAAGCTGCTTCGAGCTCTGAGTCCACTTTGATGCAGAATGACAAGTTCACTCACTCAAAGGTCTTGTACCGAACAGCAGCTTATACTGGCGATGCTCATGGAGCACTGTCGAGGACCGAGTTCTAGGAACAGCTGGCGGGAGCGTGTCACCAGGTTGGATTTTGAAAGCACTGGGGCTACATATATGTACAATGAGTGCGGTGGTAGTACGTGTCCGAGAATTTCGAACTAAATTTCTTTTTACCTATATTTTAGGGGAGAAAGCATTTTTCGAAAGAGCTTTGAGCTATCTTTAAACAGCACAATGCACATCCGCAAGGTGCACTTTCTTCGTCAGCAGTCATTCGGGGAGTAAGTGTTCGGGTCTTCAGTCCAAGATGCCATGTCACCTGAAATTCCCTCTCAATACAGTTCAGTAAATTATTATTTTTAAGGTCTACCTATAGTACCTAGTGTTGGTGGGAGACTAGAAAAATGTGGTGTCGGCTCAATCTTTATCGAGGTAAACATGTTTAGGATACACGAGGCTGCTGCTGCCCACATCTGAGAAGTGCATGGAGACAGAATATAAGCTACGGTAAATTTGAGGATAATTTACAGTACATTTACACGTATCATGGAAAAGTCGACTTTGCAACTCTGTCTGGTTGTCAAGTCGTATATGTATTTCCAGGTGGACCTACCTGAATGCAACACGAGTCCCGAGGCCGCCGACACACGTCGGGTTTTATTTTGGGATTTCTAATGATTTCCTACATCTGGATGCAGCTGATTTGAAACTGTGGAATATATTTGAACTGTTGGAGATCCCACAATTGTAAATTATCTCGTAAGGATGAGGAGTTGTAAGATATGACTATCTTGATTTGTTATGGACCTATAAAGCGCCTCCGTTGACTAACGGTATTGAGCTCAACATGTAGGTTCAAGAGAGTGATGATAGATTGTAGACATTGTTAGCTTTGTTTTGAATAAACCAAACAAAGTTTTTCAAAATAAACTAGTAAAATAAATAATTCTATATGTGATTAAGATTTTCCTTAATCCGTGATTCACAAAAAATGTGTATAGATACATATGAGCAAGTTGTGGTACCGTCATTTTCTTTGTGGTAGGTCAGATGTGTATCATCTTACTCAATTTATCCACAAAGATCACGACTGAATCATGTCCTAAAGAGGTTCTTGGTAACTCACATACTAGATCCATAGTAACATGTTCCCATCGTTGTTCGGGAATGGGAAGGGATTGTAATAAACCTGCTGGTTTTTGATTCCCCGCCTTATTTTGTTGACATGCGACACAACTTTAAATATATGCCTCCACATCTTCCCGCATCCTTGGCCAATAGAACACTCGTTGTATGCTCCTTAAAGTCTTTTCACCTCCCACATGCCCCGCAATGACTGTATCGTGGCCTTTTGACAATACCATTGTACGTAAATCTGGATCTTATGGGATCCATATATGATGCTCCTGAAATGCTAGACCTCGAACCTTCTTTGCCGTCTTTGCATGAAGTGCTTTCATGATCTCCTCATCCTCCTTTGTTGCCGTCATCATTTGAGATCATCAATCAACTTGGATTTTCAGCTCTGTGATGTTATTGATATACGGCATTCGCGTGAGAGCATCTGCAACATACACTATCTTCATGTTGAACTGTTGACGCCATTCTGCCCATCGATTTATTGTTTGGAGAGATCTTTATGAGTTTCCAAATACACCAATGGTTTGTGGTCGGATTCTACCACAAACTCCTTGTCTCCCAAGTAGTGCTTCCAATGTTTGATGATCTGAACGATGGCTAACTCCTCTCATTCAGTTGTGTGATAATTTTGCTCCGTTGCCACCTACTTTTGGGAGAAAAAGGCAACCGGATGCCAACCATCCTCCCATTCATGTTGAAGAATTCCACCCACTGTTGTACTTGATGCATTAGTAGTCAACTTGATTGGCCGATTAGGATCATACCACTTAAGAATAGGTGCATGCAAGAGAGCATCTTTCAATGCTTGAAAGGCTAACTCATGTGCGGTTCTCCATGTCCATTTTGACCCTTTCCTAGCATAGATGATAAGGCTTGAACAAGGGGTGCAAAAACTTTAACAAATCTGCAATAAAATCTGGTAAGATCTTAAAAATCTTTAGTTGAATTTGATCCTCTAGAGCTGTCCATTTCTGTATGACTTCTATCTTCTCACTCATCACTTGGATTCACTCCGCTGTGACTCGATGGCCTAAATAATCTACTTCTGATTTGCCAAACTTACACTTGGAAGCTTTAGCATATAACTCATTCTCATAAAACCCTGAAGTACCTCTCGTAAATGTCGCCTATGATTTTCTAAGGTTGTATTATATACCAAAATATCATCCAAAAAGAAAATAACAGATTTGTCTAAATAAGGACAAAAAATATCATTCATTAATCCCATGAATATGGCAGATGCTTTAGTGAGACCAAAAGGCATCACTAGATACTCAAAATGACCATACCTAATACGAAAAGTTGTCTTCTGAACATATTCATCAGCAATTTTAATCTGGTTGTACCCGATAATCAAATCTAGTTTGGTGAAGTACTTCGCCCCTTGAAGTTGGTCAAACAAATCATCCATTTGAGGTAATGGATACTTGTTTTTCACTGTTTGTTGATTCAACCCACGATAGTCAATGCACAATCTCATACTCTCATCCTTCTTCTTCACAAACAGCACAAGGGCTCCATAAGGTGAAATGCTTGGTTGTATGAACCCCTTTTTCAACATCTCCTCCACTTGAGCTTTACATTCCTCCAACTCATTTGGAGCCAAATGATATGGAGCTTTGCAAGTTGGAGTGCTTCAGTGTATCACCTCAATCTTGTGATCTACACGCCTCTTAGGTGGTAATCTTGCAGGTAGATCATATGGGAAGACATCCTTACACTCCGTAATAATATCGCTCAATGAGTCTTGAATGTAAAGATTGTTCTTAGAACTAACAACATCTCTTATAAGTCCCAAGAAACATACATCATCTATAGAAATGGCAGTTTTACCAATCACAAAGAGAGGTAAGCTTCAATTCTGAGATCTGTTTCTATCTCCGTAAATCTTCCATCTACTACTTTTTACTACTTTTTTTCTCCAATCTACCTCCGGATTGTATTGATACATTCATGGCATTCCTAGGATGACATCATATCGAGATAATCGGATTATTCTACATTTAATCTCTTCATGGTACCCGCCTATGGCTAGTTGTACATTCCGTGTTAATGTCTCAATTGGTTCAATTTGCCCATTTGGCAACTCCACTTCCTCACTCACGTCCTTCATCAAAGTCAATCCTAATTTCATTGCAACAGATCGTGATAGAAAATTTTCTGTTGCTCTAGGATCAATTAGGACTCTCACTTTGTGTCCTTCCATCATCCCATCTGTGACAATCAATCGTGCTTATTTCTTGCTCCCTCCATGAGCTTCCAATCGTTGTCTTCTTCCAACCCCGCCTTTTCTTTGTTTAGAGGAACCAGTAAGGCCGCAAGACAAGTTTACTGATGATCTTTGTTTGCCTGCAAGATCTCATTTTCATTGTCGTATTCCCCTCCTTCCATATTGTTGAAAGGCCTTCACAACATAGGTCTTGATGATCCTCATCGAGTTCTATAGAACTTGGCAATGTGACATATGCTCGCACATGTATAGCATTGACAATTGTCACGAACCGCAATTCCTCCTCGATTAACCATTCCATTAATTGCAGGAAGATCCGGCAAATTTGGAATATGTGATCAACGATTATCACCTCCATACATAGGCGGTGGTCCTCGTGGTGGTGCATATACTTCCCTACGTCAAAGGTTTCCCAACTCCATGGATGTTGGCCAAATGGTTCTCAAACATTGCTTGATGGTTCACCGTGTGTGATCCCATAAGCACCCGAATCCATTGAGCAATTACGATTGCTTCATTCAATGTGGATGGATTACTCACCATCACCTCCTTTCACACTCTCTCCTCTAGACCTCGTTTGAAGACATCTAAGGCTTCTGCTCACTCATATCCATAATGGATACTTGAAGATCACGAAATTCTTCAATGTATTCATGTATGCCTCCTTTCTGCTTCAAATCCCACAACTTTATTCTTGTGGCTTGAAAGGAATTCACTGCTTGAAAGTTCTGAAGAAGTCCCTCTTGCATCCCACTCCATGAAATAGAAGCACCTATATGTTCCCAGGTAATGTATCATGTAAGAGCCTTATCTATGAGATAAGACCGCATGAACATTCATGCATTAAAATTAGAAACATGAAAATGAGATAGATGTATATTCATCCTCATGATCCATCCCTCCAAAACTCCCATGGCTCTACTGCCCTTATAGGCTTCCACCTTACATGACTTTCCCATACGAAGTAAGAGATTGGCTTGATCTTCCATCCCTTGGAGTCGTCTCCTATTTGCCTCTTCGTTGATAATAGCATTCGCTTGCGGTTGGGATTGAGTCTCTTGTATTGGAGTTTCTACTTCCATCTCACCAACTGTTTCTCTTTCTACCTTCTCACTCTCTAATGCAGAGATCTTGTCCTCCATGGCTTGTTGCTTTGTATGTCCATCTACAATAGCTTTTCTTAACTCTTTCATTTCTATCATAATTGAGTTCATAACTGCACTCATAGAAACTGATGCTTCCATGTTTCTCAACCACTCAAACTAATACAACGTAAGTATAATAACAATCTAATCTCTCAAAATAGGAATCAAAAAAGGCCGAGGTGATCCTATTACAGCTTTGTAATACTCTTCACCATAATTTCTAACAATGAAGTCCCTCCACACTCTCTTCTGTCAGTAAATCATTCTAATTTCTACATACGTGTTGAAGGGAACCGATGCGGGTGGTTCACGATTCAAATCCATCCAACATTCAGTATAGAATGTAAATGGTACAATCCCACAATTCTCCATAACTGACAATCAGAAGTATCATTGGTACTTGTGATGCCATCACTTGAGCCATAAAATCTGCACCCCAATTCGCCACAAGGTACACTTTGAAAACTTCCTTCTCCATGAATCTAATATGGATGTTGAATAAGTTGGGAAATGGAAATTTTGATACACGGTTTCTCTCACGCACATCCATACATATAGCCTACAGTTTTTCCTTCCCCCCTTACTCTACATGCAGATCAAGGACCTCTGACAGTCTCTATACAACTCTCAAGAACTTAAAGTTATCATCACCGTCTTGCTATTCCAAGAGGGGTAATCCGCACTCAAGGAAAGAGCAAGTTCGCTCTAAAATCATTGTAACACCGAGGAAGTGAGGAGAGACCACTCGAATAGCTCAACCAATTCTGAAGTTGAGAGATACCTCAATGGTTTCTCTTTCTCCATATATAGTCTTCAAAAAGATACAAACTAGATAAGGTTACATAACTACCATCCATTCAATTCCTTGTGGATCGATGACACGGCAATCATCTCTATGAGCACACGGATTGCTGACGTGTACTCAAACTAACACACAAGAAACACAACCTAAAGAGCACACAGATTGCTGACGTGACACCTTTAGATACTTCACTAATAGTCAACTCAAGACTATCTATCTCCTCCTTGCGTAACCTCTACTTTAATCCTCACTAACTAAAGATGGTTACAGATAAGAAGGTGAAAGAGAGAGTGTCAACTCACACAAGTATCAAAAGGGTTCTTCTATAGCCAGACGCTCATGCATTCTCAGAGCAAAACAATGTCCATGTGACACCGTTTGACTATCTTAGGTATAGTATGATATATTTTCCATTGTGATGCTATTAAGTCATAGTCCCATCTACTTGTTTGGTTTCATCCTTGATGGACTTGAGGAGTTATTCCCATCTTTTTTGCTATATTCCTCGGTTTCACTATTTTGGAACATCTAAATAACATTGATTCTGTGTATATGTCACTACTTTTGTTGCGTCATCCTTAGTTAAGTAGGTAGATTAGTGCCAAGCTAACTATTTAGATAACAAATAGGGCTCAAGAGGTAGAGTTTGAATTAACACACTTTAAAATTAAATTTTCAAACCTAAGACTTGGAAATCTTTGCTATTATGGAACATATTCTAATGCAAGAAACAAGAATATTTGAAACCCAAAGTGGGTTTGGGCTATATCTTTATTTTAAAGTTATGAGTGAATTGTCGTTGTGGATATTTTGATTTTAGAAAAGATTATTTCAAATACTCCCATTTGATTATGTGTTGACAACTTCTTTTTTTTGGAACGCTCAAGGTAATTTGAAAAATTTTGATTGATGGTTTTTTTGATCTGAGGGTGTTGGTAGTTGATGGAACAAAAATCATGGTGGCAATCAAGAAGTAGTTGCGATTCAAACAATTTTTGAATCAAGAATTAGGAGGGTAGAAGTATTGCTCAAAATAAATCAATAGTATCAATCACTAAAGTGCAATCATTGTTTACTATCGATCGTGTTAAAAAATCAAGAATTATTATTTAGAAGTTTTTGAATCAAAAATATGAGCATGAGGCTATAGGATTATAATAAAGTGTTACTTTCATCTAAAAGTTATTGCGCCCCTTGAAGATGTAAAGTAGTTTGTGGGGGTAGAGACTTAAGGCACATGGTTAGTGGTGTCATAATTACAAAATTTGATTGTTTAGGTGTCCGAATTTAGAGTCAATTTTTTTTGAAATCTAATAGAAATTACAAATAGTGTATATTTGAGAAAAAAAATTATGTGATGTAGAGAGTGGAAATATGATAGTTTAAAAATATGTATTATACAACTAGACTATCAATTTCATATTGTTGATCCTCAAAAGGTCTCCAAAACTAAGTTTTAGTGTTTTTATCGCTAAACTAAACTATGTTGGGTTGGTTTGACCACTTTGATGGTTGTATTTGAGGTGGAACAATATTATTTATGTTTTTTGTGATTGATATACCTCCATCTTGGCTTCATGATTTCGCACCACATTTGTTTGTGTTGGTGTTTTGTTGGTTGAAGTGTTAGTACTCATGTGTATTATCTATAGCGAGGTTGGATTCGCAGACCAATCAGATTATCTTTGTTTCTCCTTAGCAAGAAAATACTTGCATATTGGAAGAATACTTGTGGTGAAAACAAGTTTCATATTGCCCTTGTGTTAGCACCTTACGTTGATTTGGGTATCTTATGTTGCAGTGTTTTTTTGGTTATGAACCTATTGCTCATATAGTTATGGAGTTAATACACTAGTGTCACAATGGAGTTTTCTGGAGATTCCAAAGGAGAGAATAATAGAGGTAGTAGTGGATGCAAGCATAGCAGTGTGATACCAACCTTGACCATTGAGAGTCACAAAAAACTTTGATTTGATGTCGGAGAGTGATGGAATTGTTCTTGATGAATTATTGGAGTGTGTACTCATACCGTTGTTGTGGGAATTGGATAATATCTATGGGGCCACAAAGGATCCCATATGATATTCTAGTATAGTGGATACCATTGAAATGGATGACTTCATCTAGGAGTTTGGCTCATGGTGCGATTACAGCGGATGTGCAACCCTACATTGTTTAGTTCGTGTATCATATGAAACTGACTATTCCAACATTTGGAAGGTCTATCAATGGATAATTATCATGAGTTCCAGCATGAACATCCTAAGGAGATTGAATTTTGGAGACAATATTGATATTTAAACTACATATCGTATAATGTTTGGTGGGACGAGTTCACCTTCTCTACTTCTTATAGATGATACAATTGGACTTGCTCGAGTTGTGAAGAGTTCAAAAGTTCCAACATTTAATCATATTTTAGATTTTTTTGCTCGGTTGAGGAGAAACTACCAAGCAATGAGAATTGACAAGCTAAAAGGCTTGTAAGAGTTCAACCAAAAAACAGGGTCTAGTCTTTGACAAGTATATACTCAAATGCATCAATTGATACCCATGGAATGATAGAGTCACTTGCTATTCAATATTGGTATGGAATATTGGATAGGAACCTGAGACAAAGAATGAGACATGCCACCTTACAAATGAAGAGCATTACTCTCTTTGAGGAGCTCCAACATAAGTATCATCTGAAGGAGTTGTCAAATCAAATCTACACGTCCTTGAAGCTGATGAGCTTCAAGATGAAGGACAATGGGACCAAGATACAAGATATTATCGATGCGTTCAATGATTTTGCTGTGGACTTACAGAATCTTGATAAGGACCTGAATGATGAAAGGAAGTCTCTGTTGATCCGAATCAGGAATACACGAAGAAAAACATGCAATCAAGAGACGATACAAGAAATACGTGGTTCATCTCACTGAGGTTACGTCCACGGAACACACAAAGTTACTTTACTGAATACCCTAATTGTGTCACGGAGAGCTTTTGCCAGCCCTCTTATATAGTAGTACCAGCCTTAGCCCTAGTCTAATTAAATATAGTCAAACTAACCAGAGTTACTCAAGACCTGAGCTAACAATCTCCCCCTTGAATCATGTCTTGGGGTCTCTAACTCTTGTTATCCATATACATACTCCGCGGGAAGTCCTAGAAGGAAACCTGAAGCATAGGCCCTCCTATAAACAAGGATTAACTAGAACTAAGCCGTAGCCTAACCAGGAAGTGGTAAAACATATACAAGAATCAAACAATTGCTAGAGTAACTCTACTAGTGCTCCTTGTGCAAAACCTGCATAGTAGCACAATGCCTCCTGAAACTGTCTTAAAGAATAACTTTGGTCAAAGCATCAGTTGGATTGAGTTTACCGTCAATCTTGACTAGCTCAACCTTCCTATCAGAAACTGCATCTCTGATAAAGTGATATCTGATGTCGATGTGCTTCACCCTACTATCCATCACTTGATTTATTGCAAGATGTAAGACACTCAGACTATCACAATGGAGATTTACAACATCATGTTTCAATCCCATCTAAGTGATAATTATATTCAACCAAATTTACAACATCATGTTTCAATCCAATCTAAGTGATAATTATATTCAACCAAATAGCCTCCTTTGCTGCTTCCGCTGTTGCTACATATTCGGTTTCCGTAATTGACTGAGCTATGCCTTTCTGCAAGGTAGATCTCCAACTAACGCATCCACCTCCAAGTGTAAACACATATCCAGTTGTAGACTTCCTCTTATCTAGATCTTGTCCATAGTCAGCATCAACGTAATCCAACAAGGATTTGACATTGTCCGATAAACCATCAAACAAAAGACCATAATCCTTAGTACTCTTGAGGTACTGGAGAATCTACTTCACAGCTTCCCAATGCACCTTTCTTGGATTTGACATTTACTTGCTCACCTTGCCCATAGCTAGAGCAATATCAAGTCTAGTGCACACCATCAAATACATGAGATGTATTCTTGTGGCAGTTCCTGATCTAATGTATTAAGGCAGTGGGCAGCCTCATGTATTTAATATTCCACCACTAAATGTACTTACCATGACTTAACTATAACTTTCTCTTCTTCAAATCTTGTGAACATCCATACCTAATATCCTCTTGGACTTACCCAAATCCTTCATCTTAAATGCATATTTCAGTTGCCTCTTGCATCTATCGACGTCAGATTATTTCTTTGCCAAAATGAGCATGTCATCCACATAGAGTACTAGAATAATGAGGCTAAAGATCTCATTATTCACCTTCTTCATGTAAACACATGGATCAAACACACTCCGTGAAAATCCTTGTGCTTTCATGAACTTATCAAACCTTGCATTCCATTGTCTAGGAGCTTGCTTCAATCCATATAGAGATTTGAGCAATCTACAAACTAACTTCTCCTGACCTTTCTTCTCATAGCTTGTAGGTTGTCTCATGTAGATTTCTTCCTCCAAAGATCCATATAGAAAAGCTGTGACAACATCCGTATGATCCATAACTAGACCAAATATCGCAACAAGTGCACTGTCACGACTTATGTAGCGGCATCTCTAGTTAGGTAGATGCGCGTATGCAGGAGCAGATACAACAGTTAGAGTCGGTTGTGTAGTTAGCACCGTTTGCACTGGAACTCCCGATAGGGCCGACAATGCTGTTAGGCGTCCTAGGGCTCAAGGGGTAGAGTTCGAATTAGGGATCCTTGGAGGGCAGTTTTCGAAGTTGAGCCTTGAGAGTGTGATTATGGTGGTTAGTAGCTAGTGCGGGAACCTGGAGTCTTTGAAGCACAAAGTGGGTTTGGCTTGAATGTAATCTCTCTTTTATGCTATGGTTATGAGCGGAGTGTCCTTGTGGACGTTTTGAGAGTAGGAAAGATTACTTCGAAAACTCAAATTGGATTTTGTGGTGAGAACTGTGAGTTCTTGGAGCGCATTTCTCCAAGAACTCACAGTTCTCATCACAAAATCTAATTTGAGTTTATATATCCGTCGACTTGAGGTCCCATCATGGCATATACATCAGTCCCATCTCATTCAACTCTAACAACACCGGAACCATCACTGCTTCCAGCTTCTGAGACAGCTGTAACACCGAGGCCATAGGCTCAGCGATCTCCTTCAATGCCTTCACCTTCGGACGAGACTGCTTCGGAGGAGCTACTTCCTCCACCTTCTTCTTGCTTGTATCTCCCTTCTTCATTGTCAAGGCGCACGGAGGACTGTCTTCCACTACTCTCTTCCGCTTCCGAGAAGTGCCAATCACTTCTAGATCCGAATCCGAATCAGGTTGACTGTGCGTTGCTGGCCTGACTTCTCCTGTTCTTCTTGATTCAGGAGGCGCACTAATTTACAAACTCCTTGTAGACCCGCTACTCGCATCGTCAATGTTTACATCCAGGTCCGAGAGTTCGCTCCCCAATCGATACAACTGTCTCTCCCTAGGAGTTAACCACTTTATCTTTGCATACAAATGCATCAAGAAAGACGAGAGATATACTACGCTCTTATCATCTTCTCTCTACTTGGTCGCCATCACTTGAACGTTCTTTGCAAAGATCTCTCCCCAGTTCACCGATGAACCCCTCCACAATTCTCACCTTGTGCATGCTTACATATGTCGTTCGCTGAGGTGAGAAGAGCTTATTCAAAGTGAGGGCCACCTTCCTCCTAAAGACATCCTTGATTATATCGAGTTTGTATCCATTTGTTCCCTTCCTCTCCCGGGGATTAAACCACTTCTGCTCATCGAACGTAAAGGCAATATGCATCGCTGATCCTTCCCAATCAACGCCACCTTTGTCTTCCTCCTAGTTACGTCCGAGTGCCTTCATCCACATCATAGCATCCCACTTCTCAAGCTAGGCTCTGCTTCCGATTTTTGTCGAGGCTTTCCCCTGCTAGACTTCATCGCACAACTCCGGGCACACATAGTCCCATCGCCATGACAGAAATGCGCCGCCTAGGTTTTTCAACCTCAGCAACTCCGTCGGAGTCCAATCCGCCATCAAAATAATCGATCAAATCCTCCCCATGGTCGCACTTTGTCTTGCTAGAACTCCCACAGTTTGACGCTTCGACATTGCAACTCTCCTCTCTGCTCAGGCCGCGTTGGTTCTGCAGGTTCTTGACATCGACCTTCCGCTTGACACTTCTTCAATCCGCCGTCCAAATGCACAACTTAAATTCCCTC
The DNA here is from genome assembly GCA_014180765.2 of Marchantia paleacea. NCBI lineage: Eukaryota > Viridiplantae > Streptophyta > Marchantiopsida > Marchantiales > Marchantiaceae > Marchantia > Marchantia paleacea. Next base: position 1,881,560 of record MUAA02000032.1, read on the forward strand.
GCAATTCACTCGTGTGAACTCGCTAATGGTATTCATATCTAACTAACATATATTCAGACAAATACCCTCAACAGAACCCGAATATAACTCTTTATTAACAAAAACAAAAAAAAAATCCTACTTATGCTAAGAACTATGCTCCTACAAGTGATGGATAGGATCCTAGCCGGACTTGATTGTGCCCGAGCCTACATCGATGATATTCTAGTGTATAGTGCTACAGTGAGGGAGCATGAGATACATTTGCATGAGGTATTTGAGCCATTGATTGCTCATGGCCTCAAGTTGCATCCTGGAAAGTGCAAGTTCTTTCACGAGCAGGTAGAGTACTTGGGTCTACCATATACCCAAGAGGATTGGGAGTTCAGAAAACCAAGGTGGAGGCAATCTTGCGTATTCCACAACTCTTAGATGTGAGTAGGGTGCAAACTTTCCTTGGACTTGCAAACTTCTATCGTCGATATGTGTGAGGATTTAGCACTATTGCCAAAGCCTTGACAAAGTTGACAAAGCTAGATTAAGAGTGGAGTTGGGGAGATGAACAGGAGAGAGCTTTTGTTGAGCTCAAGGGAAGGTTGACATTTGCCCCTATTTTGAGGAGACATGTGAGAGGTCATCCGTTTCAAGTACATACTGATTGGAGTATGTTGGGTTTGGGAGCAGTGCTTACCCAATATGATGATGAGGGGAAGAAGTTTGTAGTGGCTTATGCAAGTTGTTCCAACAATGCAGCGGAGTCGAAGTATAGTTCTTATGAAGGAGAATGTTTGGCAGCTATTTGGACGGTGGCACATTTCAGATGTTATTTGTTTGGAAACTCCTTCACTCTCATCAACCATTGAAATGGTTGATGGAATCAGACAAGCTTACAAGAAAGCTTGCACGATGGGCTCTTATCCCATAGGAGTATGATTTCACGGTTGTTCATAGACTTGGGGTGGTGAACCGTGATGCAGATGGGTTAAGCCGAAACCCATGTACAAGTCAAGTTGACGAAACCGGGGCTCGATGGCACGGTGATACTGATGAGGAGATGGTGCCGGGTTGGTATGCATCTGCCTTTTTGAGTATGTTGGCGCTTGAGAGCTATATAATATCTCTCTTGGGTCAGAAAGCAAATATGTTAGCCTTGGACGCTGAGATTGAGGACGGTTTGATGGTAAACCGAGACATCCATGATGACATGCTGGTGTTGAAGTATCTTCGTACATGTGCTTTGGTGGGCACCTTGAGTGCAAAGGAGCGGGATCGAGTTTTATAAAGAGCTCGACGGTTCAGATGGGAAGGTAGACACCTTCTTTGAGTATGGGGAGATGGCAACGTTCGTGTTGTGCCACTTCCATCTCAGAAAGCACAGTTGGTCAGACATGCTCATGAGGAGTGAGGTCATTTTGGAGTAAAGCGCACATATAGCTTACTTCAAAATCACTATTGGTGGAGAGGTATGCAAACTGAGGTGCAATAGTTTGTGGCCAGATGTATGGTATGTGATCGTGTTCGAGCATCATTCAATGCCCCTACACCACAACTACATCCTCTACCTATTATGGGACTTGGTTATCGTTGGAGCTTGGATTTTACTGGACCTTTACCGTTGACTGTACGACATCATTGATATGTGTTGGTCATGGTGGAGCATTTCTCCAAGTGGATTGAGTTGGTGACCTTGCCCGAAAAGTCAAGTGAGGGAATAACTTATGCGTTCTTAGTCAGTAGTGTTTAGTGATTTGATGCACCGTGAAGTGTTGACTGATCAGGGTACTGAGTTTTTGGGCGAGTTTCAGGCTTTGTGTGATCGAGCGTTGATCAATCATCGTACCACCTCAAGAGATCATCCCGAGGCTGATGGTATAGCAGAGAGAGTTGTTCAGACGGTGAAGAGAGGACTAAGAATGTTTGGCTTGGGGAAAGATCATCTGGGAGACTGGGACATCCAGCTACCATGGTTGGCCATGGGTTATCAATTTAGTCGGCAAGCATCTCTAGCATCATTCTCACCATACTTTTTATTATATGATAGAGATCCAAACTTACCTGCAGATATCCGTCGAGAGTCAAGTGAAGTCTTGGACTTGGATAACCCTGATGTTTGGGTTAGGATGTGTTCTCAAAGGGCATAACTCTTCCATAGAGTCATGCCCATGGCATTTGAGGACTGGCTCTTCGCTCAAAGCATAGAGATACTTTGCGTTATGCTACCATCCGAGGAGGTGGATATCGACCTTCAATTCGCAGATTTCATGTTGGTGATTACGTTTACTTGCAGCAGAGTGCAACGAGCACATTGGGTATTACGGCTGGTTGCACAATTCTACGAGTACGTGAGGTTTTACCTTCTGGAGTTTTGCTATTTTAGGATCGTGATGGTGTGATTTGGAAGGATCATGTGCGTAATTGTGCTCCATGTCACCTTCCAAACATTGATGGTACTATGGATCCAAGCCTGGCAGTTGTACGTGCAAGCTTGAGATGTATGTTATGTGGATCAGCTGGTGGAGCAGCCAGTATGTTGATTTGTGATTCTTGTTTGAGAGGATGGCATATGTCATGTTTGACACCTCCTCTCAATGCGGTGACCAGTGGGTGGTGGAGATATTCTCGATGCATTTAGCAAGCAAGCAGGTCTGACCTGTGGGTCCAAAAGATAGGAAATACATTGAGGAGCAACATGCAATCAAGAGATGAGACAGGAAATACGTGGTTCACCTCACTGAGGCTACGTCCACGGAACACACAAAGTCACTTCACTAAATAACCCTAATTTGTGTTACAGAGAGCTTCTGCCATGCCTCTTATATAGTAGTACCAGCTCTAGCCTAGTCTAACTAAATATAGTCAAACTAACCAGAGTTACTCAAGACCTGAGTTAACTCCTAACAATCTCCCCCTTGACTCATGTCTTAGGGTTTCTAACTCTTGTCACCATATACATACTCCGCGGGAAGTCTTAGAAGGAAACCTAAAGCATAGGCCCTCCTGTAAACAAGGATTAATTAGAACTAAGCTGTAGCCTAACTCAAGAAGCATATACAAGAATCAATTGCTAGTGTAACTCTACTAGTGCTCCTTGTGCAAAACCTACATAGTAGCACAATGCCTCATGAAACTCTCTAAAGGAATAACTTTGGTCAAAGAATCAACTGGATTGAGTTTACTATCAATCTTGACTAGCTCAACTTTCCTCTCAGAAACTGCATCTCTGATAAAGTGATATCTGATGTCGATGTGCTTCACCCTGCTATCCGTCACTTGATTTGCTGTAAGATGTAAGGCACTCTGACTATCACAATGGAGATTTACAACATCTTGTTTCAATCCCATCTCAATGATAAGTCTATTCAACCAAATAGCCTCCTTTGCTACTTCATTTCTTTGCTACATATTCGCTTCCGTAGTTGATCGAAGCTATGCACTTCTGCAAGGTAGATCTCCAACTAACGCATCCACCTCCAAGTGTAAACACGTATCCAGTTGTAGACTTCCTCTTATCCAGATCTTGTCCATAGTCCGCATCAACGTAACCCAAAAAGGATTTGGCATTGTCCAATAAACCATCAAACAAAAGACCAAAATCCTTAGTACTCTTGAGGTACCTGAGAATCCACTTCACGACTTCCCAATGCACCTTCCCTGGATTTGACATATACCTGCTCACCTTGCCCATAGCTAGAGCAATATCAGGTCTAGTGCACACCATCAAATACATGATCGTGCCCACTGCATTGTCATAGGGAATTGACGACATCTTTCCTCTCTCAGTTGCATCAATTGGACATTGAGCTGCTGAGAGCTTAAAATGTGCCGCCAAAGGAGTCCACACTCCTTTAGAGTCTGCCATGTTAAACCTATCAAGCACACGCTGAATGTACTTACCCTGACTTAACCATAGCTTCCTCTTCTTCAAATCCCTATGAACATTCATACATAATATACTCTTGGACTCACCCAAATCCTTCATCTTGAATGCAGATTTCAATTGCCTCTTGCATCTATCAACGTCGGATTTTTCCTTTGCCAAAATGAGCATGTCATCCACATATAGTACCAGAATAATGAGGCTAAAGATCTAATTATTCACCTTCTTCATGTTAACACATGGATCAAACACAGTCCGTGAAAATCCTTGGGCTTTCATGAACTCATCAAACCTTGCATTCCATTGCCTTGGAGCTTGCTTCAATCCATATAGAGATTTGAACAATCTACAAACTAACTTCTCCTGACCTTTCTTCTCATAGCTTGTAGGTTGTCTCATGTAGATTTTTTCCTCCAAATATCCATATAGAAAAGCCGTGACAACATCCATCTAATCCACAACTAGACCAAATATCGCAGCAAGTGCACATACTGCATTTAATTGTAGCATACTTTGCTACAGGTGAGAAGACTTTGTTGTAGTCCACACCTTTCTCTTGTGTGAAACCCTTAGCCACCAACCTTGCTTTGAAGATCCTCTTCTCTCCATCCGCTGGGCTATCCTTCAACTTGTACACCCAATTGCTATCAACCAAAGGTTGATCCTTTGGAAGCTCCACCAGCTCCCAAGTCTTGTTCTCAACAAGCGATTGCATCTCACGCTCCATAGCAATATCCCACTCAAGCTTATTGATAGAGGCTTGAGCTTCTCTATATGAACAAGGTTCTCTTTCTTTCAAGATCAACGCATTGCCATCATCATTCTCAGATTCAATATCATGATCCTCAAGAATAGATGAATCAACCCATGTTCCATACCTTTCGGGAGCTCTACTAATCCGATTTGATGATCTTCTAGTAGATGGTCCTGGTTGATCTCCATCGTTTCGTGCTGTGTCTTCAAGCTCAGCATCGACAACTTGCTCCTCCAATTCATGTTGTTCAGGAATTTGCTCCATCTGTTCTGAAGCTTCTCCTTGTGGCGCATCATTAAACCCATAATGATCAATCTCCCCCTCAACAACATCCATGAGTGGAGATTTGTCCTTGTCGGTACGGGGAGCCTGAGATATCTCCCCCTCTTTCAATGATCTGGGCTCATCGAAAGAAACATCCCTACTGATAATTACCTATAACGACAAGGTTACATCAGAATTGAGGAGTTGTAGTGTTTATTGATTCGTTCCCAAGGGAATGGGATGTTAACCGAATATCAGGTGGGGAATATGTGTGTTTAGACTTCTTTAATCACCTGGACTGTGACCTCCGGGCTGACTCTCACTCAGGTTTACCTCCGATGGCTTTTTGGAAGCTCATCATGAATCTAGAAGGACTTAGTCCCACCCTTTGCCCATGATCCTATTGCTCACTCTTACACAAACTCTCAAAGTCCAAGCTCTATTATGCACATTATCACCAAGAGTAAGATATCACTCAAAAGGAAAGGGATACTTTGGTAATCAAAGTCTTCATTGAATCAAGGTTCCACTCCGAACATGACATCTCCAAGAACCAAGCTCCCTAAAACTAAGATCACCACACTATCTCCTCCCAAAACTAACTTCCATTGAAAAACTACTTGAGAGGTGCTTCTCAACCTCTCTATTTATACTACTTAGAATCTTACCCTAGTAACTACAAGTAATCACCATGTAACTTCCTCTTACCAAGTTTAAACGAGGTAGAGATCACAAACCCCAATGAAAAGGGTACATGGCAACATGCAATTGGTCCACTTGGATCTTCTAGAAGCCCAACTACTCCCTAATTGACTTCTAGTGTACCAAGTCAATCTCGCCCCTAGATTTAAGGGTCTTCACCAAGTCCAACCAATGAAAACTAGTCCAAGTCAAGGGAAGTCAAGATACCCATGTGATGGAATCTATTCCTTGACTCATACTAAACAACAAAATAGTAGTTCTCATCTACCACACCAAAAGTTACTCTATATTTTCCTCCAACTTAACCATAACTAGCTAAACATAGTCATGACTAAGATAAACTTAGGCACAATTTAGATATACTTTCATTTTATCCTATATGTACAACCCTGGGTCTTACAGGACGATCATAGTCCAAAGCATGGAATCAATTTATAACTTAAAAACCCATCAGGACATAAAGCGCTAAGAAATTCCTGAAGGAATCCTTTTACTAAGATTGGGTGATCCCAATTACAAGAGGTAACATTCACCAGACGTAAGCTCGCTGAAGTTCTCCCGGTGAAATCTGTGATAGCCCAACTCGTGGGACGAATTCCTGGGTATCTTCACAAGAATCCGATCTCCAGTCAGGTAGGCCACCGCGATCTTTGCTCGGCTTCGAGAGTTTCCGTTCTACCATGGCTACACAGGAACAAATCCTGACTTTCTCTTGCAAATTGAAGATGTCTCCACTAACTACTCTAGTCCTATTTATACACAATTCTAACGTCATATTCGAATCGCTACCTACACGGATCGCGTCCAACTACAACTTTGGAGATCTGTTGCACCCTTCGATGATGTCTCTTCACGCCAGACAAAAGCATCAACGCTGATTTGCAACTCTCTGATATCTTCTGCGATCTCCCTTCAATGAATTCGCATCGCTTCCTGACAGTCACGACCCATTGCTTTCTACATCTCCTTTCGTTTCTCCTTCGAATCGCCAGGAGTGTTCATTGCCATTGTCAATGTCTCCAATCGATCTGCTTCCACATCATCACACCGGGCAAGAAGATACTTCACACATTTACTAGCCAAAACTTCTAATCTAGCTGGTCTCTCTATATCGACCTCGTGCAGCTGACGCTTCACCTTCTTTAGTTGATTCCGAAGCCGCTCGTTCTCGACTTCCACGAACTTTAACTCTGCTCCTCGGATCTTGCAAATCTCCCCATAAGCCTTCTTTGCTGCTGCCACCTCCCGTTGTGCTTCTACCTTCTTCTCCAGACGCCCCACCGACTCTGTCAGCCGCTTAATAGTCGTCAGGTGCGGTCCTTCTTTCCTGTTGCAATGCGGTTCATCAACTGAATGAGTTCCATGTAACCGTCTTCTTGAGGATTCCACCCCTGAATGTAGTATGTTCCCATCTCGTTCAACTCCATGAGAACGGGGACAACTACATTTTCTAACTTCTGTGCCAACTGCAACACCAAAGAGAGCGGTTCTCCACCATCTGCTTTGGATGCCTTTACCTTAGGCCTCGATACTTTCGGCACCAGGCTCCTCGGCTTAACAATCTCCTTTAACTTCCGCTTCTTATTGACTCGCGTTCAAACTTCCTCTACACTTGGACTTCGCAATTTCTTCCCTGAAGTTCATGCCGAATCCTCTCTTCCAAATACAGCTTCCTCAAGTCCCCGTATTACTTCATCCAACTCGTTTGAAGGCATCTACCAAGAATGGGGTGACTGCAAATTGCTTCCTTCTTCGGGACCTACGCTTCTCGTTGATCCACTATTGGATTCACTCATATTTGGCTCTCGCAAAACATTCTTTGCATCCAACTGATACTTCACTCTTTCCCTTGGAGTTAACCACCCCATCCTTGAGTACATGTGTACCAAAAAAGAGGAAATGTACACTACTCCCTTCTCTCTTGCTTTCAACTTCTGTCCCATAGCATGCACATTTCGAGCAAATATTTCTCCCCAGTTGACTTTGATTTTCCCTCCGACGAATCCCTCCACTATCCTCACCTTATGCATACTAGCGTAAGTAGTTTTTTGCGGTGAAAACAGCTGATTCAACGTATACATGATCTTCCGTCGGAAATCATCTTTAATCAAATCAATCTTGAACCCGTTGGTCCCCTTCCTTCCTCGAGGATCAAACCACTTGGACTCATCAAAGTCGAATCTTGTATGCAATGCCAATCCCTCCCAATCGATGCCATCTTTGTCTACCGCATAATCACGGCCCAATGCTTCCGCCCACAGAATCGCATCCTATGAATCGGGGTACCCTCTCTATCCAATCGGATTGGCGACTTTCTTGGCCTTCACTTCTTCACACAGCTCCGGACACACATAGTCCCATCGCCATGCTAAGAATGCTCCGCCCAATTGTTTCAATCGCTTCAACTCTTCCACCGTCCAGTCCGGCTGTGGCACCAGAGGTCTAATTACACTCGCCATCTTCTGCTGAGGGGATAATTGAATAGCTTCCCTTGCTCCCGATCGCAATGCCACCCGCTTCTTCATCGTGTCACTCCCTTGGTTCTCAGGCGCCCGCTCCCGCCTCCACGATTCGACTTTACCCTAATCAAAACAAAATTACTCCCGCCAGATTCAATCTACACATACTCTCACTCAACATGCATATTCGCCTTAAGAGTCATCTTCGTATTCGTCAATACTCAATTCCGCCAAAAATCATGCGTTTTATTCCGAATAACAAAAAAACAAGCTTAAAATTCCTAACTAGGGTCCTACATTACCTTACAAGCTATAGGATCTCATAGCCTATAACCTTTCACACCACTTGCATATCCAAGAAAACAACACTTCTTGGATGTAGGATCCAACTTGGTCCTATTCTCCTTAGGTATGAGAGGCTAAGCCGTACAACCAAAAATTCTCAAACGACTATAATCAGCCCTCCGTCTGTGCCTCAATTCAAACGGTGTCAAGAAATCGATTGCACTTGAAGGAGACATATTTACCAAATACACTGCGGTATTTGAGTTTTATTGAGAATTCATATGGTAAACCAGATTGGCTCAACATACTACGCATCTTCTCCAATACTGTTCGGTTGAGCCTCTCAGAAACAGGATTTAGTTGTGGTGAGATGACGAGTGATCCCCTCCTCTTTGCAGTAACTTCTAAACTCCTCTAAAGTATACTCCCCACCATTATCCGAACGTAGATATCTCACCTTGTGACCAGTCTGAGTCTCAACTTGGGCTCTCCAACTTTTGAAAGTTGCAAAGACTTCAGACTTGTATGTGAGAAAATAGACCCACACAAATCTTGAGTAATCATCAATAAACGATACATAGTACCACTTCCTAGAATGTGAGGCTTTATGAGAGGGTCCCCACACGTCACTATGTACATACTCAAGTAACTCTTTGGAACTATGAGTTCCAACATCAAAGGCTTTTCTATGTTGCTTGCCTATGACACAATGCTCACAAAATTCTATGTCAACTTTACCTAATCCAGGTAACAAGCCCTTATCTCGAAGGAAGGTCAAGTACCTGTTACTCATGTGTCCCATTCTAGAATGCTAAACATGAGCCATCTCAGGCAGAGATCTGGTAAGATTGACTTCACCACAAATGGTATTGCCCTCTAGCACATACAGATTTCTATGCTTGTGTACTCTTAAGATAATCTTATCACCTATTCTCAAGGAGTACTTGAGTTGAGAATATATGATAAGATTCTTTTTTTTTCAGGTATAAACTCAAGGTCTTTTGTATCTAACATTCCAAGAGAGATAAGATTCTTTTTTATTTCAGGTATAAACGTGGCGTGAGTCAACATACGTTTGACTTCATCAAACATGTGAATCTAGATAGATCCAACACCTTCAATTCTATAGGGTTGATCATTTCCCGTAAGAACTAAACCGTTTGATAATGCGAAAGTATGAAAAAACTCTCTAATGTAACAAATGTGATAAAAACAAGCACTATCCAGAATCCATACATCACCAACGCCCTTTGGTGAGTTGCATAGGGCATACCTCTAGCTTCATAATCCATCTTCGAGCAAGTCATGCTCATCAAAATCTTGAGTCACATTGGCTAAAGGAGGATCAGTAGCCTTGGTCTTCACGCGGAAGTCTTTCTTAAAGTGACCACTCTTGCCACACTTCCAACAAACCACCGTCTTCCTGTCTTGGGATTTACCCCTGTAATGACATGAAGGGACATTATTGAAATAAATTGCAGTGTAAAGTTCGTTCCCGAGAGAATGAGGTACCCAAGTGGCCCGACCGGGAAGAGGAATTACGCATTTAGTCATCTTTAAATACTCTGGACTGCAGAGTCCGAAGAGTGTAAGAATTAGATTCTAATGAAATCCAATCCAAAGGTGTAGGACCCTAGTTAGGAATTTTAAGCTTGTTTTTTTGTTTCTCGGAATAAAACGCATGATATTCGGCGGAATTGAGTATTGACGAATATGAAGATGACTCTTAAGGCGAATATGCATGTTGAGAAGAGTATGTGTAGATTGAATCCGGCGGGAGAAATTCTGTTTCGGTTAGGGTAAAGTTGTAAATGTATCGTTGAAAGTGGCGGGGCGAGTAACCAAAGCAGAGTGACACGATGAAGAAGCGAGTGGCATTGCGATCGGGAGCACGGGAAGCTATTCGATTACCTCCTCCGCAGAAGATGGCGAGTGTAATTAGACGTCTGGTGCCAAAACCGGACTGGACGTTGGAAAAATTGAAACGATTGAAGCAATTGGGCGGGCGTTCCTAGCATGGCGATGGGACTATGTCTGTCTGGAGCTGTGTGAAGAAGTGAAGGCCAAGAAAGTTGCCAATCCGATTGGATGGAGAGGTTACCCCGATTCATGGGATGCGATTCTATGGACGGAAGCATTGGGCCGGGATTATGCGGTAGACAAGGATGGCATCGACTCGGAGGGATCGGCATTGCATACAGGATTCGACTTCGATGAGTCCAAGTGGTTTGATCCTCGAGGAAGGAAGGGGACCAACGGGTTCAAGATTGATTTGATTAAGGATGATTTCCGACGAAAGATCATGTATACGTTGAATCAATTGTTTTCACCGCAGAAAACTACTTACACTAGCATGCATAAGGTGAGGATAGTAGAAGGATTTGTTAGAGGAAAGATCAAAGTCAACTGGGGAGAAATATTCGCTTGTTGCAGGCGAGATGCCTTCAGATGAGTTGGATGAAGTAATGCGGGGAATAGAGGAAGCTGTATTCGGAAGAGAGGATTCGGCAGGAACTTCGGGGAAGAGAGTGCGAAGTCCGATCAGAGGAAGTTCGAACGCCGGGTCAATAAGAAGCGGAAGTTAAAGGAGATTGTTAAGCCAAGGAGCCCGGTGCCGAAAGTATCGAGGCCTAAGATGAAGGCATCCAAAGTAGATGGTGGAGAACCGCTCTCTTCGGTGTTGCAGTTGGCACAGAAGTTAGAAAATGTAGTTGTCCCTGTTCTCATGGAGTTGAACAAGATGGGAACAAACTATATTCAGGGGTGGAATCATCAAGAAGACGGTTACATGGAACTCATTCAGTTGATGAACCGCATTGCAACAGAAAGAAGGACTGCACTCCATACTATTGCCAGCTGAAGAGTCGGTGGGGCGCCTAGAGAAGGAGAAGGCGTAAGCACAACAGAAGTGACAAAGAAATGTAAGAAGACTTATGGGGAGATATGCAAAATCCAAGGATCAGAGTTGAAGTTCGTGGAAGTCGAGAATGAGCGGCTTCGGAATCAACTAAAGGAGGTGAAGCGCCAGCTGCACGAGATCGACTGAGAGTTTAAACTAGATTAGAAGTTTTGGCTAGTAAATGTGCGAAGTATCTTCTTGCCCGGTGTGATGATATGGAAGCTGATCGATTGGAGGCCTTGACAACGGCGATGAACACTCTGGCGATTCAAGGAGAAACGAAAAGGAGATGTAGAAAGCGATGGGTCGTGGATCGCCAAGTCGGCGCGAATTCACCGGAGGGAGATTGCGTAAGATATCGAGAGTTGCAAATCAGCGTTGATGCTTTCTGTCCGGGCGTGAAGAGACATCATCGAAGGGTGCAACAGATCTCCAAAGTTGTAGTCGGACGCGATCCGTGTAGGTAGCGATTCGAATAGGACGTTAGAATTGTGTATAACAGGGATTAGAGTAGTTAGTGGAGACATCTTCAATTTGCAAGAGAAAGTCGGGATTTGTTCATGTGTAGCCAAGGTAGAACGGAAAACTCGGAAGCCGAAAGCAGAGATCGTGGTGGCCTACCCGACCGGAGATCGGATTCTGTGGAAGATACCTAGGAATTCGTCCCACGAGTTTGGCTATCGACGGTTTCGCCGGGAGAACTTCAGCGAGCTTACACCTGGTGAATGTTACCTCTTGTAATTGGGATCACCCAATCTTAGTAAAAGAATTCCCTCTGGAAATTCTTGGCACTTTATGTCTTGATGGGTTTTTAAGTTATGAATTGATTCCACTCTTGATTTGTGATTGTCCAGAGTTGATTAAAGACGTCTAAACACACCTATTCCCCACTTGATATTCGGTTAACATCCCATTCCCTTGGGAACGAATCAATAAACACTACAACTACTCACTTCTTGTGTAACCTTGGTGTTACAAAAGGTCATAATCCCATCGATTCACAAGACACCGGTATGCATTGGCAAATTCATTTACTAATAGATGGGGATCTCCCCTCTTACAAGCCTCAAACGAGGCGAAACACTGGTTGAAGTCCTTCTGATCACGCTACGTGGTCACAGCTCATGACCGAATACCAGGGTAACTTCTCAAGTATTCGGACCACTCGAGGCCGATTCTGCGTCGCACTCAACAACTCCACTAGTGTTCGTTCTATCCTGTCTAAAGTTTGCAGTTCAATCGAATTGAATACTTGCAAGAATAAAGAGATCCGCGACTTATCTTCCCTACTCCTATTTATACATGAATTCCTAACTATCAAGCTAACCGTTTCCTACAGGGATCGCTCTCTTCGAAATCTACTCTGTCCTTCTAAACCGCACGATCGCACTTCTGTTCCTCGCGTAAAGGCGTCGACTCCTAACTGCATCTCTTGTATATCTGCTGCGATCTTCTGTCGATGAAGAGCTAAAGCTTCCTTGAAATCTTGTCCTAGAGTTTGGTACATCTCCTTGCGTCGCTCCTTAGAGTCTCCCGGGTTGTCCATCACCTTCACCAACCGCTTCCAACCGGGCCGCACTTCCAAATGTCTCATTAACGCAAGCAAAATGTGTGTTGCGCACACCTGTTGGCAAGAGTCTCCAACCTGCATGGTGCCTCTACATCCACTTGGTTCAACCGCCGCTTCAGATTTTGCACCGCTTCACGAAGGTGGGCATTCTCCTTTTCTACGAATTTCACTTCAAAGCCTCGAATACGGCGCATCTCCGCATATTCTCTTTGGTATCGTTGTGTCTTCTTCTCTAATTCACCTTTCTGCTTGGACAATTTGTCCACATTCTCGGTCAGCTGACGAATGGTGTCAGTCTGGTCATCCTTCCCTAACGCAAGCTTGTTCATCATCTGGATTAGGTCCATATATTCGTCAGCTTGAGGGTCCCAGCCTGACATATTCAACAATATAGGTACTATTACCGCTTCCAATTTCTGAGATAGTTGGAGCACTGAAGCCATAGATTCCGCTATGTCTTTTGACGCTTTCGGTCCTGGCTTCATCGCCATCATCTTTGGCCGAGACGCCTTGGGTGGCACCACTTCGGCCACTCGTTTCCCCACATCTAATTTCTTCTTCGGAGGATTGGCATGTGAGCACCCTCCTTCTGCTTGTCTTTTCCTCGGCCTTAAAATTCCAATGCTATCAAGGCCCCGAAGTGCGAATCCTCCAAGAAGCGCCCGGCCTCTTCAGTGCAGGTGTAGCCAGGCTGCCTGTACTTCTCGTAGACCCACTACTATCATCGTCACTTCCTACGGCAATGTCTGATAACCCGGATTCCAAGCGATACATACGTCGTTCCTTCGGCGTCAACCACTCCAGTCGGCCATATAAATTCACCAGAAAAGAAGAGATGTATATTACACCCTTCTCATCCTCCTTTACCTTGGCAGCCATTGCTTGAACATTCCGTGCAAAAATCTCTCCCCGGTTAACTCGAATAGACCCGCCTACGAATCCTTCCCCGATCCTTACTTTATGCATACTTACATACGTGGTTCGCTGGGGTGAGAACAACTGATTCAAAGTGAACGCGACCTTTCTATGAAATCCGTCCTTGATGAGATCAAGTTTGTAGCCGTTTGTCCCCTTCCGTTCTCTGGGATTAAACCACTTACGCTCATCAAAGTTAAACCTGGTGTGCATCGCAGACCCTTCCCAGTCCACGCCATCCTTCTCTTTGTCATAGTTGCGCCCGAGTGCCTTGGCCCACAATCTGGCATCCCACTGTTCCGACTGTGCGCGTTTCCCGATTGAAACAATTGGTTTCCCCTATCAAAGCTCCTCACACAACTCAGGACACACGTAATCCCAACGCCATGACAGGAAAGCTCCGCCCAATTCCCTCAACCGTAATAATTCTGCCGATGTCCAATCCGCCATTGGAATGAGAGGACGAATTCTCCCCATCGTTGGTTTACGCATCATAGGAACTCGCATCCTTTTTTGCCTTGACATCGTACTCTTGCTCAATTCCTTGCTCTCTCTCTAGATCGGCGGGTTCTTGGTACACACCTATATGAGCTCTTGATCTTTACGACAAACCGTTCGCCACCTAACAACCCTAACGCACGCCGAACCGTGCATCTCTCCCGTTGTGACTTCAACTCATACTCGTACATTCTTAATACATTATATTCGGCAGAATGTTAATATCCCAAGCTCATCGAGTTGATATAGGTCGATCCTTGCCTGATGACTACAGGCCGTAGATCTAGGGTTGTTACGTACTGATGGTACAGATCTGTTTTGGGCTAACCCAAGATTAGGGTTTCCCTGTTCTCACCCTATATATACAGAGGAAGGCGAAGCCTTCCCCATCTCATTCCTGTACACTCTCTCTCTTGTCCCTTTTGGTGTGCTCTCCTCTTCTTGGAGTGATTCCTGAAGAGTCGTTTTTCTCAACACAGAATACACTCCTTATTCCCCCGAATATACCACTTTATTCACAAAACACAAAAAAAATCCTATCAATTCGTCTAAGTACTCCCCTACAACCCCTAGACATGGATCTACCTCTAGATCCAAACTTCTTCCCATCCTTCTCAATCCTTGATTGTGACCGTCCACGGATCACATTCAGTGCCGTACCAGATGAAGAGGATGGAGTAGAGGGCATCATCATCTTCTGCTATAGGTCATCAGTCAGCAGAGCACTTACAACCTCATTGTAAGTGATCGTTTGTCTATCACGATGGAGCAACACTTGTGACAGTGACTGATATGAAGCAGATAATGAACTTAACATATGAAGGGCCTTCCTCTCATCAGTTATCTCCTCTCCGAGATTCTGAAGATCAATAACAAGATCACCAAAAGCATCAATGTGATCTTGTATCTTCGTACCTGTATCTTTCATCTTGAAGCTCATTAGCTTCAAGGAGGTGTACAACCTGCTTGATAACTCTTTGCAATGAAACCGTCGCTGAAGAGCCTCAAACAATAACGTACAATTGTCATACTCATCAACTTGCTTCAAAACTGAAGGTTGTAGATGGAGTATAACAATACTCACTGCTTGCTTCTGAAGGTCCTTCCAATCTTCATCATTGAATGTAGGGGGTTTAGGCCTCAAAGACTTGCCCAAACCAGAAGCCTTCAACTTGCCTTTGACTTGTCTCTCCCACAGAAGATAGTCACCACGTCCATCGTATTTGACAATGTCAAATCTTGCTCCTCCTGTCTTCATGATTGCCATCTTGCTTTGTCTAGACGCTGAACTCGTCCATTGTGTTGTTCGGTTGTCAAAAGGAACCTCCAAACTTGACTTCTTCCCACTCATATGAGAATAAAGGAAATTTACCCTTGGTCAAAACCACAAGGGATACCGCTCCTCTACTTGTTGAAAGGAATCTGCAATACTTCGGACTTAATGCACCTTAGCAGTTGCCTATCCTTAATCCAAAAACCTCCTCCCGAACATCAGGCACTCAAACTATAGTCAACTTAGAAAAGCTTGTATTACTCGTCTATTCCTTACTACTGTCATACCGCCCGACATCTACAACACTCGAACCAACATTGCATCCGCATGCTCCATCTCCTCCTACTCGTGACCCCTCACTCTCACATCCGTAGAGCCAATACATTTGAAGAGCTCATCCTCCCCTCTGTCTCTTTAGAAGTTGAAGGATTGTCACATTATGAACTGTGAAATTACGGATGGATGTTGGCGCCAACAAATTCAGATTGTAAAGGATAAGCACAATTTGAATTGCCGTATGCTACACTGAACCCATATGTCCGGGAATTGAATGCCTTTTTGCCATCGTTGACAAATTTTCTACTATAAGGATATGCGAGTCACAAGTTTCTCACCTCAAGTGATTCAATCCAAAATTCTCGAGGTGTAGAATGAGCCTGTTGAACCCTAAATTCATCCTCATCCACCTTTCTCAGATAAATTCATGCGTAAGCTTCTGCTCTCCAACTACAATTATCCCATATACACAAATTCCAGAATTCAAGGATGTTTAGGGTTTTCCACGAAAGCCCATACTCCAGCCAGCCAGAGCTAAGATCTCGACTAAGATAATCAGTAATTGATGAGATATGAATTTGGTCACAACAAGATCTAGATACTGCATCTGTGCTTCTCCATAGAGGAAGATCTCGGATGATGGCAATGGACTGGTCCCGTTGAACATAAAAAATTTGTTAGGCTTTCAACCCGAATTTTCTTCGCCGACATGAGATGTCAGAAGTCTCTTCATATGAGCTTCACACCACTGTCCCTAAGACTGTCAACAAGAGTTTTCTGTTTCCCATGATACCTCTCGCCCCTCTCAAGCTCAAATGCTACGGCCGGAATTTCCTTCAGTTTCAAGCGTTCTGCAAGAATCTGCCCAATTTTTGCCGTTGTAGCTACATCAGCAGTATTGGAAAGCTCTCCACGCAAAAGCTCTTCTTGCGAGGAAGCAGCAATAACAATGGTACTCGTCGGTGAATGCACCATTTGGTCGTTAACGTACTTGTTGGAGAAAAAACATCTTCAAGACATAAGGTTTCAAGTACTTCGTCACTCTCGTCATCTGTGCAGAGTCGAAATGCACAACCTCTTCAACCTAGTGCAAGAAAGAAAAACTTCCGAGAGTATTCCTAATTCGTCCACTCACATCCAGATGCAGGATTGTTCACGACCTTCATAACCAGCTGAGATCCTAGCTGCAAATCCTGATGGTAACGCACTAACCCTCCCCGCAATTCAACGTCTGCACATTTCCACTCTCCCAGACTCCCGAAAGCGCATTGATCATCCAAGCAAGAAACTTCCTACTATGTGCGATTGGCATACAAGAGAATTCTACCAATCATACTGTGCCTCCCGCTGCTTGATTTCAATTCGCTCTGATACCAATTGTGGGTCCGAAAGACAGGAAATACATTGAGGAGCAACATACAATCAGGAGACGAGACAGGAAATACGTGGTTCACCTCACTGAGGCTATGTCCACGGAACACACAGAGTCACTTTACTAAATAATCCTAATTTGTGTTACAGAGAGCTTCTTCCAGGCCTCTTATATAGTAGTACCAACCCTAGCTCTACTCTAACTAAATATAATCAAACTAACAAGAGTTACTCAAGACCTGAGTTAACTCCTAACATGACCGTTACATGATATGGATTGCAGATAGGTGATTAACGATGGGGCATTGTAGCACCTGGACTCCTGATCTTAGCCCCACAAAGGGCATATCATGTTATGGACTAGATGGCTACCTAGTGTTAGAGGGACCTAACCGCCAATTAGAGGGATGATTGTGGTACATTTGTGTTGGTGTATGACGATCTATGTGTTGTGATGTTTGATGTGACAGCGATGTATGTTGTGATGCGATATGTATGTGCACAACAACTGTCATGACTTATGTAGCAGCATCTCTAGTTATATAGGTGCACGTATGCAGGAGCATATACAGCAGTTAGAGCCGGTTGTGCAGTTAGCGCCGTTCGCACTAGAACTGCCGTTAGGGCCGACAGCGCCGTTAGGGGTCCTAGGGCTCAAGGGGTAGAGTTCGAATTAGGGCTCCTTGGAGAGTAATTTTCGAAGTTGAGCCTTTGAGAGTGTGGCTATGATGGTGAGTAGCTAGTGTGGGAACCTGTAGTCTTTGAAGCACAAAGTGGGTTTGGGTTAACTGTAATCTCTCTTTTATGATATGGTTATGAGCGGAGTGTCCTTGTGGACGTTTTGAGAGTAAAAAAGATTATTGTGGTACACTTGTGTTGGTGTATGACGATCTATGTGATGTTTGATGTGATAACGATGTATGTTGTGATGTGATATGTATGTGCACGACAACACATACCAGACGAATTGTAGCATACTTTGCTATAGGTGAGAAGACTTCATTGTAGTCCACACCTTTCTCTTGTGTGAAGCCCTTAGCTACCAACCTGGCTTTAAAGATCCTCTTCTCTTCATCCACTAGATTATCCTTCAACTTGTACACCCACTTGCTATCAACCAAAGGTGTAGGGTTTTTTTGTTTTTGGAATATAAATAAGCAATATTTGGAGGAAGTATGTATCGCCGAATACGAATAGGAGAAATAAGCGCGAAGATGGCCAAGACGAATAAGTTGTTAAGGAGGTATGAAGCGTCGAACGGATTAGGGCAGTTAGTAACAACATCGACGAGCGTAACGAGCCGCGGAGGAGTAAGAACGAGCGTCAAGTCAAGTAGCCGAAATGAAGAGAAAATCGGTCACTCGATCGAGAGCTCGTGAGGCGATTCAATTGCATGTGAAGAAGATGCCAACGGGAGTATATCGACCCTTGGTGCCGAAGCCAGAATGGTCAACCGGAGAATTAACACGACTGAAGACTTTAGGAGGAGAGTTCCTAGCATGGCGATGGGACTACGTGTGCCATGAGTTGTGTGAAGAAGTTTGCGCCAAGAAGACACCAAACCCGATAGGCTGGAGAGGACATCCAGACTCGTGGGATGCGTTGCTTTGGGCAGAAGCCATGGGAAGAGATTACTCGAAGGAGAAGGACGGAGTTGACTGGGAAGGTTCGGCAATGCACTCTGCATTCACCTTCGACGAGCAAAAATGGTTTGATCCTAGAGAGAGGAAGGGTACAAACGGCTTCAAGATCGATCTTATTCGGGACGACTTCCGAAGGAAGATAATGTATACATTGAATCAACTGTTCTCACCACAACGAACTACTTACGTAAGTATGCATAAGGTGAGGGTAGTGGAGGGGTTCGTCGGAGGAGCAATCAAGGTCAATTGGGGAGAGATCTTCGCTTGAAATGTGCAAGCAATGGGGCAAAGGCTGCGAGCGGGAGAGAAGGGAGTAATCTATATCTCTTCGTTTCTGGTACACATGTATTCGCGAATGGGGGGGTTGACGCCACAAGAGAGAAGAAGATATCAAGTGAGCGTGGTCAGCACTTTGGGTGGGCCAGCAGCGAGTAATGCTAACAATGGTTCGACGAGAAGTGTGGGACCCCACCAAGATGATGGTGTGCAGTCGCCAGCGCAACCAACTTAGCAGGAGACACCTTTGGAGGCTAGAGCGAAGGCAGTGAGAGAGGAGGAAGAAGCAATATTCGGGAAGGAGGACTCTGTGGGGACCACAGAGAAGAGAAGTCCAAGTGTGGAGATAATTGCGGAGCCCAGCAGTAAGAAGAGGAAGCTGAAGGAAATCGCGCAATCAGGAAGTCCAGCACTGAAGGCATCAAGGCTTAAGGTGAAAGCAACAAAGGTAGCAGTAGAAGAACCACTTTCTTCGGTGTTACAGTTGGCGCAAAAGCTGGAGAATGTGGTGGTGCCAGTTCTGATGGAGCTGAACGAATTGGGAGGCAGTTATATCCAAGGGTGGAATCCGCAATAAGACGGTTACATGGAGCCGATCTGGGGTTGTTTAACCGCATCGCTTCTTGGGAAGAAGGATCAGCGGATACTATAAAGCAATGATTTGAGTCTGGTGGGAGCGTCTGGAGAAGCAGAAGGCGGAAGTGACAAAGGAAGCAGCCGTAGCAAAGCAAGCCTATGGAGAAATGTGTAAGATTCGGAGCGCGGAAGTGAAGTTTGTCGAAAGGGAGAATGAGAAGCTTCACCAGCAATTGAAGAGGGCGAAGCAGCAGTTGCATGAAGTTGATGTTGAGAGGCCTGCTAGACTAGAAGATTTGGCGAGTAGGTGCTCGCAATACCTTTTTGCTCGGTGTGACGATGTGGAGGCTGAAAGGTTGGAACGTTTGACAGTGGCGATGAATACCTCTTGCGATTCGAAGGATCGTAGGAAGGAGATGTACAAAGCCATGGGACGCGAATGCCAGGAAGCGATGCGAGTCCATCAAAAGGAGATCGCAGAGGACATCAGGGAATTGCAGATGAGCGTCGATGTCTTTGCATTGAAGGAAGAGACGTCATCGAAGGAACCTGAGGTGCCGTAATTGTAGTCGGGCGCGATCCGTGTAGGCGACGATTAGGAATAGGTGTGAGTAGATTGTATAAATAGGAGTAGTGTTAGAGTAGGATTATCGCTTTCTTTACAAGTGTTCATTGAGAACCGTAATTGTAGTCAGGGTAGAACAAAGTGCTCGAGATGCTGTTGAATGTTGCATTCGATGGGCCTTGACTGGTGCACAATACCTGTGAAGATACACGGGTATTCGTCCATGAGCCCTAGTCGGATTCACTTCGCAGTAGAACTTCATCGAGGACATCGCCTCGTCGACAGCTTGTAAAGGAGTGATCAACTCCCATTAGTAAATCTGGAGTGTAATTTCAATTACATGCGTAATTCTGTGCAATGTAATGGATGGGTAATGGTTTGTTAATTTGACTTAGTGGTCTTGGACTACTCTGTCGCAATATTCTTCGGACTATGCATGTCCAGAGTCTTCAAAAGAAGCATAAACAGCCATATTCGTCGTTGACAGAAAGATAACACCTCATTTCCTTGGGAACGAACTATAATTCTGTGCAAACGGCAAAACCTTTGTGTAACTTGTTTGCTACATAAAGAAGGAAGTTTAGACCAACTTTTTCTTGGCGCCGCTGCCGGAGAATGAAGTTGTTATTCATCTGCCAACGGGGAGTTGTA
The DNA here is from genome assembly GCA_014180765.2 of Marchantia paleacea. Taxonomy (NCBI): domain Eukaryota; kingdom Viridiplantae; phylum Streptophyta; class Marchantiopsida; order Marchantiales; family Marchantiaceae; genus Marchantia; species Marchantia paleacea. The sequence continues at coordinate 1,902,393 of MUAA02000032.1, forward strand.
CAACATAGCTAGGATTTCGCTAGGAACTTGTTGACACCAGTGGTGACCAAGAACGAGTAGTAGCGTCAGTGTTGTGAGTGGGTGTCTCTAAAATCTTCCAAGGCTTCAAAGGTTGACAGCCTCATCCTCAGGAACTGCGGTGCCAAATGAATGACAGACAAAGATCAGGAGCCAGGCCCGTCTTGTGGTCATACTGTTGAACCTTTGGCACGAGCGAGACGAGCCGCAGCCCGAGAAGAAACCAGGCGGAAAGAAAGAGAGCGTGGGTGGATTTGGCCTCTAGGCCGAAGAAGGAAGAAAGCTCCGGCTGAACCAGACCTACTTCGGCGGGTTGTGGGTCACTAGCATTCCATCTCCCCATCAGCAAGAAGTCCCCGAAGTGACCGGCCTAAGCGTTTGAGTAGCCCGGGAAGATTGGAGACCCAAGCTCGCCGAGGGGGCAAAGACGTCCTCGCATCGCCGGAAGAAAATGGTAGTTCAAATACCGACACCTCTACGAAGGCCGTGACACCCTCAGGTGACGAAGCCAGTGATAAAGAAGAGAGGTGGTCGGCGTTTCAAGAAGGTCCAAGATCGTCCCTTGCTCGACAAAGTGAGGATCTGAGGATCCTGAAAATCAACCTTGAACCTTCGTTTCGAGTTCTGACTACGGGAAAACAAGACAACATGGCAGCACCAATCACCAAACAGCAGTACCCCAAGTTTAAGGGTACTTCGAATGAAGATGATGCTGACTCGTATATTCGTACCTTTGAAGCCATCTCTACGGCCAACAAGGAAAATGATCCCATGGATCGGAGAAGGATCTTCCCGCGGTTGCTACGAAAAGGAGCCCTATGTCGCATGGACAAAGCTTTACTCTGAGAACGCCTGAGCGTCTGGCTGTAGAAGAACTCTCCTCGTCCTCGTGTGAACTGACAATCACCCTCTCTTTCATCTCCTCATCTCTCCATGCCCAACTCGTTGCACCCGGTAAACTCCAGCGGAAGAGGATCGTTGTAACCAACGATTGAACCGTTAACTCTTAGCCAAACTTCGCAAAAAAGTACTTTGCAACCATTCATAACTCTCAGGAAAGTTTCACATGCTCTTCAATTCTAGATCTCTCATTACAAATGTCGAACTATACCCTGTGTCACAAGGCGATATGCAGACCCTTGCGCACTAAAATCACTATAAACTCCAATCCTTTGATCCAATTGCACTCAAATTTCGCAAGAAAACGACTTATCATCCAAGCTTCAACTCTGTCAAGTTTTATTGACCAATCTTATCGATAGCATGAGTTATGATCGTCGAACTAAATCTGTAACAGTCTGTGTAATCCTGCAATTCAGACTGTGTACATAAACTTCAAACTACTGCTTTGCACTCAAAACTCAACCAATTGAGCTGAAATTTCGATCAAATCGCAAATTCGAGTTGTAAACTCTGTGTCTATTGAATCCGATCTGTCAAAGCCTTCATAGAACGCTCAGAATTCACTCAAACTCTCCCATCGGTCCAAATTTCACTCTCCCACTTCAAATCACCACACCGGAGTGTCAACTTGCTCAATCGCCTTCATTCTTGAGCCAAAATCCTAGCTCTCCTCGTCAGGTCTCCAACCTATCCTTCAATCCTGAAAAACTCCCTTCGAAGGCTCCCGAAACTCCTCAAAACCCTAAAGAACTTGCCCAAGTGCTCTCATTGGTCTAAATTTCCCAACCAATGAGAATGAAGAGTTCCATTTTGACCTCTAGTGGGCCAAATTAGCCACAACTAACTTAGAGCTTAACAACTAGCCTAAAAACACTACTTAGCCATCATATAGATAATACGAGTTGTTGCTAATAAAGAGTCAAAATAACCACTCGAAACCGGTTAAGTATAAACGGAACAACAAAAGGGACCGGGGAGTTTATAACTTGAGTATAATACTCCTCGCCAAAATTCCTAACAATCAACTCCCTATGACTTGCCTTTGGTAGACAAGTAGTGATGGACATGGACCCATGTGTTGAAAGGCGCCACTATCGGCAAGTTTAGGTCCATAATGCTAATATCAAATCAAAACGTAGACTGTTAAGTCCCAAGTCGCGCCGTAGGAAACAATTGGCGTAATGAAAGGATCTCGGGGAGTTTATCACCACTTCCATAAAGCTATCTCCAAAGTGATACACTAACCATGCCCTAAAGTGATCACGATGTATTAACCGGATGCTTATCACAAACGGATTGGGCATCGGTATATCGGAGGATCATACCGCCCTCTATCCATGTCCCACGTTGGCTCCACTTCTATCGGATAAGCTCCTTAGTCAGCCGACGTTCTAGACCTCCCCCTTTCCTTTCGACTCCAACCACGCTTTATATCCGATAAGGTCCAAGATGATATCCCTTGGATCCTTATCTACATCCTGGCCCTAGGATGACAATCCAACCGTGGCCTCTTAATGACTCTTTACAATGAGCCGCCGGCCATCCCGACCTAAAATATCGCCAAAATATCGCCGTCATCTCAACAGCTCTGAAGATGACACATGTCATCATCTTCTCATAGTAGCCGTGTCACAACACGACACCGGGTGTGGATGAACAACCAATAAGAAGGCCATGCGGCTGAAATCTCTTCTTGGGATGGGCTCAAAGCTCGATTCCTTGCGAGATTCCGGGAGATGGGATACGATAAGGTATTGTTAAGAAGACTGGGCGTCATTCGGAGAGAGAAACATCAAAAGCTCCGAGAATACACGGAGCAGTTTCTCAGCTTGCTAGATAGGATGCCGGCAACCACTGCTAACACAAAACCATATTCGGCGGCCATGGCCATCGAATGGTATGTTTCGGGTTTGGGGAAATTTGACCTTGACCAGGAAACCTTATGTAGGAGGGCAGACCCAGCTACGGTGGATGCTATCATACAGGCAGCCGAAGCCTATGAGCTATCCAACATCCATCGGAGCCGACTAAAGGAAAATCGGTCTTCGCATAAGGGACGACGGGCTAAGCACCCGAAGACGCCGAAGTCCCTCCAGTAGTGAAGCGTCCAATTCATCCGACGAAAATGAATCCAGCTCCTCAAACGAGGACTGGAAACACACCCCAAAGAGGAAGGAAGGGCGCCGGATGAAGCAGGTGGAAACTGGCCGGACAGGCATCGAAACTAAAGTAGAGGAGCTCATCAAGAGTTTGGAAGAGCTCAAGGTACATTTAGTAAATAACAAAGATAGGAGGAAATCTCCCATGCAAGGGAGAGCTAATGTATGGTGTACCATCTGCAGGAAGCCGGACCATTCTAACTCTGAGCATCAGCGCAGAGAAGGGTATTCGGCCCAGCAGGTGGAATGGGTACCAGTATGGGACTACGGCCCATACGAAGGCCCCACGGATGACCAAGTTTATGGCATCCAGGAGGGAGGGACTTCATCTAACATACCCCCGGTGCACATACCTCGCTACGCTCCGGTAGAAATGGCGACCACGACGCCGCAAAGGAAAATGGGAGGGTTGGCTCCAATCCCTCCTCGAACTACACCAAATGCATGCTACAATTGCGGAGCAATGGGCCACTGGTCTGTAAGACCCAGGGTTGTACATATAGGATAAAATGAAAGTATATCTAAATTGTGCCTAAGTTTATCTTAGTCATGACTATGTTTAGCTAGTTATGGTTAAGTTGGAGGAAAATATAGAGTAACTTTTGGTGTGGTAGATGAGAACTACTATTTTGTTGTTTAGTATGAGTCAAGGAATAGATTCCATCACATGGGTATCTTGACTTCCCTTGACTTGGACTAGTTTTCATTGGTTGGACTTGGTGAAGACCCTTAAATCTAGGGGCGAGATTGACTTGGTACACTAGAAGTCAATTAGGGAGTAGTTGGGCTTCTAGAAGATCCAAGTGGACCAATTGCATGTTGCCATGTACCCTTTTCATTGGGGTTTGTGATCTCTACCTCGTTTAAACTTGGTAAGAGGAAGTTACATGGTGATTACTTGTAGTTACTAGGGTAAGATTCTAAGTAGTATAAATAGAGAGGTTGAGAAGCACCTCTCAAGTAGTTTTTCAATGGAAGTTAGTTTTGGGAGGAGATAGTGTGGTGATCTTAGTTTTAGGGAGCTTGGTTCTTGGAGATGTCATGTTCGGAGTGGAACCTTGATTCAATGAAGACTTTGATTACCAAAGTATCCCTTTCCTTTTGAGTGATATCTTACTCTTGGTGATAATGTGCATAATAGAGCTTGGACTTTGAGAGTTTGTGTAAGAGTGAGCAATAGGATCATGGGCAAAGGGTGGGACTAAGTCCTTCTAGATTCATGATGAGCTTCCAAAAAGCCATCGGAGGTAAACCTGAGTGAGAGTCAGCCCGAGGTCACATTTTTGGTTCCGTTGCCGGGACCTCGCCTAGAAGGAGAAGAGATGTTCGAATCCAGGTTTATTGCCCGTGAGAGCGCAACGATGAGAACTCATATGGAGAGGACTGTGGGGGAAGAGCGAACCGAGATCATGATGCATAGTAATGTACCATTTGTGTATCCGGTAGTGTTATATGATAGCCTTGAAGTTATTTTGTACATTTTGTTTACTTAAGTGTTGTTTGGGATGAGGCGAGAGTGCTATAGTATGTATTTGGGAGGAAAACTTTATTTTCCAAAGTTTTTCCGATAATTTTATTGATTTTAGATTAGTAGATGGGATACGTTTTTGCACTTGAAATAACAGTCATATCATGTCTAGATCAAAAGTTATGATGTTTAGAATTTGCTAGGGTCTTGACGGGGTTTGAAAGATAGCTCTCGGGAAAAAGTGTACAGAGCTTATCAATTCGTGCAAGAATTGAATCAGGATTTGAAACTTTGCACGATTGTATATCAAGAGCTAAGCTACATATGGGTTTAAATTTCGTTGAGAGATCATTTTTATAGAGAAAGTTATGATACCTGAAGTATAGGGGGGTATAAAAGTGAGCAAAACTGCTTTACTTTTCAGATTTACTTTTTCCTTGTTTATGGTCATTCCGAGAGAGTGAGTGCATGAGTGTTTTGCATAGTGAGGATGACTTGACACTCATTGGAAAATGGGAGATCAACCTCTTTGGAAGATCCGGTTATCTAAGATACCTCAAGGGCTGGACGTGATTGTTTCAGCGGATTCGAACACGAGGGAGTTCGTGAGTGGAGTTTGAAGAGAGGACACTAAAAAGTTCCCCGAGAGCGAAACGTGAGAGTTGCTTCTATTGTGGAGAGGAGGGACATAAGCTTGTGAGTTGTCCTTTGAGGACCAAAGATCGGAGGTTGAGAGAGAGACGAAACGTGGGAGAGCTAAACCTTCATCTGGGACCATCATCTCCCCATGGATCCAAGAGTGGAAACTATTGTGAAAATTGTGGAGTGACCGGACTTCCCTTAGGACACGAGTGTAGTGGCGTGAAAGCTCTGTTGGAGTCACTAGTGGAGGGCTTTGAAGATAAATTGAGTGCAGATACCGAAAAGTTGAAATCTCCGGGTGGCTCAAGTTCTAACTGAAGATGGAGATCATTTTCAGAATGATCGAGAAGATGTCGATGAGGGTAAGGCTCATAGTGTGTTTAGGAGAGGAGAGAGCCATGGCAATCTTGGACCAACCAATTCCGTTCATTTTGCCATTGATGAATTACTCTAGAATGGAGCTAGTTTTGTTTGTGTTGTATTAGGGAGTCCCGTATAAATTTCCAACAACAACGACAAAAGGAGTTGGAAATGGGGAAGCTTCGGTGTTCTATGGGAGAGAGAAAGAAGATGTAGAATCTTTTGTGAGAGACTTCAAGAGGGCATGCATAGGAAACAATGAGAGAAGGAAACCCGAATGGGCTATCCTTTTGCCCGACTTCTTGGAGGATTCTGCATTGAAGTGGTACAATGAGTACAAGAAGGAGCATGTGGAGGAAGACACTTGGGAGAGTTTGACGGAGAATCTTGTTGAAAACTTTCTTCCGGATGAAAGTTACGAGAAGCTGATGTGTGAAGTCACCTTTTTGAAGCAAGGAGAGAGTGAGAAGGTGAGATCATACGTAGAGAGAACGGAGAAGGTGAAGGTGAATGCAGTGTGCACTGTGACCTCCGGGCTGACTCTCACTCAGGTTTACCTCCGATGGCTTTTTGGAAGCTCATCATGAATCTAGAAGGACTTAGTCCCACCCTTTGCCCATGATCCTATTGCTCACTCTTACACAAACTCTCAAAGTCCAAGCTCTATTATGCACATTATCACCAAGAGTAAGATATCACTCAAAAGGAAAGGGATACTTTGGTAATCAAAGTCTTCATTGAATCAAGGTTCCACTCCGAACATGACATCTCCAAGAACCAAGCTCCCTAAAACTAAGATCACCACACTATCTCCTCCCAAAACTAACTTCCATTGAAAAACTACTTGAGAGGTGCTTCTCAACCTCTCTATTTATACTACTTAGAATCTTACCCTAGTAACTACAAGTAATCACCATGTAACTTCCTCTTACCAGTTTTTAAACGAGGTAGAGATCACAAACCCCAATGAAAAGGGTACATGGCAACATGCAATTGGTCCACTTGGATCTTCTAGAAGCCCAACTACTCCCTAATTGACTTCTAGTGTACCAAGTCAATCTCGCCCTAGATTTAGGGTCTTCACCAAGTCCAACCAATGAAAACTAGTCCAAGTCAAGGGAAGTCAAGATACCCATGTGATGGAATCTATTCCTTGACTCATACTAAACAACAAAATAGTAGTTCTCATCTACCACACCAAAAGTTACTCTATATTTTCCTCCAACTTAACCATAACTAGCTAAACATAGTCATGACTAAGATAAACTTAGGCACAATTTAGATATACTTTCATTTTATCCTATATGTACAACCCTGGGTCTTACATTTACCCCGGACCAAGATTTCACTCCGCCCTCGGAGTGAAAGAATCTGATCGTCGATGAAACGGCTTCAACTTGTCGTGATTCACCCGGTCAAAATGTCGTCCTCCCAACTCCTTCAAATCGTAAGTAAAGTTTCCCACACCTTGTGAACTATGAAAGGACCAAAGTACTTTGGAAGAAATTTCTTTCTTGCTCTCTTATATCTAATGGAATCGTAAAGCATTACCCAATCACCTTCTTTGAAAATCTTCATCTTCTTCGTCCCAAATCGATTATCATGATACTTCTTCCGCAATTGTTGAGCCCGCTCCACACGTACCATGGCCATGGCTTCGAGCCTCCTCCCTCCAACAGCTTGTTGACATCTTGATTTGATAGCTTCTACTCCATTCTTCCTCTTTAACTTCCGTTGGATAGTTAAGAAGGTCGCCAAATCAAATTGAATTGGAAGCTTTGACTCGACACCATATACCATACGGAAAGGTGAGTACTCGTTGATGTCTTCCAAGTCGCCGATACTCCCTTAAGATAGCATGCAGCGACCTCTTGTCCCAATTTTGCTTGCTCCCCGCCCATGTTCGCATCCTTGGCCAACATCATGCAAAGCGTATAGTTGGTTCGCTTCCGCCAACCCATTAGCATTTGGTTTGTAGGAAGTAGTCACCCGTGCCTTGATGGAGAAATGACCTAGCATGGCTTGTATAATGCTTCCAACAAACTCACCACCTCTATCGATACAATTTCTAGAGGGCATCCGAATCTAGTTATTATCCTCTCATATAGAAATCTACCCACTTCTTCCTCACTAGTAGATTTTAGAGGTCTAGCTTCTACCCACTTGGTTAGATAATCAGTAGCTACCACAATGAACTTGTTACCCCGAGGAGTAAGATTCAAGGGTCCTACAAAATCTATTCCCCACTTTTCAAAAGGACCTAAAATAGGAACCGATGTCAAAGGAGGGGTTTTCATGGACTTTTTAGCAAAAGCTTGACACACATCACAACTCTTGCAAAATTCCACACAATCTTTGAAAATGCCCTTCCAATGATAGCCCGCATCTAGGATCTTAAATGCGATTTACCTTTCCCGCAAAGTGTCCTCCACATACCGAGCCTTCATGAAACTCCTTCATAAGTTGAATTGACTCCTCCCTTCCAACAACCCTTCCGAGTAGTCCATCTCGCTCCTTGATGAAACAACACGCCCTCTATGATGGTATAAGGTTCACATCGCTTCACCAATGCATTCCTCTCCCGTGAATGCATGCCTTGGGGAAACTCTCCCTCCGAGATGAAATCCCATATCCCCTTGTATTCAGCCGGTACCTTTGTTATGGTGTCCATCATCAAAGAAATCCTCATCCGGAAATGTATCATCCATTGGTTGATCTCCTTCCTCATCGTATGCTCGAGACATCAAATCAAGATTGGCATGTTTCTTACCGGGTCGATCCTCAATGATGTAATCAAACTCCGCCAAGAACAACTTCCATCCGGCTATCCTACCCTCAAAGATTAGGCTTGTTGAAAATGTACTTCAAAGCCTTGTGGTCAAGAACGATAGTAAACTTCCCTCCCAATAGATAGTGTCGAAACTTCTTGAGTGAGAAGATCACAGACTAAAAGCCTCCCTTTCACCACCGAATAATTTCTCTCGGCGTGCACCATCCGTCTACTAGCATAAGCAATTGGATGATCATGGCTATCTTCATCTAATCGGCTTAGAGTGCATCCTATAGCAATGTTTGATGCATCCGTGTAGAGAATGAAAGGTTTACCCCAATTTGGTTTGGCTCAAATAGGAGCCGTTACCAACGCCTTCTTAAGAAGTTCGAACGCCACATTTGCCTCTCCATCCTTGAGGATTAAATCGTAATCCGTCCCCTTCTTCATGTAAACCGTCAAGGCATAAGCTTTGTTGGAGAAGGAAAAGATGAACCGCCGATAGTATCCCACCATTCCAAGGAACCGCCTCAACTTGGTCAACGCCACCGAAAAGGTAAGTCAAGGATGCGTTTCACCTTTTCCTCGATCCACCGCTATACCATCTTTGGATATGATGTGCCCTAACAACAAACCTTCTTCACATCCAAAAATGCATTTTTCAGGATTGAGCGAGGCCTTGGCTTTCTCCAACCGTTGTAGAATTTTGATCAAATGATCAAAATGATCCTCCTTCTTCCGTATACACAAAAATCATCTATGAAATCTCGCACAAATTTCCCAATAAAAGGTTCAAACACCTTGTTCATGAACCTCTGAAAAGTTCTTTGGAGCATTACATAGACCAAAGGGCATTACCCTAAAGGCAAAAGTTCCCCATGGCGTGGTAAAAGTGGTTTTGAGCTGATCTTTCAGAGCAATCTGAATCTGATTATATCCACTATAACCATCTCCAAAACTATACCACTCATGACCTGCAACCTCCTCTAGAATCTCATCAATGAATGGTAAAGGATAGTAATCCTTCTTTGTGACAAAGATTCAACTTCTTGTAATCTACGCATACACGTAGCTTACCATTCTTCTTCTTGACTATCACAATAGGAGAAACCCATTCAGAATTCTCTACCTCATAGATGAAACCCGCATCCTTTAGCTTGTCGATCTCCTCCTTGACCACCACGGCCGTTGGTGGATTTATCCGACGTTGCTTCGACGCATCGACGAGCCTTCTCCTCTAACTCAATGCGATGAGTTTCTAAGGTTACTTCCTTCAAATCTTTGTAGCTAAAGGCAAAGACATGAATATATTTTCGAAATATATCCAAGAACCTTGACTTCTCCTCCATAGTAACATTGGGACCAAACTTGAGAGTGGAGAGCCGTCGAGTTATCTCATCTTCACTCATCTTCATCTTGTCGGGATCTTTCACCACCCCCGGCCTAGGAAGTAAATCCATTGCAAAGAAGAACTTGAACTTGAACATCATCGTCCGAGGTATCTTCAGATGATGTCTCCTCATCGATCGACATGTTGGTGTCAACCTCTGAAAAACTACCACTTTCTTCACTCGGACTACGAGTAATCACTGTAGGTCTATCCGAGTCCGAGACCGCTCCTCCGCCACTTGTGAGAGGGACCTTCACTCGATGGTTTTTCGGCCCTATACGAAGGTAACCCTTATGCCACCGATCGGGGTTGTCCTCACAAAACCCTCAACCAAGGTCTTCCTAACAACAAGTCGTAGCTAGCCTCCTCAAGCACTTGAAAGGACAACAAGGTTTGAACTCCCATCACACTTACCACCACCTTGTCCACCACTCCAATGGGTCGCACCTTTTGCTTGTTGGCCATCCCAACAATGATGTTGGAAGGTCTTGAAAGCTTCATCCCCAACTTCTTCAACAAACGTTCGACATGGCATTCACCGCAGATCCACCATCCACTAAGTACATCCAAAACATCACGCCCATTAATGCGTACTTCAATCTTGAAGCTCGAGTGCATACCTCCGAGGCGGGCATCCACCACTCCTACTCCAACATTCGCCATGGAAGCTTTCCCCTTTGATCGCCGCTTGGTCCTTTTGGAGCTTAGGCCTCCCCTCAACTCCTTTCTTATCGTAGGATTTAGAGCAATCAATTGGCCAACAATTATATTGGCTTTTTGATTCCCCACATCCTCCACCACGTCGAATTTGAGTTGTGTAGATGTCATGGAGAAATCATCCATTCCAACTTCTTTCTCGGTGCTCTTGGTTAGCTCACACCATTGGATCCAGTGCTCCGGCTTGTTTGATCTTCCATTGAGATGGACTCCTCTGCAAATCTTGCTCTCTTCTTCTCGTGTGCAAGAATATCAACTACGGAACTTATAGAGCTCTCTCCCTTCTCAAACGTGCATCGATGAGGAAACACATCAATAGACGCTACTCCCCTTATCCTTCGATTGACTTGGAGCAGAGTAGAATTGTTGTGTCTAACTCCATCATGTTGTCGAGGATTAGGACAATTTCGTTGGAAATGAGGGCCTCCACAACTAAAGCATGAAACCGTGAAGTTCCCTTGTGGTGGATTTCCTTTTGGAGGATAATTCCCATACCCTCTAGATCCTCCCCTACATTCTCGATTCCTCCCTCCCATAGTTGTACTACGTTAATCTTGAGATCAGCGAGTGTTTCGTGATAGATTTCAACTCATGGTGCAAGTCTACCACCGGAGAATTTACTCTGGCGCAAAGAACAACAAGTAGGAGTTGCCATTCTAACCACAACAAAGGTGGTGATGCTTCTCTAGCCACCAAGCTAGAATCATCGTCTTCTAGGCTCTCCTCCATTCGAATAGCAATGCGAATAGCCTCAACCTTAGAAGAGGGCTTTTCATATCTCACCTTGCTTCGAACTGAGGCTTCAAACCTCCAATGAAGTTCTTTGTCAACATCGCCACAATCCCCACCATGGTTGGCTCGACCTCGTCTCCACTCTTTCTCAACACCACACTAAAAGCGTGACTCCAGCCTTCTCCGTTTCTACGTATGATCTCACCTTCTCACTCTCTCCTTGCTTCAAAAAGGTGACTTCACACATCGCCTTCTCGTAACTTTCATCCGGAAGAAAGTTTTCAACAAGATTCTCCGTCAAACTCTCCCAAGTGTCTTCCTCCACATGCTCCTTCTTGTACTCATTGTACCACTTCAATGCAGAATCCTCCAAGAAGTCGGGCAAAAGGATAGCCCATTCGGGTTTCCTTCTCTCATTGTTTCCTATGCATGCCCTCTTGAAGTCTCTCACAAAAAGATTCTACATCTTCTTTCTCTCTCCCATAGAACACCGGAAGCTTCCCCATTTCCAACTCCTTTTGTCGTTGTTGTTGGAAATTTATACGGACTCCCTAATACAACACAAACAAAACTAGCTCCATTCTAGAGTAATTCATCAATGGCAAAATGAACGGAATTGGTTGGTCCAAGATTGCCATGGCTCTCTCCTCTCCTAAACACACTATGAGCCTTACCCTCATCGACATCTTCTCGATCATTCTGAAAATGATCTCCATCTTCGTTAGAACTTGAGCCACCCGGAGATTTTAACTTTTCGGTATCTGCACTCAATTTATCTTCAAAGCCCTCCACTAGTGACTCCAACAGAGCTTTCACGCCACTACACTCGTGTCCTAAGGGAAGTCCGGTCACTCCACAATTTTCACAATAGTTTCCACTCTTGGATTCATGGGGAGATGATGGTCCTGCATGAAGGTTTAGCTCTCCCACATTTCGCCTCTCTCTCAACCTCCGATCTTTGGTCCTCAAAGGACAACTCACAAGCTTATGTCCCTCCTCTCCACAATAGAAGCAACTCTCACGTTTCGCTCTCGGGGAACTTTTTAGTGTCCTCTCTTCAAACTCCACTCTGAACTCCCTCGTGTTCGAATCCGCTTGAAACAATCACGCCCAGCCCTTGAGGTATCTTAGATAGCCGGATCTTCCAAAGAGGTTGATCTCCCATTTTCCAATGAGTGTCAAGTCATCCTCACTATGCAAAACACTCATGCACTCACTCTCTCGGAATGACCATAAACAAGGAAAAAGTAAATCTGAAAAGTAAAGCAGTTTTGCTCACTTTTATATCCCCCTATACTTCAGGTATCATAACTTTCTCTATAATAATGATCTCTCAACGAAATTTGAACCCACATGTAGCTTAGCTCCTGATATACAATCGTGCAAAGTTTCAAATCCTGATTCAATTCTTGCACAAATTGATAAGCTCTGTACACTTTTTCCCGAGAGCTATCTTTCAAAACCCGTCAAGACCCTAGCAAATTCTAAACATCATAACTTTTGATCTAGACATGATATGACTGTTAATTCAAGTGCAAAACGTATCCCATCTACTAATCTAAAATCAATAAAATTATCGGAAAAACTTTGGAAAATAAAGTTTTCCTCCCAAATACATACTATAGCACTCTCGCCTCATCCCAAACAACACTTAAGTAAACAAAATGTACAAAATAACTTCCAGGCTATCATATAACACTACCGGATACACAAATGGTACATTACTATGCATCATGATCTCGGTTCGCTCTTCCCCCACAGTCCTCTCCATATGAGTTCTCATCGTTGCGCTCTCACGGGCAATAAACCGGATTCGGAACATCTCTTCTCCTTCTAGACTGAGGTCCCGGCAACGGAACCAAAAATGTGACCTCCGGGCTGACTCTCACTCAGGTTTACCTCCGATGGCTTTTTGGAAGCTCATCATGAATCTAGAAGGACTTAGTCCCACCCTTTGCCCATGATCCTATTGCTCACTCTTACACAAACTCTCAAAGTCCAAGCTCTATTATGCACATTATCACCAAGAGTAAGATATCACTCAAAAAGGAAAGGGATACTTTGGTAATCAAAGTCTTCATTGAATCAAGGTTCCACTCCGAACATGACATCTCCAAGAACCAAGCTCCCTAAAACTAAGATCACCACACTATCTCCTCCCAAAACTAACTTCCATTGAAAAACTACTTGAGAGGTGCTTCTCAACCTCTCTATTTATACTACTTAGAATCTTACCCTAGTAACTACAAGTAATCACCATGTAACTTCCTCTTACCAAGTTTAAACGAGGTAGAGATCACAAACCCCAATGAAAAGGGTACATGGCAACATGCAATTGGTCCACTTGGATCTTCTAGAAGCCCAACTACTCCCTAATTGACTTCTAGTGTACCAAGTCAATCTCGCCCCTAGATTTAAGGGTCTTCACCAAGTCCAACCAATGAAAACTAGTCCAAGTCAAGGGAAGTCAAGATACCCATGTGATGGAATCTATTCCTTGACTCATACTAAACAACAAAATAGTAGTTCTCATCTACCACACCAAAAGTTACTCTATATTTTCCTCCAACTTAACCATAACTAGCTAAACATAGTCATGACTAAGATAAACTTAGGCACAATTTAGATATACTTTCATTTTATCCTATATGTACAACCCTGGGTCTTACAGTCCAGAGTTAGAAAGATGTCTAAATGCACGTTTCTCTTCTTTGCTAGTGTGGTTTGATCCCTCATTCCCGTGGGAATGAATCAATCTATACGAATTCGGACTTGGTAATGCATACGTATGCTATTACAAGGTCTTAGGGGAGATCGCAATACCAAAAGACTTTGCTTTGTTGGAAGTGTGGCAAAGCTGACCACCTCAAGAGAGATTGTCATGGCAAAGCAGATGAATCTTCTTCAGCCAATGTGGCAAAAGAAAACAAGAAAGAAGATGAGGAGGACCTACTTGATGATGACTATGTTCTATGAAGCCAATGGTATGCCTTATGCACTTCATCTCGTAGGAGAGGTGATTAATGGATTCTAAATTATGCTTGTTCATATCATATGTGTTACATGAGAGAGTTTTTCACTTCGTACTTGATATCAAATGGTTTAATTTTGATGGGTAATGATCACTCTTGTCGGATTGTGGGTATTGAATCTGTGAAGATTCAAATGTTTAATACTATTGTGTGCACATTGAATAATGTCATGCATATCTATGACATCAGAAAGAACTTGATTTCTCTTGGCATGTTAGACACAAATGGTCATCAATGGGAAGTAATTGATGCTATACTTCAAGTCATGGCTAGAGAAAAAGTCGTCTTGAAGGGAAATAGGCACATGAATCTATATGTGCTAGAGAACAATACTGTTTATGGAGAAACGCATGTTTCTAGATCTCATGATGAGATTTACTACTTGTGGCACTTACGACTAGGTCACATTAGTGAGAAGATCATGTATGTTCTTCACAAGAAAAGCTTTGTTTCTACACTACGATCTAGTAGTTTAGAATTCTGTGAGCATTGTGTATTAGGGAATTGGGAGTTTAGCAAACCAACATTGGACCATTTTTGGTGTTGGAACTCATAGTTTCAAAGAGATGCTCAAATATCTACATAAGGACGTGTGGGGACCATCCCCTACTTCCTCACATTATGAAAAGTTGTACTATGTATCTTTCATCGATGATTATTCAAGATTTGTATGGATTTATTTCCCACATTAGAAGTATGAGGACTTTGTCACTTTCAAGAATTGGAAAGCCTAAGTTGAGACTCAGACTGGTAAGAGAGAGAGAGATTTCTGCGATCAGATAATGACGGGGAATACACTTCTAGAGAATTTAAGGTGTATTGTCAACAAGAGGGGATAACTCACAATCTCACTATAGTATAAACTCCACAATAGAATGATATTGTTGAACGGCTCAATCGAACTCTACTGGAGCGGACGAGGAGTATGTTGAGTCAATTAGGTTTATCACATGCATTTTGGGCTTAAGTTGTTAACACTCGGCTTATTTGGTAAACCTTTCTTTTCATGTGCGATTAATTATATGATGTTGTTTGAGATAAGGTATGGACGGCTGACAGATTATTATCGATTGGTAGTCTTTGGATGTAATGCATATCCTCTCACACCCAAGGAAAGTAGATCTTAGCTGGATTTTACTTCCAAGAATTGTGTTTTTCTTGGATATCAGAGTGGTGTGAAAGGTTATAGGTTGTGGGATCCCCTCACGTATAAGTTGATTGTTGGTAGAGATGTTTCGTTCAATGAATCAAGATCATTGAACAAGAGGAAGACAGTTCAGGCTTCTCATAGTGACAAGGGCAAAATCTCCTTTCAATATTGTTGAGGGGTAGATAAATGATGATGGGTTTCATGATGAGGCACAAGGAGGTGCTCCCAAAGAGAAGCAAGTTTCTCAATTTGAGAAAATGCAAGAGCATGATGAGACTAGCGAACCTCAACACATGACAGCACATGAAGATCAAGTTGAGTCATCAACTAGAAGGATGTTTGGATGTTTTATTTGTGCTCATGAATGATTTGGCAAATAGGCTGATTCAACTAAGTTAGGAGTTGAGGATATTTCTCTTGATGATGACGATGGTATGGCTTTGATCTTGGAAGAAGTGGAACCTTCTTCATACGATGAGGCTCAAGCTTCTATGGACAAGGTGGAGTGGGATGCAGCGATGCAAAGAGAGATGCAATCCCTGATTGACAACAAGACTTGGGAGTTAGTCAAGCTTCCAAAGGATCAACAAATGATGGATAATAAGTGGATCTACAAACTGAAGGATAGCCCTACTAACTGAGTGAAGAAGGTGGATGTGTTGTAGAGGATGAGTCGAAAAAGCTAGGAACACATGTATTCTTCGTTTTCAGTGCAACACATGTCTCGAATCTCGACGGAAGTGTAGTTCTTTTTGAAGACATTGAGTGAGTCCTCGTCTTCATATGACCATTAGGTTATGATAATCATTAGCTGTGCAAATTTACTCCTGTACAATTGACGTTTTTTCAGATTTTTTTCTTCTTGATTTTTAGAACCCTTGAGGAGAGTTCAAAACATCATAGTTTAAGAGTAATAAAATAATTTGTACTAGTGAGTAAACGTAATTTTTAATTCCGTTGAAATTTTACTTCCCATGGACTCGCGTGTTGAAATCTTAGGAAACTTTTACTTCTCATGGACTCTCGTGTAATTGTACACATAAAGTATTTCCGCATGAGATATGATCAGATTCACCAAGATGTTGCCAACAAGTGAGCTATCTAAAACTCAAAGCATTAATATGTACAATGTTGTAGCTAAAATTTGAATCTTTTAAGGAGCTTCAACGTGGCAGTCATTTATACATTGAGTACCAATGAAATGTCGTTCTCTAGTGGCTACTTAGTTTCAATATGCTATGCAAGAACCCTCTGCCTAGTAGGGAACGCATCCTTGTTGGTCGCGTAGTGAATGAAAGCTGTATAGAGAACTTGTTATTTCCTTCTCGAGAAAGCTTACAGGTTAGACATAGTTATAAGTTTATGGGTGAAGCTGTTGATGCTATGGTGCTGATTGTGACCCATCAAGGTTCTTGGGAGTATTGTTTTAAAAAAATCTTGCTGTCATGATTTTTAGATGAACCTAATGTATACATTTTATTTTAAATTTTAAAATTTTTCATATAATCTATATAATTAATTAGTTTTGTAATTCATATTTTATCATGTTTAGTAAATTACAATTCTGCTTCTTTTTTTTTTGCAGCTTATCATGCAAGACATGGCAAAATGTGATTAATCTATGACATCATCCTATGGAACTGAAAAATTATATGATTGTCCAAGTGATCCATGTGACATTTATATTATAGATTTATTCATGTTCTAGTTATCATTCATCAAATTTATTTTACATTAATCTAATTAAGATGTTTTAAAACTTTAAATTTATTATATATATCTATCTATCTATCATAATAAATTTTGCGAAATATCAATCTTAAATTATATTAAAGATAAATTAGGCATTCTGGAACTACATAATATCAGTTTGTAGTTCAATCTTAGTAAGGCAAGTGCCGGAAGACGTGAAATTTTTCAATGGAGGTGCAAGTTGAGGAGTAAGGATTTGGGAGAGAAGCATAGATGTGCAAAATCTAGCAAAAAATTAATATACAATATTTTATCTTTAAATTATATTTAGAGATAAATCATATTTATATTATTAAAAAAAGTGCAAATAGATAAAGAATAGTTTAAATCAAAATTATTGTTAAAGATTTATTGCAAACATGGTTAAGGGTTTGGAACATATTGTGTTAACATGATGATATAATCTTTTGAGTTTAGAGAAAAATTGATGCAATATTATATTTAAATATAATATATATATTATATCATACAATAATAATTTTAATTGATAAATCATATGAAATTATCATATGAATAGTACACCATGAGTAGTTTTTGTGGCTTGAGCAATATTTAAATCAAGTCTACAAGGTGCCACATGTCCAACACACCATCCCAACAACTGATTGTTGAGCTGAAAAGGATGGCAATGGTCTGGATTTGGTAACTTCATCACTCTCTTTGGAAGGTCGAGACTGCACTACATCTCTACTATAACCACTCCGGGTTTGCATTGTAGACTAGTAACGTGAAGGAGTTGATGAAGTTAGTGAATCCTGGCTGAATCCAACAATCACCATTCCTCTCTTCTTGCATGTTGAGCTCAATACGCTCAACAAGACAAAACACAATGGCCAACGTAGGTGATGTCTCTTGTAGTAAGGTATGGGCGGTGGCAGTTCGTTGGTGACATTGTGCCACGTGAACTTTACACTTGAGCTCTCCCCGCAAAGTCCACGGAGGAGGAATTCCATTCATGATTTTCCCTATGGAAATATCAACTTTTGAACATTATCTTTTAGGGACATCAATAGCGGTCAGATTTTGATTGAGAATTTTCCTCTTGAAGTTCGTGGAAGCTTAATAATTAAAAGGTCGATAAAATTACAATAAAAAAGTATGTTTCACAAGGATAAATCTGTCCTAACCTACCTAGAATCGGTTCCATGGAATCAAAATCTCATTTTATAGGATCTTCTCTTGTATGGTGCAATTTCTCCCGCCTCGTCTTGCTAAAGAGTCCTTTTACAAATATAAGAGTTTTCCAGGAAATTGACTACTTGTTCTTTCCACGTAGTGATAATTACGCGTAGTTAGAAAAATGTTACATTATGTGCAGGTTAATGCAAACTACAGGTCCGTAAGTCTTGTTTCACTAGGAGAAACGTGGATAGTCTTACTGGTTTGAAATCCAGCCTCACTATCCACAACACACAGGAACACTAACACTCCAATCAGCAAAGCCCGAACACAAAAAAATATGGTACATAATCAAAAAGCAGAGATTGAGGTATATCAATCACAAGAAGCATAAATTACAATATTTCATCTCAAAACCTTCCTCAAAAATACATTTAAAAAATTTCAGTGTGGCTTCATGCGTGAAAAAAAAAAATTTATTTAGACCAATTCAAATATATTTTTCATGCGAAAAAGATAACATAGCATAGTTTATACATTTAAGCATATAGTTATAACATGACATTGGGTAGAAACGATTTCGATAAATCAGACATCAAGAGTTTGAATTTTATCAACATTAATTTTACCATGTTTATATTTAAATATTTTGAATAATTTTTTCTCACAGGTGTAGAAAGAACGTGAGAGGAGTTAGTACAGTTAATGTGTGGTGGTACTAGTAGTCCGAGCGATGGTATGAAAGGTCCTGTTGTCAATCGTTGCGTTGCCGGCATTCTCTTGACCACCCGAATTTGCAGTGTACGAAGTTGACACTTGTTCCGGTTAGCCTCATTTTCATAAGAGAAGTGGTTTCCTTGAGTAGGGCTTCCAAATGCCGCCAATCTCTCGATTGTTTCTTCCACAAACGAGATCATGTGCAGTTTTCCCTTTCACTGTTTGCATCAAAACGCATGAGACTTTTAGAATTTCTTTGGCGATTGCACAGGACGGTCAGATTATTCAAATCATTCATGGGAGTATAAAACTGTTGAAAACGTGCATTGCAATGAATGTGCAATGCAGATGTCATTTATCTATAATTTTGAAAATTAGTGTGAGAATGATGTCTCCAGATGATGTCTATACCACGACAGATTTTGTAAATCCTCTTGCTCAATCTAACAATCATGAAAATTTTAAATAATATTTTTGAGATCAGATATTTCAATGTAACCATCCACACATTGAACCAATTTCAACTCGAATTCAATTATTGTTATCTATTCCATATCTCAATAATCCAACATAGGTAAATTTTTGGATTATTGAGATGTAAAGATAATGATAATAATAACATAAATCAAAATATAAAAATATAATCATTTTACCTTTTTATTTTACTAATTAAATATATTTAAATATTAAAATAATGAGTGCAATTTTTATATTAACTTTAATCTAAATATACAAATCCAAAACCCTAAACTATATTTCTTTAGTACAAAAGTATCTCTAAAATAAATTGTGATAAATGAGCATGCATAGAGATTGCACTTTACTGCAATTTCTAGTAGTATGTGAATCAATGTACTCATGTATGTCCCAGAAGATATGGTACTAAGGAGCAACCAGAAGGTTCAAAGCACACAATCCAACAAGAAACTGCGAAACAGCGATTTCGAGCCTATTTTGTGGAATAATTATCCATGCCAAATGGCAGCTGCTGGAGTGATAACTTAGAAATGTGCACAATATCTGATTGTGCACATTGAATACTGTCTGCTAAAAGACAATGAGAATACGGAAAAGTCCCGTCTCTCTTACTGCCAAGATATTGTGATCATGCGTTGAGCTCTCTCTAGTGAAAAAGACTCATCTCTTCGCTATTTATAACTTCTTCACCCGTTTATGGTCGTTTTTTTTTTAGTATCTCAAGAGATATAATGAAAGGTTTACATGGTATGGGTGGAATTGGAAAAGCTACCTTGTATAAATAACTTAGGTGGATTTTCCAATAACACCCCTGCATTGTAATCTCATTGTGCTTGTCTTCTGCCATCTAGTTCCCCCTGAAAATAACACACCTCTTCTCCATAAATCACACTAATCACATTGGATGCAACACCAAGAAGAATAAAAATGGTTAATTAAGTGAGCACGAGGAAACGAAGAATTAATGACGTCATGATTAATGAAGATACTACTGCATTGAAGGCTCTGTGTTCCAGTAGGCAAGTCATTCTCTTGGTGAATGTAATAAATTCTTTTGATAGTAGTTCAGTGCTACAGTTGGACCAATAAATGCTCCTAGTGCGCCTCGGTGACAGCCGAGACTATCTTTTTCTAGCGTCCTTCACCCCTTCATTATACTTGACAATTAATCAAGGAGACAACGTAATTTGCGAATATAATCACCAATGTTTTTCTCCTCGTAAACATGTGCCTTGAAGTCTAAACATGTAAATTAGAGAAACTGACTTACCATGTCTTAGTAGAAGTGAGAAGCTCCCTGAATCTTTTGGTAAACTTCCAAACAGGAACAGAAAGTTCGAAGATCACTCAACATCCGTACCCACAGTGAGGAGAACTTAATCTATGCCACTAGTCAATTGCTCCAAATCATTTCTAAAGAGCTTCTACCAGTTGAAAGACACAGAGCATTTCATCTCCTGTGGTCAATTATTCTAATAATGTTTCCCAAAGAATCTAATGTCAAAGTCTATAGCATTCACTCCCCTTCATTTTCCAGTAACCCAGATATTTTGTAGGCCTGTAAGTTGCTTGCATGCTCAAAATAATGGAAGGTATTTTTTGTCTAAAATACCTGTAAGAGTCCACTTCTGGAGTGCACAAGTTGGAAGAAAGAGCTTACACGGACTGGGTGGAAGTGGAAAGCGTACGATTCTCCCTTTCACCCACTCCTTATAATCACTTTGCACATTCACTCCTTCTGCCTCCTCCCGCTGTTGAAGAGTCTAGACAGATCTCCAAGTCAACTGCAGACAATTTCAGCGAGAATTTTAATATGAACCTTATACACATGTGATAAATATATATACCGGGGTCTTAGGTAAGACAAAATCCATAATAAAATCATTCTCGGCAATACCAGGTTATTCATAGATTTCCTTATTCAGATACATTTTTTTAGTTTTTTTAACATAGCTAAATCTAAAGTATTAAAAAAAAAAATAACCAACCCCTACAATGAATTTTTAATTCCAATCCAATCTGTAAAAAGTGAGCTTACGGAAAAGACTAAGCAAGCCTCCCAACGAAGCCATAATGAACCCTATCCAAATATAGAAAATAAAAGGGAGCTTAATTACTGTCGTATACCAGCCTGTTTCAAAACTTCCAGTCCCAATCAAAGCATATATATAATGACAATTAACGTTTGCAGTTTAGGGTTATTGACAGAAACTCGAAGGAGCAGGATATAAGCAGTTTTGTGTATTCACAAAGGCACATATCCGCTAAGAAACGCGGCTCCTGTCCATTCGACACCGCAACTCAGTGATACAACCCGATAAGTTTTCAGACAAGACCTCACATTTGCTCTCAATACTAGCTGCTACAAAGGAAAACTTAAACTCAGACGAGTCTGCACACAGCATCTGGTACGCGTTGGATAAAAATGCATTACATATGCATTACATTCTAACTGTCCAAAAGTTTTGTTGAATCCTCGTAATTGTGAAGTGATAGAAGATCTGTGTACTGGCTTGGCAGATCTATCTGCTACATATACGTTGTTACGGTTGACGCCATGTGTTCCTACACTCTCCAAGAAACCAGCTCCGTCGCGTTCTTTACATCGTCGAAATGAAAAGCTATGGGTGGAATAGGAAAAGCTACCTTTGAGTAAGCCCAGGTATGTTTTCCAATTCCACCCCTTCTTTGTAATAACATTGAAAGTGATCTCTTCCATCAGGCATGATCAGTACATAGAATCTACCTAACTTGTACAGATGAGAAAGATCTACTTTCGCTCTCCTGTTTCTACTCAATCGTACCGGCAGTGACCTGATAGTTGAAACTCTTCAGAAAAGATGTAAGTATGCGACAGCACCTCATTTCTTGAACAAGACGAGGTCGGTGTGTAGTAAAGAGCTTACATGGAATGGGTGGAATTGGAAAGTCTATTAACGAGAACGCTCAAACTTTCTCCTCCTAGATTTTCCAATTGCATCCCTTCCTTGTAATTCCATTGCACCTCAAGTCCACGTGAACATAGTTCGGAATGTCAGGAAGGGAAATGCAAAACAAATCCTTGTAGCAATCTCATAAGTAAATACAATCGACAAAGCTTGTATGGAAGAGAAAAGCTTTTTCCGATCTTCTGTTTCTGATGATCGGTACAAGCGATGACCTAACAATTGAAACTATTCGTAAAAGATTAGAGTAGTGAACGATCACCTGTTCCAGCATGCACCTCATATCTTAAGAGGACGTTGTCAGCATGTAGTACAGAGCTTACATGGAAAGGGTTGAATTGGAAAGTCTACTACCAAGAACGTTCAACTTTTCACTTCCTAGACTTTCCAATTGCACCATTCCCTTATAGTTCCATTGCACCCCACCTGTAGGGTCGGATGAAAGAAGTCAAAAGATAAAACTCTACACATTCCTCTCAGACAAACCCTTTCACGGATAGATCAAAACGTGAAGTAAATGGGATTCAAAACAAACGCTTATTTTGTTCTCATGTTCAACTCATCCATTAGTAAACTCATACGTACCTTACATGAGATTGTCCCGATCCATGAACACGTCCCTCGAAGCTACAACGATCAAACATGTCAAAATTGCTGCACTGCAGAACAAAGTTTAGCCAAAGAACCAAGAGGACCAACAAACGCTGATGTCAACTTCACCTTCTTGCCTTGAAGTTATGTCCTCCACTTCCACATCTGTACTACCTACCACAAGAGAAAACACCTCTATTCCCGATCTGACCTCTGTAGCCATCCCACTTTGTTCGTCCCGTGAAGGAAGTTCTGCTGAAGTCTGCGAAGTACCAATATCCTGAACTCTGTATTAACTACTCGAACCTCGTTTCAGGGAGATTAACGGCCTCATTGCAATTGTCAAGAGCAGTATAATGTCAAGGCTAGCTACATGAAGCTTTTACGATTAAGAATCAGAGATGATGCGAAATCGATATATTTGATTTGCGTTTTAATATTTCCACAGGGTAAATGCCCAAATTACCACACATTTATATCCATTTAATACATGCAATATCTAATAAATGTTCTACCAGAGATAACACTCATCTGCTTCGACCTGTGGTGGTCGATACTCATCATGCGTTACGAACCAAGCCAGTCTAACAATCCATACAAATATCACCCCAAATGCAGCCATATTTGGGGTGATATTTATCAAGTCAAGAAATGTGAATGACCTCTGCATCAAAGCAATCAGATCAAATCAAACATATCACAGATATTTTTTAAGTGGAAAAGGAAGACCGTGGACGCAACTTTGGCAGACATGCCCCTGCCTCACAGAGATAAGTAGAGGTCTATCTACAACAAGTTCTATCCATGTGATGCGAAGATAGAGACAGCTTCGAGTCTACTACAAGCTCCATGCTGACCACTTTATTCCAGACATTCTTACAACTGGTCAGCATTTCAAGGACTCCAACCACACCACCCACTACACGACCTCAAAGTGTCAAGCCCAACAATGTCACTGAGCAGCGTACTCACTCAAAATCGATCAACCAGTCAAAAGATAGAACACATTCGGGAGAAACCATCACATACGAAACACTTGTAAGTGGACTAGAAGAATGGGGAAGCCAAGACTACAGATCCGAGATGTATGTGACCTGGCTATGCTCAACCTCTTCCAGATGGATTCATGCCTTTAAACGAAGGAAGGAGTGTTGATGAAATCGAGTCCAGTGCCGAATACGTATGCTTCTGCCCAAGGTTTATTTGATGGTTGCCAGACTTAGGGTTTTATGTACAGTATAGTATTAGGTTTAAGACGATTATTTTTTGATTACTTTTCTAGTAGAATTTCCGATTGCAGATTCTTTGTTGAAAAAGTCTCTATATTAAATTGTAGCTTGGACGTCAAGTAACTGTTGTGGTTGTTGAGAATGGACATCTTTAGATGACGGGATTTTTGAAGCCTCAGCTGAACTTGTTAAAAGGACAAGAGAACAGATAGGTACTAAAGAGTACCAGACACAAAGTGGTTTGTCTTGAGGGAAAAATCGTGTTGATAATTTCGATTTGCTTCCCGTGGCATTACAAGCATCCCGTTTACATTGGGTCTCTCGACTTTGAACAATTAAAGATTGTTTCGTATTGGTTGGAAGAAAGGTGTTCGGTACTAAAGGGACAACTTTTTGACATTTTGGACATTGATCTAGAAACGGAGGTCTCCGCATGTAAGATATATTATTCCTACTCCCTTTCGTTGACATACAGTTGGCCTACTGTTCAATCCGGATTGTAAACCTTGTGCCGAAATACATATAATCTTTCTTTAGTTTCACTACCGAGATTCATAGAATCCTTGAATAATTATGCGCTCTGTTTTACTACTTCATTGCATTATCATTGTGATCCGTGTGAAACCAGAACTGTATCGTTAGAATCTGAATATATAATCAAATATATATAATTATACATGCATGTATAGGGTACTGTTTTCATGGTTATACATGGCTTCTCATCTACGCAGCTATTCAAGAGAATAACTTCGGCCATGCCGCGACTTATGCAAGAGCATTTACAGAAGTTAGAGCCGATAGTGTAATTAGCGCCATTCTTATGGGACCTGCAGTTAGAGCCAACATCGTTGTTAAGAGGCAAACAATGAGTCACACATGCACCAAAGTAGTTGTACACAAGAGATACGTGGTTCACCTCCTTGAAGCTACATCTAGGGGAACCCACAAACTGCTTTATTGATTTTAAGCTCTATCTCTTGTTCTCTCAAATTGCTTACTAAGAATGAGCTCTAGTGTGTCACATAGAGCTTCCCCAAGCCCTCTTATATAGTAGTGCCAACTAACCCTAGTTAGCATCTAACTAGAGTAGCAATCTAACTAACATTAACCAAGACCTAAGAATAAACCCAACAATCTCCCCCTTGACTCTAGTCTTGGGGTCCTTAACCTCTATTGCCTATACAATTACTCTGCGGAAAGTCCTAGAAGGAAACATAATATAGGTCCCTCTTTAAACTAGAGTTAACTAGAACTAAACTATAGCATAAACATGATAGAGTAAAATCATATATAGAGATAACATAATCGTTAGTCCACTCTACTTGTGCCCATATACAACACCTACAATTTGGCAGGATGCCTCGAAAAACTATCCAAATGAATCACTTTGGTAAAGGCATCAACAGGATTGAGTTTACCATCAATCTTGACTGGATCAATCATTTTGTCATACAATGAGAAAATAGAACCTGATGTTGATATGCTTCACTCTATTGTCCATCACCTGATTTACAACTAGATGTAAAGCACTATGACTGTCACAATGAAGATTCACAATGTCATGTGTCAATCTCATCTCTTTGACAAGCATATTCAACCAAATTGCTTTCCTCGTTGCTTGTGTTGACGCTACATACTAAGCTTATGTGGTAGATTGAGCTATGAACTTCTGCAATGTAGATCTCCAACTTATGCATTCATCTCCAAGTGTGAACACATACCCAATTGTAGATTTTTTTCCCATCTAGATCTTGTCTATAGTCAACATCTACATAGCCAATTAGTGATTTGACATTGTATGATTTTGCATCGAAGACAAGACCAAAATCCAACGTACTCTTGAGATATATGAGAATCCACTTCAGAGCTTCCCTGGATTTGACATTTATGTGCTAGTCTTGCCCATAGCTAAAGTATATAGGATCTTATTTAGGAATTTTAAGCCTTTTTTTTCGGAATAAAAAGCATGATATTCGGAGAAAATGAGTAAGACCGAATACGAATATGTCTCTTAGGGTGAATATGCATGTCAAGTGTGAGAGGAGTAGATTAAAGATAGCGGGAGAAGTTTCGATATCTAGGGTAATATTTGTAACTATATGGACGAGTAGTTGCGAGCAAAATTATCGAGGCGACACTATGAAGAGAAGAATGGCAATTCGATCCGGAGCAAGAGAGACTCTTCGATTGCCTCCCACACAAAAGATGGCGGCTGGAATAATTCGACCTTTGGTGCCAAAGCCGGACTGGACGGTGGATGAGTTGATGAGATTAAAGAACCTAGGTGGTGTGTTCTTAGCATGACTATGGGATAACGTATGTTCGAAGTTGTGTGAGGAAGTGAAAGCCAAGAAGGTTGCCAACCCTATTGGGTTGAAAGGACATCTTAACACTTGGGATGCGATTCTGTGGACAGAGGCACTGGATCAAGATTACACGAAGGATAAGGATGGTATCGATTGAGAGGGGTCGACATTGCATACGGGATTCGATTTTGACAAAACTAAGTGGTTCAATCCTTGTGGAAGGAAAGGGACTAATGGTTTTAAGATTGATTTGATCAAGGACGATTTCCGGCAAAAAATAATGTATACATTGAACTAGTTGTTTTCACCGCAGAGAACTACCTATGTTAGTTAGCACAAAGTGAGAATAGTAGAAGGATTTGTAGGAGGGTCCATCAAAGTCAATTGGGGAGAAATATTCGATTGGAATGTGCAAGCAATGGGGCAGAAGCTGAGAGCAGGATAGAAGGGAGTGGTGTACATTTCCTCATTTCTGATACACATGTACTCGAGGATGGGGTGGTTAACCCTAAGGGAAAGAGTGAAGTATCAGTTGGATGCAGAACATATTTTACGGGAGGCAAATATGAATGAAGCCAATAGTGGTTCGACCAGGAACATGGGACCAAGTGGAGGAGTCAGCTTGCAATCACCGGTTGCAAGAGATAAAGACGAGATGTGTAATGACATGGTAATTTGAATATGAGCAGAATGGTAGTCTTATGATTCGTTCCCAAGGGAATAAGGGATCCGAATAAGCTTTCACGGAAGTGAATGTGAGTTTAGACGTCTTTAGGGACTCTGGACCTCACAGTCCAAAGAGAGAGGTGGTAGAACTGTCATAATTTCTAGTCCATCGATAACAACATTCCCATCCAAACAAAGACACACGCATACAAGTAACACCAATGCACAATCGTTCCTTGAATCGGTGCAATCACCATTTACTGAATGATGGGGATCATTACAAGCTGAAGTCAAGGCGATGCTCTCTCTTCTCCCCTCAACGCACTATTTATGTTAGTATGCATAAGGTGCGTATTGTGGAAGGGTTCATCGGAGGAACGATCAAAGTAAACTGGGGAGAAATCTTTGCTCGAAATGTTCAAGCAATGGCTAGTCGACTTTGGCAGTCGAATATGTGGAATATCATTCGTCATTCCTTGTACATTTGTACTCAAAGATGGAGTGGCTAACACCTAATGAGAGGAGACTGTACAGGGTGGAGTCTGGGTTTTCTGATTTGGAAGACAAAGACGATAGTAGTGGGTCCACCAGGAGTGTAGGTGCCACTATTCCGGTAGTGGACAGACCTCCGGAGGTAACCAGCACACACCAGAGGGCTTTGGCATCGGAGGAGGTAGTTACTGAGGAACCAAAAGAGACCAGTGGTGGACAGTCCTCCTGAGCGTATACCTCAGAAGAAAAAGGCGATCGATCAGGCGGAAGAAGCAGTGCTACCAGAGGTGTCGAGACCGAAGGTGAAAGACTCGAAGGAGATAGCTCAACCTCTCGCCTTTGTTTTGCAGCTATCTCAGAAGTTGGAAGCGGTGATGATTCCTGTCTTGATGGAGTTAAATGAGATGGGCCCAGGCTATCTGCCAAGATGGGACCTGCATGCAGACGGATATATGGATCTAGTGCAGGTGATGCACTGAATAGCAAGGGAGAAGATGGATCAGACCCATGTGGTGCAGCAGTTAATTGAGAGTGTGGAGCGGTTGACCAAGCAGAAGGCCAAATAAGAACGAGAGGCTGAGAAATCTAAGAATGCATACGGAGAAATTTGCAGAGTTCAAAGTGCATAGATCTTGTTGTGGAGAGGGAGAATCTCCAGCTTCAGAAAATGGTGTGGAGTCTGAAGCGACGCCTGAATCGAGTGGATGTGGAGGTTGTTGAGAAACCGACTCTTCAGGAATCACTTCAAGAAGAGGAGAGCACACCAAAGGGACAAGAGAGAGTGTACATGAATGAGATGGGCAAGGCTTCGCCTTCTCCTGTATATATAGGGTGAGTACAGGGACCCTAATCTCTGGTTAGCCCTAAATAGATCTGTACCATCGGTACGTAACAACCCTAGATCTACGGCCTGTAGTCATCAAGCACGGATCGACCTATATCAACTCGATGAGCTTGGGATATTAACATTCCCCTTCAAGCTCAACTGTACATCTTGAACTCCTAGACAATGTCTAAAAGTAGCAAACGACTCTCTAGGTAAAGCCTTGGTGAAGATATCTGCAACCTGATCTCCTATATGTATATATCTAAAATCTACTACACCTAAAAGGACCTTCTCCCTAACAAAGTGATAGTGCACCTCAATGTGCTTTGTACTAGCATGAAAAACAGGATTGTTAGCTAACATCATGCTGCTAATGTTATCAGCTAGGATAACTGTAGGACTAGGATAATCTACTCCAATATCAGAAAGCAAGGAACGAAGCCAAACTGCTTCACAAGTGGCATTCATAGCACCACGATACTCTGACTCTGTGGAACACAATGCCACGGTCAGTTGCTTCTTAGAAGCCCAGCTCACAGCCGCACTGTAAGACCCAAGGTTGTACATATAGGATAAAATGAAAGTATATCTAAATTGTGCCTAAGTTTATCTTAGTCATGACTATGTTTAGCTAGTTATGGTTAAGTTGGAGGAAAATATAGAGTAACTTTTGGTGTGGTAGATGAGAACTACTATTTTGTTGTTTAGTATGAGTCAAGGAATAGATTCCATCACATGGGTATCTTGACTTCCCTTGACTTGGACTAGTTTTCATTGGTTGGACTTGGTGAAGACCCTTAAATCTAGGGGCGAGATTGACTTGGTACACTAGAAGTCAATTAGGGAGTAGTTGGGCTTCTAGAAGATCCAAGTGAACCAATTGCATGTTGCCATGTACCCTTTTCATTGGGGTTTGTGATCTCTACCTCGTTTAAACTTGGTAAGAGGAAGTTACATGGTGATTACTTGTAGTTACTAGGGTAAGATTCTAAGTAGTATAAATAGAGAGGTTGAGAAGCACCTCTCAAGTAGTTTTTCAATGGAAGTTAGTTTTGGGAGGAGATAGTGTGGTGATCTTAGTTTTAGGGAGCTTGGTTCTTGGAGATGTCATGTTCGAGTGGAACCTTGATTCAATGAAGACTTTGATTACCAAAGTATCCCTTTCCTTTTGAGTGATATCTTACTCTTGGTGATAATGTGCATAATAGAGCTTGGACTTTGAGAGTTTGTGTAAGAGTGAGCAATAGGATCATGGGCAAAGGGTGGGACTAAGTCCTTCTAGATTCATGATGAGCTTCCAAAAAGCCATCGGAGGTAAACCTGAGTGAGAGTCAGCCCGGAGGTCACATTTTTGGTTCGTTGCCGGGACCTCGCCTAGAAGGAGAAGAGATGTTCCGAATCCAGTTTATTGCCCGTGAGAGCGCAACGATGAGAACTCATATGGAGAGGACTGTGGGGAAGAGCGAACCGAGATCATGATGCATAGTAATGTACCATTTGTGTATCCGGTAATGTTATATGATAGCCTGGAAGTTATTTTGTACATTTTGTTTACTTAAGTGTTGTTTGGGATGAGGCGAGAGTGCTATAGTATGTATTTGGGAGGAAAACTTTATTTTCCAAAGTTTTTCCGATAATTTTATTGATTTTAGATTAGTAGATGGGATACGTTTTGCACTTGAAATAACAGTCATATTATGTCTAGATCAAAAGTTATGATGTTTAGAATTTGCTAGGTCTTGACGGGTTTTGAAAGATAGCTCTCGGGAAAAAGTGTACAGAGCTTATCAATTCGTGCAAGAATTGAATCAGGATTTGAAACTTTGCACGATTGTATATCAGGAGCTAAGCTACATGTGGGTTCAAATTTCGTTGAGAGATCATTTTTATAGAGAAAGTTATGATACCTGAAGTATAGGGGGGTATAAAAGTGAGCAAAACTGCTTTTACTTTTCAGATTTACTTTTTCCTTGTTTATGGTCATTCCGAGAGAGTGAGTGCATGAGTGTTTTGCATAGTGAGGATGACTTGACACTCATTGGAAAATGGGAGATCAACCTCTTTGGAAGATCCGGCTATCTAAGATACCTCAAGGGCTGGACGTGATTGTTTCAGCGGATTCGAACACGAGGGAGTTCAGAGTGGAGTTTGAAGAGAGGACACTAAAAAGTTCCCCGAGAGCGAAACGTGAGAGTTGCTTCTATTGTGGAGAGGAGGGACATAAGCTTGTGAGTTGTCCTTTGAGGACCAAAGATCGGAGGTTGAGAGAGAGACGAAATGTGGGAGAGCTAAACCTTCATCCGGGACCATCATCTCCCATGAATCCAAGAGTGGAAACTATTGTGAAAATTGTGGAGTGACCGGACTTCCTTAGGACACGAGTGTAGTGGCGTGAAAGCCTGTTGGAGTCACTAGTGGAGGGCTTTGAAGATAAATTGAGTGCAGATACCGAAAAGTTGAAATCTCCAGGTGGCTCAAGTTCTAATCTGAAGATGGAGATCATTTTCAGAATGATCGAGAAGATGTCGATGAGGGTAAGGCTCATAGTGTGTTTAGGAGAGGAGAGAGCCATGGCAATCTTGGACCAACCAATTCCGTTCATTTTGCCATTGATGAATTACTCTAGAATGGAGCTAGTTTTGTTTGTGTTGTATTAGGGAGTTCCGTATAAATTTCCAACAACAACGACAAAAAGGAGTTGGAAATGGGGAAGCTTCCGGTGTTCTATGGGAGAGAGAAAGAAGATGTAGAATCTTTTGTGAGAGACTTCAAGAGGGCATGCATAGGAAATAATGAGAGAAGGAAACCCGAATGGGCTATCCTTTTGCCCGACTTCTTGGAGGATTCTCGCATTGAAGTGGTACAATGAGTACAAGAAGGAGCATGTGGAGGAAGACACTTGGGAGAGTTTGACGGAGAATCTTGTTGAAAACTTTCTTCCGGATGAAAGTTACGAGAAGTCGATGTGTGAAGTCACCTTTTGAAGCAAGGAGAGAGTGAGAAGGTGAGATCATACGTAGAGAGAACGGAGAAGCCGGAGTCACGCTTTCGTGTGGTGTTGAGAAAGAGTGGAGACGAGGTCGAGCCAACCATGGTGGGGATTGTGGCGATGTTGACAAAGAACTTCATTGGAGGTTTGAAGCCTCAGATTCGAAGCAAGGTGAGATATGAAAAGCCCTCTTCTAAGGTTGAGGCTATTCGCATTGCTATTCGAATGGAGGAGAGCCTAGAAGACGATGATTCTAGCTTGGTGGCTAGAGAAGCATCACCACCGTTGTGGTTAGAATGGCAACTCCTATCGTTGTTGCCGCGCCAAGAGTAAATTCTCCAAGTGGTAGACTTGCACCATGAGTTGAAATCTATCACGTAAAACACTCGGCCGATCTCAAGATTAACGAGTACAACTATGGGAGAGGAGGAATCAGAATGTAGGGGAGGATCTAGAGGGTATGGGAATTATCCTCCAAAAGGAAATCCACCACAAGGGAACTTCACGGTTTCATGCTTTAGTTGTGGAGGCCCTCATTTCCAACGAAATTGTCCTAATCCTCGACAACATGATGGAGTTAGACACAACAATTCTACTCCCCGCCCAAGTCAATCGAAGGATAAGGGAGTAGCGTCTATTGATGTGTTTCCTCATCAGTGCACGTTTGAGAAGGGAGAGAGCTCTATAAGTTCCAGAGTTGATATTCTTGCACACGAGAAGAAGAGAGCAAGATTTTGCAGAGGAGTCCATCTCAATGGAAGATCAACCAAGCCGGAGCACTCGATCGGTGGTGTGAGTCAACCGAGAGCACCGAGAAAGAAGTTGGGAATGGATGATTTCTCCATTTCATCTACCCAGCTCAAATACGACGTGGTGGAGGATGTGGGGAATCAAAAAGCCAATATAAGCTGTTGGCCAATTGATTGCTCTAAATCCTACGATAAGAAAGGAGTTGAGGGGGAGGCCTAAGCTCAAAAAGGACCAAAGTTTACGATCCAGGGGAAAGCTTCCATGGCTTAATGTTGAGTAGGAGTGGTGGATGCCGCTGCCTCGGAGGTATGCACTCAAAGCTCAAGATTGAAGTACGCATTAATGGACGTGATGTTTCGGATGTACTAGTGGATGGTGGATCCGCGGTGAATGCCATGTCGAACGTTTGTTGAAGAAGTTGGGGATGAAGCTTTCAAGACCTTCCAACATCATTGTTGGGATGGCCAACAAGCAAAAGGTGCGACCCATTGGAGTGGTGGACAAGGTGGTGGTAAGTGTGATGGGAGTTCAAACCTTGTTGTCCTTTCAAGTGCTTGAGGAGGCTAGCTACGACTTGTTGTTAGGAAGACCTTGGTTGAGGGTCAGATGGAGGACAACTGATCGGTGGCATAAGGGTTACCTTCGTATAGGGCCGAAAAACCATCGAGTGAAGGTCCCTCTCACAAGTGGCGGAGGAGCGGTCTCGCACTTCGGATAGACCTACGAGATGATTACTCGTGAGTCCGAGAGTGAAGAAAGTGGTAGTTTTTCAGAGGTTGACACCAACATGTCGCCGATGAGGAGACATCATCTGAAGATACCTCGGACGATGATGTTCAAGTTCAAGTTCTTGCTGCAATGGATTTACTTCCTAGGCGGGGGTGGTGAAAGATCCCGACAAGATGAAGATGAGTGAAGATGAGATAATCCGACGGCTCTCCACTCTCAAGTTTGGTCCCAAGGTTCTTATGGAGGAGAAGTCAAGGTTCTTGGATATATTTCGAAAATATATTCATGTCTTTGCCTTTAGCTACAAAGATTTGAAGAAAGTCACTCTAGAAACTCATCGCATTGAGTTAGAGGAGAAGGCTCGGCCAAAGACGCCGAAGCAACGTCGGATAAATCCACCAACGGCCGTGGTGGTCAAGGAGGAGATCGACAAGCTAAAGGATGCGGGTTTCATCTATGAGGTAGAGAATTCTGAATGGGTTTCTCCTATTGTGATAGTCAAGAAGAAGAATGGTAAGCTACGTATGCGTAGATTACAAGAAGTTGAATGTCGTCACAAAGAAGGATTACTATCCTTTACCATTCATTGATGAGATTCTAGAGGAGGTTGCAGGTCATGAGTGGTATAGTTTTGGAGATGGCTATAGTGGATATAACCAAATTCAAATTGCTCCCGAAGATCAGCTCAAAACCACTTTTACCACGCCATGGGGAACTTTTTGCCTTTAGGTAATGCCCTTTGGTCTATGTAATGCTCCAAAGAACTTTTCAGAGGTTCATGAATAAGGTGTTTGAACCTTTTATTGGGAAATTTGTGCGAGATTTCATTGATGATTTTTGTGTATACGGAAGAAGGAGGATCATTTTGATCATTTGATCAAAATTCTACAACGGTTGGAGAAAGTTAAGGCCTCGCTCAATCCTGAAAAATGCATTTTTGGATGTGAAGAAGGTTTGTTGTTAGGGCACATCATATCCAAAGATGGTATAGCGGTGGATCCAAAAAGGTGAAACGCATCCTCGACTTACCTTTTCCGTGACGTTGACCAAGTTGAGGCGTTCCTTGGAATGGTGGGATACTATCGACGGTTCATCTTTTTCCTTCTCCAACAAAGCTTATGCCTTGACGGTTTACATGAAGAAGGGGACGGATTACGATTTAATCCTCAAGGATGGAGAGGCAAATTGCATGCTCGAACTTCTTAAGAAGGCGTTGGTAACGGCTCCTATTTTAGCCAAACCAAATTGGGGTAAACCTTTCATTCTCTACACGGATGCATCAAACATTGCTATAGGATGCACCCTAAGCCGCTTAGATGAAGATAGCCATGATCATCCAATTGCTTATGCTAGTAGACGATGGTGCAAGGCCGAGAGAAATTATTCAAGGATCGAAAGGGAGGCTTTAGTCGTGATCTTCACTCAAGAAGTTTCGACACTATCTATTGGGAGGGAAGTTTACTATCGTTATCGACCACAAGGCTTTGAAGTACATTTTCAACAAGCCTAATGTCGAGGGTAGGATAGCCGGATGGAAGTTGTTCCGGGCGGAGTTTGATTACATCATTGAGGATCGACCCGTAAGAAACATGCCAATGCCGATTTGATGTCTCGAGCATACGATGAGGAAGGAGATCAACCAGTGGATGATACATTTCCAGATGAGGATTTGCCGATGATGGACACCATAACAAAGGTACCGGTGAATACAAGGGGATATGGGATTTCATCTCGGAGGGAGAGTTTTCAAGGCATGCATTCACGGGAGAGGAATGCATTGGTGAAGCGATGTGAACCTTATACCATCATAGAGGACGTGTTGTTTCATCAAGGAGCAGATGGACTACTCGTAAGGGTTGTTGGAAGGGAGGAGTCAATTCAACTTATGAAGGAGTTTCATGAAGGCTCGGTATGTGGAGGACACTTTTGCGGGAAAGGTAATCGCATTTAAGATCCTAGATGTGCTATCATTGGAAGGGCATTTTCAAAGATTGTGTGGAATTTTGCAAGAGTTGTGATGTGTGTCAAGCTTTTGCTAAAAAGTCCATGAAAACCCCTCCTTTGACATCAGTTCCTATTTTAGGTCCTTTTGAAAAGTGGGGAATAGATTTTGTAGGACCCTTGAATCTTACTCCTCGGGGTAACAAGTTCATTGTGGTAGCTACTGATTATCTAACCAAGTGGGTAGAAGCTAGACCTCTAAAAATCTACTAGTGAGGAAGAAGTGGGTAGATTTCTATATGAGAGGATAATAACTAGATTCGGATGCCCTCTAGAAATTGTATCTGATAGAGGTGGTGAGTTTGTTGGAAGCATTATTCAAGCCATGCTAGGTCATTTCTCCATCAAGGCACGGGTGACTACTTCCTACAAACCAAATGCTAATGGGTTGGCAGAGCGAACCAACTATACGCTTTGCATGATGTTGGCCAAGGATGCGAGAACATGGACGGGAGCAAGCAAAATTGGGACAAAAAGGCTGCATGCTATCTTGTGGGAGTATCGGACGACTTGGAAGACATCAACAGTGGTACTCACCTTTCCATATGGTATATGGTGTCGAGTCAAAGCTTCCAATTCAATTTGATTTGACGACCTTCTTAACTATCCAACGGAAGTTAAAGAGGAAGAATGGAGTAGAAGCTATCAAATCAAGATGTCAACAACTGTTGGAGCTGGAGGAGGCTCGAGCTGTGGCCATGGTACGTGTGGAGCGGGCTCAACAATTGCAGAAGAAGTATCATGATAATCGATTTGGGACGAAGAAGATGAAGATTTTCAAAGAAGGTGATTGGGTAATGCTTTACGATTCCATTAGATATAAGAGAGCAAGAAAGAAATTTCTTCCAAAGTACTTTGGTCCTTTCATAGTTCACAAGGTGTGGGGAAACTTTACTTACGATTTGAAGGAGTTGGGAGGACGACATTTTGACCGGGTGAATCACGACAAGTTGAAGCCGTTTCATCGATTTATCAGATTCTTTCACTCCGAGGACGGAGTGAAATCTTGGTCCGGGGTAAATGTAAGACCTGTGGTTGTACATATAGGATAAAATGAAAGTATATCTAAATTGTGCCTAAGTTTATCTTAGTCATGACTATGTTTAGCTAGTTATGGTTAAGTTGGAGGAAAATATAGAGTAACTTTTGGTGTGGTAGA
Source organism: Marchantia paleacea (assembly GCA_014180765.2). Lineage (NCBI taxonomy): Eukaryota > Viridiplantae > Streptophyta > Marchantiopsida > Marchantiales > Marchantiaceae > Marchantia > Marchantia paleacea. The sequence continues at coordinate 1,938,482 of MUAA02000032.1, forward strand.
TGAGAACTACTATTTTGTTGTTTAGTATGAGTCAAGGAATAGATTCCATCACATGGGTATCTTGACTTCCCTTGACTTGGACTAGTTTTCATTGGTTGGACTTGGTGAAGACCCTTAAATCTAGGGGGTTTAGATTGACTTGGTACACTAGAAGTCAATTAGGGAGTAGTTGGGCTTCTAGAAGATCCAAGTGGACCAATTGCATGTTGCCATGTACCCTTTTCATTGGGGTTTGTGATCTCTACCTCGTTTAAACTTGGTAAGAGGAAGTTACATGGTGATTACTTGTAGTTACTAGGGTAAGATTCTAAGTAGTATAAATAGAGAGGTTGAGAAGCACCTCTCAAGTAGTTTTTCAATGGAAGTTAGTTTTGGGAGGAGATAGTGTGGTGATCTTAGTTTTAGGGAGCTTGGTTCTTGGAGATGTCATGTTCGGAGTGGAACCTTGATTCAATGAAGACTTTGATTACCAAAGTATCCCTTTCCTTTTGAGTGATATCTTACTCTTGGTGATAATGTGCATAATAGAGCTTGGACTTTGAGAGTTTGTGTAAGAGTGAGCAATAGGATCATGGGCAAAGGGTGGGACTAAGTCCTTCTAGATTCATGATGAGCTTCCAAAAAGCCATCGGAGGTAAACCTGAGTGAGAGTCAGCCCGGAGGTCACAGCACTCCCAATCCAAACGCATATCCACACGTGGATCTCCTGCCATAAATATCTCCTGTCCAATCAGCATCGGTGTAGCCATGCAGGTTCAGCTCACCTCCAAATCTGTATCGAAGTCCAAAATGAAGTGTGGACTTCACATAGCGGAGAATCCGCTTGACTGTCATCATATGATACCCGTGGAGCATGCAGGAACTGATTGACTAGACCAACATCATAGCTCAAATCCGGTCTAGTGATAGTGAGATAAATCAAACTCCCAACCATCAATCTGTACAGGCGGGTATCTGCAAATAACTCTCCATCGTCTAACTCTAGCTTTAGACCTTGTTGGAGAGGAGTGTCTATTGGTTTACAATCAGACATCTTGAACTCCTTAAGCTTATCTAAAGCATATTGGCGTTGTATTAGCCACATATCCTTTCCCTCTGTAATAAACTCCACACCAAGAAAGAATTTAAGATACCCTAAGTCTTGTATCTCAAATTCGGAACATAAGATACTCTTGATGCGAGAAATCATCTCCTCATGGTTCCCAGTGACAATAAGATCATCTACGTAGATGGAAATCATCACTACATGAACTCCTGATCTCATGCAATATAGCGATGAGTCGGAATGACAGACTACAAATCCAAGAGATATGAGAAAGGAATTGATCTTCTCATATCATGCTCTCAGAGCCTGTTTCAAACCATAGAGGAATTTCCTTAACTTACAAACGCGGGAAAGAAACTTGGATCTTCGTAAACTGGTGGTTGTTGCATGTAGACTTCCTCGCCGAGATCTCCATTGAGAGAGGCGTTCTTGAAGTCCATTTGATGCATTCGCCATCCCTTGTTGACAGCAATAGCAACCACCGCATTTCGTTGCCATCTTGGCAACCGGAGTAAACGTCTCTTCGTCGCCCACTCCATGCCGTTGTGCATAGCCCTTGGCTACCAATCCGCCTTGTATCGAGATACAAAGTGCCATCCGAAGGCGCTTTTGACCTTGAAGACCCATCTGCAACCAATCGCTTTCTTACCTTGAGGTCAGTCCACCAACTCCCATGTTTGTTGGTAACGAAGTGCAGCAAGTTCTGTCTCCATGGCTTCAATCCACTCATTTTGGTGCATTGCCTCTTCAAGCATACTCGGTTCTGGCTCAGCAAGAACGTGAGTCATGTATGCATGATGATCAGCAAGGAAACTTCCATGCATAAATCTATGAACCGGATCTTTGAACTCTCGCATTTACGTAGGGGCGTGTCGGATGTATTGTTTGTCTCCCCTTGTTTCGGATCTGAGGTACTAGCAGCGTCGTTCTGGGACGCTTCATCCAACGGATGAATATCGGTAATCCGTGGTGAGGACATCATATGTTGCAAAATAACGTGATCCTCAAAACTAGGAGTCGGTGCGGATGGTGCTCGATGAACTTCATCCGTAGCGACTCGTGTACGAGACTTCAGCTCTAGGCTGTGTGACTCGTAAAAACTCCACTCTATAAAGGTACAGTGGACTGACTCCTTGGTGCAGTTTCAGCAGGAAGAGTGGGTATGACCTGAACAATCGCATGTGCATACCAAGATTGCAACTCTTCAAATACAACATCTCTACTGATATAGAATTGACTAGAGGAAGGATTATAGCATCTATATCCTTTCGTATCTAAGGCATATCCAAGGAAAATACACTTCTCAACTTTCGGATCTAGCTTCTTGCGCTTCTCATCCGAAATGTGTACATAATAGATGCAACCGAAAACTTTCATAAATGAGTAATCAGGCTTGTGGCCTGTGAATACCTCCATTGGGGTCTTGTTGTGAACTGTTGCAGTCGGAGTTCGATTCATCAAGTACACCTCAACGGAAACAGCTTCTACCCATAACGGTCTAGGCAGGTTCTTCTCATTCAACATAGCGCGAGCAGCTTCTGCTATGTGACGATTCTTCCTCTCCGCAACGCCATTATGTTGTGGAGTATAACTGCAAGCCTTCTAGCGTTATATGCCATGCTTACATATGTAAGCAGTGAATTCTCCAGACAAAAACTCGCCTCCTCCATCCGAACATAGACAAAGGATAAATTGTCCAGATTGTTTCTCCTCCAAGGTGTGGAAAGTCTGGAAAGCTGACAACACATCTGAAGAGCTCTTGCTCTTAAGGAAGTAAACCCAAGTGTAGCGAGAGAAATCATCAATGAAGGACACGAAGTACTCAAAACCAGATAAACTTGGTTGAGAAGAAGTCCATACATCTGTGTGCACCAGCTCTAGAAGCTTGGTCGCTCTCCTACCTGATCCCTTAAAGGGTTGTCTAGCTTGCTTGCCGAACAAACAAGCGGGACACACTGCAGTGGGCTCAGCAAAAGTGAAGTTGGGCAAACTTGTGACTATATCTGAACTCGGAAGAGTCTTCAGTTTCTGAAAGTTCATATGCCCAATTCTCTTGTGCCAAATATCTATGTAAGATACTACAAAGCCACTTTCTGTAATGACATGAGTTGGCTGTTTTCTGACATTAACGGTAGCATCTAGCTTGAACAGTCTGCCACTCCTGCTACCTCGAGCTACGACAATACTTGTGGAGTCTTCAACAACACATCCATCTTTGTTGAAACGCACTTGGAAATTTTGTTCTACCATCTGTCCTACTGATAATAGATTTCGAGTCAGAGTATGAACATGTAAAACATTTCCGATTCCAGAAAGATTAGATCCTGGAATATCAAGCGAAATTTTACCCTTATGCTTGATCTCGTGCTTCGTATCATCTCCAATCACCATGAACTGAGGAGTCTCCACAGTGTCGAGCGACGCAAACCATTCTTGATGCGGCGTCATGTGGCTGGTAGCTCTGGAATCGATCACCCAATCTGTATCAGGTGCGAAAGCAAAGATAACTACGGTGTGTCACAATGAGTAGTCGTTCTTCGCCAGCCTACATGACCTGTTGACCCCAAAGCGCCAGATATCGCTCGATGCTTTGTAACAATTTTTGGCATAGTGGTCATTCTTGTGATAGTAGTTGCATGTGTTAACCTGCCTTTTGGCAGCCGGTGGCGCACCTGGCTGGTTGGGCGCCTTGTTCTGCACACGATGTCTACCACCACCATATCCGGCTCCTCTGCCACGACCTCTAGAACCTGCAAAAAACACACATTCTTGCGGGCTGGACGAAGCACTAGTACTGTCCAGAATTGGCACTTCTTCTCCCAACATCATTGGGATCAGTTCGTCAAACTTCGGAAGAGGTTCTCCGGTCGAAATTGACGTAATGAACTGCTTGTACTCGGCAGGCAGTCCTTGCAATGTCACACCGATAATCACGGTCGGATCAAGTTGAACATTGACAGATGCTAACTGATCTGCCAGTTGTTTGATGTGATTGACGTAGTCACTAGCACACATCGAGCCTTTCTTGACCATATTGAATTGCTGCATCAACTGCAGCTTCCGAGCTTCTGTTCCCGAATGGAACATCTATGACAACGCGTCCCAAGCTTCCTTGGGTGTGTCACAGTCTTGAATGTGACCGATCATCAAGCCTGAAATCATGAGCGCAATATAGTGGATGGCTTGATACGATCGCTTTCTCCACTCACACAACGTCTGCTCACTGCGAAGATCACCAGCAACCACGATTGATGCTTTCTCCTCCCCAGTCACAAGCTCCCATAGCCCTTGGCCTTGAAGGAAGGTCTTCATTCGAAATTTCCACGTTTGGAAATTGTTCTTGTCGAGTTTCTCTCCAGTGATCATGCTCACGGATTCTACCATGGTTGTGGTCACGAGCGGAAATCATGACCCCAACACGGCAAGTAACTGCACAGACACAAAACGAATACAAAGAACACCTCCGCGACTACAACGGAAAAATAGTTCCTCTACACCTCGATCAAGAAACATGCAAAACTCCAGAAAATGGCGAAATGCGCATGTCTTAACCCGCAGACGAAGAATGAAATGTGTTCGCGATTCTGCGCCTGCACAGTACTTAAGCAAAAATGACAAAGAAAGCTCGGATTGAGCTGAAATTTTTCGTGGTAAGAGCTCTGATAGAGGCGAGCAAAGTTCCGTTTCTAACTTTGTTAAGGCTAAGCCTTTGCTCAAGTAGAAACCCTCAAATCTCTAAAAAACCTCGTTTAGGCCTCCAAACAGCTCCTCAAAGATTTTGGAAAAGGCGATAACTATCACCAACAACTCCAAATAGCACGAAAACTTCATGGCTACCAAATTCGACCATTCTGCGCAAGACTATTTCCTTTAGAAAGTTTGGCGATCAAAAATAGGTCAAAAACAATCATCTTGACCTCTGAAAACGCGATTGAAGATTCTGAGAAAACACGAAACGGTTCCCCAACAATCTAATCGCTTTAGCGGGGACGGCCTCAATTACGAGGCACACTCCTCACCGATCTCCAGCACTCCTCTATGTTTAATCTACAAAACTAATGCTCCCACCATGCTCTGATACCATGTTGAGAAACCGACTCTTTAGGAATCACTCATCATCATCCATACCATTGCCATCCTTTTCAGGTCAACAATCAGTTGTTGGGATGGTGTGTTTGACATGTGGTGGACCTCATCACAAGAAGGATTGCCTTTAAGATTGAAGGATGGATCCTTTTGGATCAAAATCATGTGAGCATTGTCAAAGACATGGTCATATGATGGATCGATGTTTTGATCCCCATCCAGAATTACGATCAACAAGAGTTGTCATGACATTCCCTGGAAGAGGACGAGGAGTTTAAGGTGGCTGGGGTGGTGGTAGAGGACTAGTTCCTACTCAAATGTTAGCCCATGAGGCTAGTCATGAGGTGAACATGGCATCTCCACTAGAGCAGTTGGAGCAAAAGATAGCAAGTATGGCTATAGCCCAACAAAGATCAGATTCTGGAGCTGGTGCCTCTACATCATATGATGGATATGGTGTGGAGTACATGTGCGTAGCAGCACAATCATGTGCAGTTGTTATGACTCATAGTGCAATACATACTATTGAGTCAAGAGGAGCGTTAGTGGAGTGGGATCCACAAAGAGGGGAGATTAGCCGACAAGTTAGACTTCCTCAGTCTTTCACATTGTCAGAGGCATTGAACATCTCATCCATGGCTCCTAGACAACCTATTGGAGAGATGAGGGTGCAAGCCAATGTGGATGTACTTGGAGATGGAGCAAGTAGGGACCAACCATCAACATCGTCTGAGGTAGCATCCAACGCAATGTTGGGGGCGGCAAAGACTCTTGTTCATTCTCCTGTTTTCTCATCCAAGGGTTTATTGACGTTGGGGGTGTCATCATCCCATGTACTAAGATTGATAACCACATTTTGCGAAAGCAAAGAGGATGTGTTGGTTGCTTCTAGTAGTATGAGCACTAGTAGTGTTGATCCTGGGATCATGACATCTACTAGTGGAACTAACAAAATTTGTTGCCGCTCGAATGATGGAGTTATCAGCGAGGCCGGCATACAAGCGTACCAGGGTGTCACCAAGTGCGGTGATGTTGGATAACAGAAGTGGTATCTTCTGTTTGGTCAGACCTTCGGGAAAGGTTTATCGATCTCAACGTGTGTTGTTGGATTCTCGTGCACAACCCCTTATGTTGGGGACGGATGCACTACTTGGTCTTGGTTTGCGAAAGACCTATGTGGAGAGATGTCCATTCCATATTCATACATCTCTTGGAGGTTCTAGTGATGCCCCGACACCATACATCACCCGGGTGGGGTTGACTGTGCAAGTGCAACCGGATCATGTCATAGATAGCTCTACAACGCGAGCACATGTTGTGGTTACACTTGCAGAGTCCTATGATGTATCGGCCAGGTTGGCAATCTGGCGAAGGCCGAGTGAGTCGATTACATGTACGATTCATTACCGGTTCTAAGCCTTTACTAAGTGGAGGTTTGGCGTATGTTGTAGCCTTCATTACTTGTGTTACTTGGCTTGGTGATTTGTTGGAGGGTAACATGGATGCTCATGATAGTCATGGTCGAGAGGATGTGGCTATCATGCCAAGTCTTAGTGGATTAGTGTCATCCACGTTGGATGGAACACTAGGTACTTCATGTATGCAACTATAACAGATGGTTGATCAGCTCATACATTAGGCTTGGAGTGAGTCTTTTGCTCCAAAGAGGGAGGAGACGAAGGAAGTTATTCCCACTTCCACTATGTTGTCACCTTTAGATACAACGTCTATTGCTTGGTAGTATCCAGAGGAGGGTATATGTGTGCTAGATCTGTTGGAGGGATTAGCACAGGTTTGGCTGTTGTTTTGCAGTTTGGCATACGAGTACATTGATACTTGTATGTGGAGCGAGATGAGATTGCAAGGCGTATCTCATTACGCCATGTGGCACAATTGGTACGGAGATACCCAGATTTTCTACCAGTGTTGGCAGTTCAAGGATATCAGCAGGCCTTGCCATCAGATATTTTGTTATTGGGGGCGCAAGACCTTGCTCGGCATGGCATCATATATTTGGTTATTGTTGGATGGTCATGTGAGGAACACACACGTGCTAGTAATGGTCATGGGCTACATGATTCACGTTCTTGCATATTTTGGGAGATGTTACGTGTGTTATGTTCTCTCCAGTCACAGCAAACCTATTCTCCGGCATACATTTTGAGAATGTTCCCTTGTTGGGTGATCCACGTGCATGGGTGATGACGAGTGCACATCATGTGCGATCATGGATTGGACCAGCGGTATTGCTGGATGCAGCGAGAGTAGGATCTAGTGCACACCGTCCACGTCTATGATGGACAAATCTTCTTCCAAGGGAGGTTTTATTGCGAGAGTCCTCACATCTCACAGTGGAGAGTATTTTGGATGTGAGTAGACACTCCCAGGCAGTGGTCTATGTTGATAGGTCACCCATGGTAGTGGTGAACCTTGTGGGTCAGCCAAGAGCGGCATTACCCATATTGTTGAATTATCCAGCTTCCCATGCTTACAGAGAGGGAGGACCTGGACTTGTATGGGATTCTCGCTTGCAACGGTTGGTGGAACCCAACGCTAAAGAGAGAGAGCGAGCTATGGGATTTTGTACTAGTACTACATCAGTACCTACATTGTCAGAGGCATCACGACGTCAGGTGTTGGATTAGGCTATGGACCTGAACTATTTGACATGGATTGTGAGCCTTGGATTGGTTGAGCAGAGACGCATGCAATCCACATGTATGATTGCAAGACCATTGGTAAGCTCTTTGTCTACCGAGACGGTGGAGGCAAAAGCTGGGGGCGAGAAGTGCCCAAGATCTCATCCTTGGTCTTATGGGGATGTTAGAGAAGGAGAGATAGGTTCTTCTTTGAGTATCGTTGGAGTTTTTTGCACGGAGCAAGCGGTGGTTACCACTTTAGACCTTTGTGATACAACACAAAAGGTTTCAGCTACAGCAGCATGAGTTGTTCATACTGAGATAGTGGAGCCTTGTATGAGAGAGCAAAAAAAGCTTTCTGCTCAAGAGTTTATCATTTAGCAACTAGATACTACGTCTTCTATCTCTAGTGTCGATGGAGAGGAGATTTGGGATATTGAGATTGATCCCAAAGTGACAAGAGAAGAAAGACGTAGGGTGTGGAGATTTTTGAGGAGTTTTAAGAACTATTTTGCGTTCAGTATGAAGGATTTAGGTTGTTTGAAGGGACTTGGTATACAGATTGACTTGACAACAAATGCACCGGTCTTCCGTCGTCCCTATCGATAAATTGATATGGAGAGAGATCTTATCCAAAGTAGGTGTCAAGACCTTCTTGAGGTTGGATTAGTGGAGATATCATATGGAGAGTATGCCTCTACTGTGGTGATGTCAGTCAAGAAAGATATACATGGCAATTATACATATAGACGCATGTGTGGTGAATATCAATCTATCAATCGACAGACAAAATCTGATCGATATGCTATGCCTACACTTGAGGAGATCTTTGATGCAATTGGGCATGCAAAGGTTTTCAGTTCATTGGATTTACGAGAAGGTTATCATCAATTGCGGATTCAAGATGAGGATAAGGCCAAGACAGCCTTTTGGACAATTGATTTGCATGGCAAGGATGTGTTGTATCAGTGGAAGTTCTTACCATTTGGGTTGAAGAATGCATCTGCTGAGTTCCAAAGAGTGATGGATAGGATTCCAGCCGGACTTGATTGTGACAGAGCCTACATCGATGATATTCTAGTGTATAGTGCTATAGTGAGTGAGCATGAGATACATTTGCATGAGGTATTTGAGCAAATAATTGCTCATGGCCTCAAGTTACATCTTGGAAAGTGCAAGTTCTTTAAGGAGCAGATAAAATACTTGGATCATACCATATACCCATGAGGATTGGGAGTTCAGCAAACCAATCTGGAGGCAATCTTGCATATTCCACAACCCTCATATGTGAGTAGGATGCGAGCCTTCCTTGGACTTGCAAACTTCTATCGTCGATATGTGCGAGGATTTAGCACTATTGCCAAAGCCTTGACAAAGCTGACAAAGTTGGATCATGAGTGGCATTGAGGAGATGAACATGAGAGAGCTTTTGTTGAACTCAAGGAAAGGTTGACATCTACCCCTATTTTAAGGAGACATGTGAGAGGTCGTTTGTTTCAAGTACATACTGATTGGAGTATGTTGGATTTGGGAGCAATGCTTATCCAACATGATGATGAGGGGAAGGAGTTTATAGTGGCATATGCAAGTCGTTCCAACAATGCAGTAGAGTCGAAGTATAGTTCTTATGAAGGGAAATGTTTGGCATCTGTTTGGGCGGTGGCACATTTCATATGTTATTTGTTTGGAAACTCCTTCACTCTCATCACTGATCATCAACCATTGAAATGGTTGATGGAATCAGACAAGCTTATAGAAAAGCTTGCATGATAGGCTCTTATCCTACATGAGTATGATTTCACGGTTGTTCATAGACCTGGGTTGATCATGTTCGAGCATCATTCAATGCTCTTATATCACAACTACATCCTCTCCCGATTATGGGACTTGGTTATCGTTGGAGCTTGGATTTTACATGACCTTTGCCATTGACTATACAACATCATCGATATGTGTTGGTCATGATGGAGCATTTCTCCAAGTGGATTGTGTTGGTGGCCTTGCCCGACAAGTCAAGTAAGGGAACAACATGTGCGTTCTTAGCTACGGTGCTTAGCCGATTTGGTACACCAGCAGAAGTGTTGACTGATCAGGGTATTGAGTTTTTGGGTGAGTTTTGGGCTTTGTGTGATCAAGCATTGATCGATCATCATATCACCTCAAGAGATCATCTTGAGGCTGATGGTCTAGCAGAGAGAGTTGTTCAGACGGTGAAGAGAGGACTAAGAAAGTTTGGAGAAAGGTCATCTGGGAGACTGGGACATCCAGTTACCATGGTTGGCCATGGGTTATCGATTTAGCCGGCAAGCATCTCTAGAGTCATTCTCATCGTACTTTTTATTATATGATAGAGATCCAGACTTACCTGCAGCTATTTGTCAATAGTCAGGTGAAGTTTTGGACTTAGATAACCCTGATGTTTGGATTAGGATGTGTTCTCGAAGGGCATTACTCTTCCGTAGAGTAATGCCCATGGCATTTGAGAACCTGGCTATTGCTCAGCATAGAGATATTTTGCGTTATACTACCATCCGAGTAGGTGGATATCGACCTTCAATTTGCAGATTTCATGTTGATGATTACGTTTACTTGCAGTAGAGTGCACCGACCACCTTGGATATTACGGCTGATCGCATGATTCTACGAGTACGTCAAGTTTTACCTTCTGGAGTTTTGCTATTGGAGGGTCGTGATGGTGTGATTTGGAAGGTTCATGTGAGTAATTTTGTGTCATGTCATCTTCCAAACATTGATGGTACTATGGATCCAAGCCTGGCAGTTGTACGTGCAGGCTTGAGATGTATGTTATGTGGATCAGCTGGTGGAGCAACCAGTATGTTGATTTGTGATTCTTGTTCGAGAGGATGGCATATGTCATGTTTGACACCTCCTCTCAATGCGGTGCCTAGTGGGTGGCGGAGACGTCCTCGATGCATTTAGCATGCAAGCAGGTATGACCGTTACATGATATGGATTGCAGATAGACGACTAACGATGGGGCATTGTAACACCCGGCCTCTTGATCTTAGCCCCACGAAGGGCATATCATGTTATGGACTAAATGGCTACTTGATGTTAGAGGGACCTAACCACCAATTAGGGAAGCGATTGTGTTACACTTGTGTTGGTGTATGATGATCTATGTGTTTTGATGTTTGATGTGACAGTGATGTATGTTGTGATGTGATATGTATATGCACGATAAAGTAGGAATCGATACGTTCACTCGAGAATTGGAGGTGTGATCGAGCGAAATAGATAGCTCATGAAGGATTAGGAGAAGTCGATCTGTGTAGACATAGTTTAGGAGTATGCACTAGAAATCCGTATAAATAGGCATAGGAATAAAGAGAACGGATCTCCTTTCTTACAAGTATTCGTCTGATTGAAATGTAATTGTAATCAGGGTAGAACAAGAACTCATGATTATGTGTGACTTGTGTCAATAGTCTAGAGTGGCACTAAATATCTACGAAGTTATCCGGGTATTCACCCATGAGATGTAGCCATGATTCATACATCATGAGTACTTCTTCGAGCCTCTCGTCTTGACTTCAGCTTGTAAGGGAGAGATCCCCCAATTCAGGGAAGTCGTATGGAACGATTCACATGATTACCAGTGTGTTGTAAACATTTTTCTGACTGATGGAATTGGGATTTGTCTAGAATAGGACTTGTAAGCTTCCTATTCGTAGAGCTCTTCGAACTGAGGGGTCCAGAGCTATGTAAAGATGAGTACTAACTGTCCTAAACTATGTACCCTTGTTATTACACAAAGACACTCATGCCTCATAAAAATTCTCACAATGTTGGTTTTTTCATTGCCTAAATTTGTTGTCCACTAATCAAAGTTGATGTTTGTTGTCCAAAATTGTTCCCTGATCACGATCATGATCACGATTAGGGTTAGGGTGATGACACCATCGAAGTCACAATCAAAACTATCAATTTTTCAAATTCATGATTGAGAAAATATGAGACCCATTGATTATACACTATAGATTTCTTGAAATCAATTCCTGAAAATTCATAATCTAAAAAATCTAAAACATATTGCTTTCAGCACGATTGAATTCTAAAATCAATTCCTGAAATTTTTGATCTCTTTTCCTTTCGTCCAATTGAACGCTTCCCTAAATTTTTGATTGAGTAATATGAAACTGAATTAATCTCTTCTCCTCTTGTCCGATGACTGAAGTCTTTCCAAAATTTCTTGATCGAGAAATATGAAACTTCTGATCTCTTTTCCGGTTGAATACTCACTGAAATTTTTGATGGAGAAATCTGAAACCAAACTGATATCTTCTCCTCTATTCCAACTTAAAACTTCTTGAAATTTCTAATTGAAAAATATGAAACTGAACTGATCTTTTCTCTCTTGGAATTCTAGATTATCAATGACTACCTCCATCACGTCCATGACTTTCCCACGACTTTAACAAATTTTTAACCCAGCTTTGATATGAATCATGAGGATCAATTTTAATTTCTGAAAGCACATCAATAATGCAACCAACAAAACAAGCAACACAAATACTAGATATATATAGTTCATCAATAGGCTACATTCATGGGCAAGAGTGAGCATTTCACTAAAAATTCAAAATACATGAGTCTCCATAGTGAGAATCTACATATTGATCATCTAGAGGGGACGACCTAATATATATAGCCACTAGGGTAGCAAATAACCAACCTGACTAGTCTATCCTAACCATGGTTATATTAACTATGATTAACAAGACAAGAATTAACCTTACACAAATAATATTTTTAAACAATATTATTATTTAAATTTTATATTTACATTCAATTTTATTTTTTATATGAAATATTTACAATGTAATAAATTTGATTTATCACAATAACACATACAAGCGTTTTTCTAGATACTCCGACTGTGATTGACTCTTAGAAAATGAGAGTCACTCTTGACTTTGTTGTACATGCGCGTGAGTGAATGCATCAGTGTGATGAAAGACTAGATGTCTTCACGGTTAAAAAAAAAATATAAATTTCGTCATTTAGATCGTTTTCTTAGAATTTTTGATGTGTTCAGGTTGTAATTAACTAAATGAATGTATGCAGACAACTGAGTGGCACATGCATAGTAAGCTTGGTTGACAAACCATGGTTTTTTTTTCTTGTTTTGAAGATCGGTAGAGTAGTTTAGAAAATTCGTAGGTTCAGAGTAGATTGTTATCAGCTTTTTGGAAATTTTACTAAACATAATGTCGAAGAAATGTCTACAGAATATATGAATACTCGAGGCTCTCAATTGCTTGTATAATTATTCCTCTAGCTCAACATGCACAGTTCTAATTCCAGACTCTGAATGTATTTAAACCTCTAACATTAAACTTAAAACAAATGTCGTCTCTACGAAGAGTTCTCCTGCTTGTTTATTACGTCGTACATTTTGGCGGGACAAAGTTGACAACTTTTCACTTCCACTAAACTTTCAAAATTTCACTCCTTATTTCCTTTGGTAATCTCTCGCCTGGAGACCCTCGTGCTTTCTTACGCCCTGAAATTCTCTTAGTCCATTCAATATATTTGCACGTCTGGTTTTCGCGAAAGCATTCTAGTTCCAATGAACCTACAGCTGGACTTTCACTCTGGACTGACCTTTTTTAACGTTTTGTAAGACATGCGATTGCATAGAAGAGAAGGAAGCTCTACTGGTCCATTTGTACGTATGTGCAATATCATAACAGCTGCACAATGTAGTCTTGCAATGAGGATGTACATCTTGCAATATCATATGCTTCATCTGACAAATCCATGTGTTGTAGTACAAGCTTCACGCATCAACACGTACTGATTCGATGTAAAGGAATATGGCTTTTCAGATCAGTGGTCCTATTTTCCACATTCAGTACACTTTATATCGACTGAAGTATAAACAACTGCGTGGAAAATATCAAAATATTCATTGCTGAAGATTCTTCTTGTTTTCAGGGAAAGTCTGGTATGTTCAAAACTGGTCCAATCAGCATTTCAAGATGACTGACTTCACTGAATGCAACATAATGCCAGATAGAACCTTCTTAGTAAGGCACATGACAATAGATTCTTAATTTCCTTGCAAGTATTGTACGAGTTTTATCAAGATGATTCATGCGTGAGAAGATTGCTTCCTCTTGATTTTGTCGCTCATACAGGTTTAGATGGATTCAAATCTCAGTACCCATTCTGGCAAAAAGCAGAATGGGTCATTTAACTATCCTACTTCGTAAAACGCAGACGCCATGGATTTGCACCGACCCACATGTTCACTGACCTCACATGAGGTCCATCTTGGAATTGCCTCCATGCAGATGCGATGTCTAGAAGATATTTCGAATTGTACTCTCTTGATTATGGTTGCATGGCATGAGACCTCTTAAAAGTTCTCATTCAAGAGTAAACCTTTCGGTATACACAAGTGCAGAATAGTACAAATGTGGGAAGTACTTAGGAATCAGCAGTAGTATACACTGGCACTGTCTTATATGTGGAATCTGTATTGACTTTTAGCAACAAATTCTGAAAACTGTGAACAACACTTTTGGAAGTTTGCCTCGCGAGCTTCCCAGATTGTTGCACAAGTGGAGTCAAATTTAAGTTTCAGAAATGATCGAAGAGAGTTTGGTCCTTGTAAAGTTCATTCATATAACAAAACTTTAGGGAAAAGTAATATGAATGGGCTCAAGTTTCTTATTTTGCAATTATCTTTGGATCTCATATTTTAAGCCTATGTTTTTTATATACAATAAATAATACGTAACTCAATCTCTAAAGTTTGTTCATGCTTTTTGATAATAAATCGATTTACATTGCATCAACCTCAATCTTGAGAAACCTTTGGCGGATGCTAGACTTTACGAGATCCTTCTGAAATGTTTGGAGATTATACAATATATTACTTTGCCGCATACCCTTTATCTTGCTAAAAAGCTTCTCAACTACCTAAACGTGGGAGATGGTCAATCCACTGTCCATCAATGTACCAATTTGATTAATCCAAAATGAATTGGTTCACCATTATTATAGGAAGCCAGATATTTACTCTTATGTGTGGTATTCATTCCTGTTTGGCTCTTGGAATCACATCCAATGGTTGGTTTCTCTCAATTATTCCCTACAACAGCTACAACTCTAACCTGGATGGCGTATAGCAAGTTACTCTGGTGCTGTCTGACAAAGGACTTACAGGAGACGTGCCACTGAAATCTGGTTTCCTGAAACTTCAGAATTTAGCTGATGGCAAGCCGATTCCAGCAAATTTCTGATTAAGCACACGATAGAACGAGCACGAGAGTTACCGAGATCAACATCAATCCTTTCAAAAAGTTACTTGATTCAAACTTACTTGCAAGTGAGGAGAGTATGTGTTGTATCCATAATTTGAAGAAAACTTCTAATGCTAAATGTTAAGTAACCATGATTTCGTAACTTTCATAGAAGATTTGTCGTAGAGTATTAATGATAATACAAACTTACATATAGACAAATATTTGATATATCTACTAAAATGAGACATCTTTAGTCCAACTGTTGCACTCTAATGCTCCGAATATTTTTAGAGTATGTATTTATATTTATTAATTAATTATTTATTTATTTAAAAAGACATTTTTTCATATTTATAATTTATAATAAATATTAGAATACTATAGTTTTTTTAATAATTTTTTTATCTTAATTTCAAATGTTGTATTATTTTTATTATATTTAAGATAAAACCTTTAATCCTATAAACCTATAAATGATATGAACTACATTGATCTGATTTGTATAAATTTTCATAAATATTATTATTACTATTGAATACTAAGTGCAGACTAGAATAATATTTCATGTAGAAAAATATCATATTTTGAAATGATTAAAATATATGATGATTTTTGTAAAAAAATTCATAATGTTATTTTTTAATTATTAATATTTTTTAATCCTACTCATGAAATTTTTTAACAAGCTTCAATTATTAATATAAATGAAATAAATTTTACAATACTTCATAATTGGATATATATAATGATAATAACTTGTAAATTTTTTTTAAATAATAATTTGTTTAAATTTTAAGGCAAAAAATAATAAAAAATTGTTAATATATGAACTTAATTTTTTTATGCTTAAACTATTTGTACACATTGAAAATCAACACTTTGTGAAATCTATGTAAAAGCTATGTAAGTGTAAAATTTATTTTTCATAAGCTAAAACTAATTATGTATATTTAAGAAGTAGCAAAATTCATCATCAATTTCCATCCATCAAAATATCTAAACACTAAATTCTTCAAATGTTTAAAATAAAGACTAAAAATTGTAATTGAAAGTGTTATGAAGTATTTTTATTCTATAGACAATTTTATTATGATTGTATATTTGGCTATGTATCCATTTTATTACATTAACGTACTCATTAAGATATATATATATTAATTTGGACTAGATATTCAAAATAAATAAAAAATTTATTAATTAATATTTTATTATTATAGATACTTGAATGAATAATATACACAAAAAATGATAAATTTTATTATTGTGTAATTTTTTAATGTATCACATTAGAACTTATGATAGAGTAACTCTTTGAATAAGAAGTTGCAATGTCTAATTCAACTCATAACAAATATTTTTATTAAAGATGAATTTTTATTAATCATGTACAAAAATAAAAATATCCTTATGAATATTTTAGCTTGTGTAACTTTTAATAACAATAAAAAAATTGCACTTATGATACTCTTTTGTGATTTTTAGGTCAAAAATTATAGTTGTACTCCCAATAAGTGTTCAATACTTTTTCCAACATCTTTATCCTTCATTAGTGTATACCAGTGACAACTGAAAGATAATAAAACATATTTATTTACTTATCTTACAATAGACATATATCCTTACTTGGTTTACATGTGGTTAAAAATCCTAAAGGAAATGACCCTATCTACCAAACCTTTTAAATGTTTAACTATGTATCGTTTAGTTCGTTTTATATTTTTAAGGTATATTATACAACGGGAAACATCTAATTAAACACTCTGTGCGGAACGTTGTCACATGGACATTTCTTTGCTCTGAGAACACTTGAGCGCATGGTTGTAGAAGAACCCTCATAAACCTCGTGTGAGTTGACAATCTCTTCTTCTTCTCCTCAGCATTCCACATTCGAGTTCATTACAACCGGTAAAACTTCAATGGAAGAAGATTATGATAACCAATGATTGGATCAATAACTCTCGCCTAAACTTCACAGAAAATTTCTCTACAACCTCTTTGTTCTCTTGGAAAAGTTTCATATGTTTCTCTCTTCTAGAACAATTGTCGAGTTACACACTATATCACAAGGCAATATGCAGACCCCCCATGTGTACTAAACCCATCACACATCCCAATCCTTGACTCCAATTGCTCTCAAATTTCATGAGAATGTCACTTATCATCCAAAATTCAACTGTGAAAAGTTTTATTGATGAAGCTTTCTGATATCAAAAGATATGATCTCTGTACTAACTTTGTGACAGTTAGTACAATCCTGCAACTCTAACTGTATACATAAACTTCAACCTATCACTATATACTCAAAACTCATCCAATTGAGTCAAAACTTCAATCCAAACACAAGCTTGAGTCGTAATTATATCTCAGTTGGATCAGATTTCTCAAAACCCTCATAGGATTCTCAGAAACATCCCAAATACACTCAAAGGTCTAAATTTCTCTATCCATATATCAGAATCATTATATTAGAGTGACAAACTCCTCAAATGCATCCATTCTTGAGCCCACGTCGTAGCTCTTCCCGTCAGCTCTCCAACTGTGTCCCAAAATCTTTGAATGTCTCTCTACAAGGTATCCAAAACTCCTCAAAACCTCGAAGAAGTTGTCCAAGTGTTCTCATTGGCCCAAACTCCAAGACCAATGAGAATGAAGAGTGTTATTTTGACATCTAGTGTGGCCAAATTAGCTCCATTTTAACTTAGAGCTTTACAACTATCCTAAACACATTACTTAGCCATCATATACACAATATGAGTTGCCACTAATAAAGAATCAAAATGACAACTCAAAACCGACTAAGTATGAACGGAACTACAAACGGAACCGGGGAGTTTATAACTTGTGAATAATACTCCTCGCCAAAATTCCTAACAATCAACTCCCTATGGTTTATTTTCGGTAAACAATAGTGATGGATTGGAATCCATGCGTTGAAAGTCACCACTACTAGTCAGCAAAGTGATGTGTCTAGATCTCTCCCATACCCTTTCCACCCTGACTGCGCTTTATATCTCATAAGGTCCAAAATAATATCTCTTGGAGCCTTTTCAACATCCTGGCCCTACAAAGTCAATGCAACAGTGGGCTCTTAACCGCCTTACAATACGCCGTCGGTTATCCTAACATAAAGTATCACCGTCATGACAACAGCTCTGAAGATGACACATGTCATCATCTTCTCATAGTAACCGCGTCACAACATGACAACGTAAGCTACAGTTGCGGTGAGGGAAATTTGTCTGTTAAGGGATGTGGGACTCACAATTATCAAAAGGTAGGAAATTGTGGTCATATCAACAAAGATGCCTAAAAATTCGTTTCAGTTCTATATATTTTGGCCTTCGTTTACCTTACATCACAACAAATATTCCAGGTTTGGACGTCAATGCAAGTCAGACTCTGCCTTCATTGTAACATTGTTATACGTTCTTCACAACATACGTTCAGAGATAAAACGGATGAAAGGACACTTCGGGGACCATTTCTCGAGGGAAATGAGTAACAAATCAAATTAACCAAAATAATCACATCTGGTAATTCTGTACATCTATGTTTTCTCAAAGGTAATATATGTCATCGATATTCAATACATATGGTATAATTATGTATAATGGAAAAATATGAAATTGTGAATCTATATAAAAAAACACATTTTTCAAGTATTTGGATGCAGAAATTGATATATTATAATTACAGAAATCTGAAAATTTTTATGGACAACGAACAAGAAGTGTATTTAGAAATTTTGAAAATGAAAGGTTATATGATGTGTAGAAAGTAAATAATCTAAAGTAAATCGATGGTAGCTTATGAAAATAATTTCTCAACCCCATAAAGCAACCTAATAAAAGTAAGGCAAAAGTCTCAAAATTAAAATAAAAAACCTCCTTACTTTATCACTAGAGTGAGTGAAAGTGCCAAAGTAGATGAATTTGAAGTCGATAGAAAGTTATATACATCTACCGGTAACTAGTAAAGAAGGACAAAATCCAGGAAAGAGGAACCTGGAAAGGACAGAAGGTTGGAATTTGATGATGAAACCAATGGTCAATGCATTGTCACGCTCCTCCATGTTCGCTTTTTATGACTGAGAGTTAGGCGCATTCGCTTTCTGCAGGGAACATATCCACGATCGATGAAGATTTTGCGGTCTTCTGAGAAGAGAGGGACGGACGACGGACGGCGTCGTACGAGTCCTGGAGTTTA
The DNA here is from genome assembly GCA_014180765.2 of Marchantia paleacea. Classification (NCBI taxonomy): domain Eukaryota; kingdom Viridiplantae; phylum Streptophyta; class Marchantiopsida; order Marchantiales; family Marchantiaceae; genus Marchantia; species Marchantia paleacea. The sequence continues at coordinate 1,957,735 of MUAA02000032.1, forward strand.
CATGTGCTCATATGGCTGACCGAAACGGATGTCATCTTACGTTCTGCCCATGCACGAAACCTTTTGCCAAATCTTGCACTTCACCCTTTGGGTAAAGGAGCGTGCATATCGCCCGATTCTATGATTCACGGGCCAAAAGGTCTGTAAAGTAGTCCGATGGTGCACATGAGAAACCAAATAATCCGCAAGGTCCGAAAGAGGCCGCGGCATGCCAAGCTCGTGAAATCTTGACATCATCTCGTGCAACTTTGATTTTCAAAATAATCAACTATAAATAAGAGGTTCCGCAAACCGCCTTTAATTCAAAAAACTTCAAGTACAAAGTAAACCGCCTTTAATTGGTTTAGTGGTTGATGATCGGGTTTTTTTTTTTCTTTTTGTTTCGTTTGGAGCAACCCAATAGACTGACAGGTACAAACCGCGAAAAGGGACAAGGTAGTCATTCCCGGTGGTTCATAATGTTCCCAATTGATGTGAGAACATTTGAAACACCAAAAGAGGGTTTGAACTCTAGTCTTAGTCAAGTGGAATCCGACAATTGAATGAGTTCTGCTTGGTCCAGATTTGCTAAATTCTATAATTCGTCGGGACTCTCACAGCCGGAAAGATGGATGATATTGAGGATTTAATGGTAAATTTTTTCCACTTGGTAGTTATCTATGCAAGAGTCAATTGGTCCCAAGTACATGTGACGCTGATTTTTTGGCTTAGAATCAAGGATAGGATGTAATTGAACCCTTAATGTTTGACCAATGAACAAACAGATTTAATCTCTTATTATTTTATTACAGAAACTACATTATACCAAAATTAAAGGTCAGGCTCTAAGGGATTTAGTTTTAAGTAGGATATAGATCAAGATTGGATGAGGCAATTTTTTCTAGCAGCTAATAAGATTCAATGTCTAGCTCGAACCAAGAATCTGTGAGATGTGACAAACTGATAATTGCAGCAATGATCTATTATATAAATATTTTTAAATCAATTTGTAGGTTTTATAATAACAAAAATGAACTTTACAAACAATAATATATCAGTAATCATGAGACATACTGAATATTACAATACTGTACTCTTAGATATTGCACATGAAAACTGTACTCAGTACTTGAATGAAATCCGTGATCAGAAATTAAGATTAATAAAGGTGGACTCTTACATCACCTTAACTTGAATAGTAGATGAATCCTTTCTAGTCTTTGTGCTTCATATGCGTTCTCTCTCTCTCTCTCATCCACACATTGTGTTTCAGTTAACATCCATTGTGGAACATTAACGCATTTCCTAAACTCTAAAGGCTTAAGTATAGGAAAGACTAATATAAATTTTGTCAATAAGAAAGAAGAAATGTCCGAAACTTGCCTCATAGATCAATAATTAGTTTGCCTACATAGATATTCGTAAAAGTTTTGCGGATACAGGAGATATTGGGTAGATTTTATGGCTCTATTTTGAAACCCCCTACTAGCTACTTCCATTGTGGAAAGAAATTTTCTCTCACATGGTTGGCATTGCAGCGTCCATTAGGATCGACGGTAGATGGTAAAATTCCATCATAATCATTGCTTCAGAGTTAGCGGCCATTTCATTCTTAGATGTTACGATTTACATGCAAGAGATAGTCAAGGAGTGGTATGAGACGAAGATTTATCACATCGTGAGTAGCCCTCTTCGTTTTCCCCGTGGTTTTACGGGCAATGATTTCTTTGCCTTATGCGCATCGGCTTCTTTTTCATTCATGGCTTTTGCTGTCGTTCTGCGTGTCCCATACGTCGCACTTTCTCTTCTTAGCATAGATATAATTGCCCACATAGGTCCGACAACTTCGAGATCTTCTATCATCCCAACTTGTTCACCACAAGTTGAAAATGTGTTTCGCCTGGAGTAGGTGTAGTCATAACGACCTTATATTAGTGATATTTTTTGCTAGGCGAACATCCTTATTTCATCTCAAAATGTCCATTTTTTTTTCTAAGTGTCATTCTAGACCAGCGCTTCATGTACACCCTCTTAGAAATATATAAAGACTGCACCCTCCATCGGTAGTATCAATGATCGCGCCAAGTAGCATGAATTCATCTTCAAAGATATGCAGAGCTAGGAAATACTATTAGATTGTTCCCACACAACAGCAAAGTGGTTGCGAGACCATGTCTTGAGAGAGGAATGACTCAACCAACCATTGAACCAACTATGCTTGATACAGTGGTAACATCTTTAAAAAAATTTACATTGTGGGAGTAAGAATGATAGTTAGATTAAAAAAATAAAAATGTGATTTAAAAAAAATGGTATAACGATTTACAGGTTGAGTTACAAGCCCTCTTTTCCTTTCCATTGCCTTTAGGCATGGTTTTGCTTTGTCTTCTTGGGAATTTGCTTTGTATCTCTTGTAATGATTTTGGCTATGGTTCACTGGATACTGTGCGTCTTATATGAGAATGGTATACAGGTAGAGATTTCTCAGTCCGATCATTACCTATGAATTTCTTGTGATGATGTATATCAATCTTCACAGGTATGCTTCCTTGGAGAAATGGTTTGCATGTAGACGACCTTCCTCTACTAGGGTATCCGCAGGTGGCGTTTGGTATACTATCATCTAGTATTGCTCGTCGACCCACCTATCTTCTCCGCACTGTTCCTCCTTCACCTACATTCATATTAGGTTTGACAGCCTTTGATAGGAGGATCATGGGCGTCTTTGGTGACATCATCGGACCAGGGACATTCGAGTGTGTGACTGGAGATTTGGCAAGGAGACAAACATCTTTGCCAATCTCGTGTGGAGGGGTAGGCTTATTATCGATGGAGGAGACGGCACCTGCGGCGTTCTTGGCGAGTTGGGCACTTGTTGCATCTTTGTTATCTTCTCGATTTGTGATCGCAGAAAGACCTATTCTGGAGATATATACGAGGGACGTCGATACGGGATCATTTCCCCTTACATGTATTATTACGACATACGAGACGCGCTTTACCACGGGAGAGTGCGACATGAGTTCCCATCTTTTTCCTCTTTGACTACCGATTGACTAGGGGTCAGGTCTATCTTGATGGACCGACGGGGCCAGAGGCTCTACATTCACTCTTAGTGGATCCGGCCATCCTTCGTACTACTAGAGCTCGTCCACGCCTTGCTCGGGCAAGGGTGCAGGCTCGTGGATCTTGGCTCGACCATGCATCGGGGGCTTTCCGACTGCACTTTGCCTACTTTCTCCACAAATGATGAGGTTCGGTCTTGGCTTGGTCCATCCATCTACATCTTCATTACTCACATGTGAGTGTGGTATCACTTTAGATGCAAAGCGGGTGTTCATATGACTCGTTGTCCATTCGGAGGGCAAGAGGATAGCTACCCATGATGTCATTAGGGATGTGGTGTTTGCTATGGCTGGCGGGAGGGTGGATACCTCACATGGAGAGAGCGTTGGTATGCCTTGCGAATCGACTAGGGTTAGGGGCGCACTGCATTTTGGTTCGGGAGGACCAGGTCACGTAGTGGCTGATGTGGTGGTTACCGATCCTACTAGAGACACAGCCAGAGGGGTGATCACCCATCCTCCAGATGGGCGGCGAGTGGAGCGGCAAATAGCCCAAGGTCTCCAAGTATAGAGGTATGCAGAGAGGTCACCTCTTTGTTCCTCTAGCTTTGGAGTTATATGGAGCTATGGACACCGACTTCGACATGTTTGTGAGGGAGTGCGAGAGCCTACCATACTAGGCGACATGGGGTATCACTCTCTTTAGCTTTATCAGATAGCCTATTTTAGGCAACGTGTTTCCATTGCTCTGAGAGAGCACTAGCTGGTGCAATCCATAGGAGAGCAATCACGTTAGGTGATGCTTCTTCGGATGCTCCTGTAGTTTGTAGACCTTTTGACTTGGATGGTTCAGATATCCTAGGTGTTGTAGGACATATTTCCCAGTGTGATACTATTGGGGCCTAGCCCCATGTTACCGGTTTGGTTCCTTCCTTGTACGATTTGATGGGGTCTTCCCATCCCTTTTGATATTTTACTTCGTCTTTCCCCCCTAAGAAATGGTTGTGTAACAGAGAGAGCAAGTTATTTTCTATATGGAGCACTCTTCAGATTCCCGTTACACATGTAGTGTTCAGTACGGCTGCCGCAGTTGATGTAAGAGACGAGGTCTTCACTAGTTTAGCATTTTGATGTTCTTCAGTTTTTGTTCTTTTTCGTATGTGCACTTGCATATCATTGGCTGTTTCCTGCTGGTCGCCGCCCTTCACAAGGGGTTGCAATCTGTGTTGTAGATGTGATCACTTTCCTCGAGCATTTCGAGGCGACTTCAGGAGGTGGGTCAGGCTGGTGGTGCAATGATCCCATACCTCAAATACTATTGTATTAAGTCAGGGTAACTTGTAAAGTGAACTTTATTGTTGGAGTTTGTTGTTGGGAAGTGCTATTTTCAAAACACTGTCTTCGTTTGGTCACGAACCTTTGTGAATGTGATTGGCTCCCTATAGCTATAGTGAGCAGTGTGAAAGACGTTTGGTGCACTGTTTCAGCATGGAAGTGAATGGTTCTGGTATGGGGTGTGTATAAAGAATGCATTGCTTCAATCGATGTGCTTGCTTTGTCAACTAGCATTAAGGTCCCTATGAGAGCTTGTTTAGGGCAGATTTCACATCTGAACTAGATAGAGGATGGACAGTTGGCTCCAGAATATTAGACACTAAAACTGATCCTATCGATTCAAGTAATCTGTTTTCTTCTGTTAGATCTGAAACAAGGATGTATGACATTGTTATTTCGAGAATTACCGAAATACAAGTAGCAATTATAAGTCGTGGTCCTTGAGGGATACGGGGTTAGGATAACGACAAAGATATTTACCTTATGATGTGGATTAAAGCGGTACTCTGCTGTAAGTCCCATTCGAGGCTCAATTGTCCTAGTAAATTCTCATGGATTCCATTCTCGAGTTGGTGACGAGACATCCACGACACTTGCAGTAGGTCCCACCATTGCTGTGGTTCGGTGGTGGCTGTCCATAATTTTGATCATCAAACTGATTACGGTGTCTGTTAGTTCAGACAGTGCTGTCCGAAAGTTGCGGTACGGAACGTGAGTGGTGGAGCATACCAAAAGAGATGGCGAACAGCTGATTCATGATTAACTGATGGAGCACGATACTGGAGACAACTTCCTGGATGAAGACCAGCGACTATGGGCATGTGGCGGAGTCCACAGATAGGACTTCGGAATTTGGGCTATCAGTAAATTTCACAGTGATTGATACGAAAAAAGGTTGTTGGCACTATGGAGCTGATTTTAAATTGTTCAGCTTGGAATTCATCTGCTGTACTGCGACCTGGTGTATCATAAACAGCATGTGATCCTTTCACGTAGCGTTTTCCTGCTCGTACTGAGAGCAGATACAATTCTGTGAATGGTCGGGCGTCAGCTGAAGCGCGTATTATTGTAGTCATCGTTGGGTGGTAGTACTTGCTTTCCGGCTTCGTGAATTCCGTTCATCTAGATCAGCAATGTATTTGAAATGTCGATTTCTTGCGAATGCCTCCTTTGCGGATGAAACTTGAGGACTAGTCGGGCTACAAGTGGAACGCTGAAGTGGTGTAGTTCTGGCCACAGCTAACGAAAAAATGAAGCTGAAGGTTCGGGCTACTAAATATCATCCACCGCGTTAAACTCAGTTCTAGCACGTGATATCATACACTGGGATAAAGTTTCAGGTAGCCCGTTACTTCTGCCAGTCCTTCGTCATGGTGTGTTGTGTATATTCGCTGGACTCAAGCAGACCTTCTTGGAATCGTGAGAATAGTTAAGAATTTTGAACATGTAGGATCTGCGTTGTGTCTAGGAGCTTTCGTTCCATGTGACAGATAATATTTGCTGCTGCTGCTTAGGCTTAAGACAGATCGAATGTCATATTGACCATGAGTGTGAAGAACACCTTGAAAACTGTGATTCATTTTGAAGTCGGAGAGCAGATAATGAAGTTTCAGTACGTTGTCGCAGATCGTTGGTAGTGAGGAGAAGAGTAGAGAAGATGATGGTGGAGGGCTGGAGCTACGTCGGTTTGGGAACAGCACTGCTGTTGGTGGCTCTGACGGCCGTAGCTCGGAACTACAATGAGTGGACGTGTGCAGTGCGAGTAAAATCAGGGGAGCCGCCACTTCCTGCTGGGTCTATGGGATGGCCCCTGCTCGGAGAGACCTTGCAGTTCATGACTTGTGATTATTACGGAATGTATAAACAGAAATTCTCAAAGTACGTCGTCGTAATATCCTCATTCCACTCGAATTTTTGGTTCTCAATCTATCCTCTGAAATTGGAGTATTTTGTTGTGGATGTACGAAATTGGAGCTCATGAGAGTGACCATGCGAGCTCTGTCATGGATTTTCTGCTGGTCGTCACTGATATGGTACCACATGACATTAATGGAGTTGACATGGCAGGTATGGGAGAACATGGAAGACTCATTATTTTGGGAGCCCCACCATATGTACTTCTACGGCGGAGAGTGCACGACAGGTGCTGGTTACCAAGCAAGGTCTGTTTGAGGCGTATTATCCAGATTCCATGAGGCGGATATTGGGTCCTAATAACTTCATGTTTCTAACTGGAGCTGATCACTTGAAAGTCAAGCGATTCTTTCAGGTGGCCCTACGTCCAGAATCCATCCGTTCCACTGTGGGACCGGTTGAACAGATGGCCATGCTTTCTATGAAGGATCTTGACGGAAAGACGATCTCCGTATTACGTGAAGCTCGAATGGTTTGAGTCTTTCAACACTTAGCAGTCCCTTCTGATTTCGGTTCTTCCGGGCACAAGTACATGCTTGAAGATCTTGCTCTGAAACATATCTTTACGAGCTCTTTAAGTTTCGATTGAAGTCGGAAGGGTGTTCAAGTTTACGCGCCATCATGCTTAACTGTCTCAGACCTACTTCTTGCTTTCTCTCTCGAAGTACACCAGATGCTGTTTCCTTCTGTTATGGCAAGGTGGGTGCTTCTTGCAGGTTATGTGGTAATAAACTAACACTTGTACTGCGACCTGCAGTTTTCCTTCAACGCTGTGATTAGTCTTCTATTTGGGGAATCGCCATCTGAAGAAATGGACAAGTTGTGGGAGGAATTTGGTTTACTGGAGAAGGCCATCTTCAACTTGCCCATCAATCTACCGGGGACTGCCTTCCGCAAAGGACTCCAGGTGAGGATGGATCAAATGGCATTCAAGGCTTTGATAATTTTTTTCCCTAGTCAAATCACGTATATGGAAAATCTTTCACCCTATCTGTACTTGTCAATCACCGAGTTTCCGACTCTGTTACCTTCTGAGTCTTGTCGAGGATACATGCAATGCAGAAAAGTAATACATCGTTGTTCAAAGGTTCCTCTGATGTCAAGTTAATTATTTTGAAATCTAGTGGATAAATTGATCAATTGATGAGACTTATTAAATTTGAAGATTTTTGTATTATTATTATTATTACTATTATTACTGAAGGATTTATACACCTTTGTGGACTGCTGCAGGCCAGAGAACGTATCGTCAAGTTCTTGAAGCAGAAGATTGATCAGAGAAGATCCGAGATTAAAGTGGCTAATCATGACGTCATGGATCTCATGATGAAGTCTGTGGATGGTGATACTCTATCTGACGGTGAGATTACAGATAACCTTTTGGCAGGTTTGTTTGCTGGACAAGACACCAGTGCAACTGCTCTGCAGTGGGCTGTATACCACCTAAGTCAAAATCCAGAGGCAATGGAAGACTTGCGGGTGAGAACCTTCCTGCGGATTTTGTCTTTGTTTCTTTTAACTACAGTCGATTTGATAGTCTTCACCTACTGTTTTTGTAACTGCGTGCAAGTTTCACATACCCACAGAACGAGGTGGACCGGATCCAAAGGAGCAAGAGGGAAGGCGAACCTCTGAACTGGGATGACGTAAAAAGTATGCCTATGGCAAGCGCGGTGAGGAACTGTTGCAACACACTTTTCGTAGAAGACTGAAAAATTGACCTTGGTATGTAGTAGACGAAGAATGAGTTCTTATTTTGAGGGCAGGAAGCGGTATTGCAGTGGGGTTGGTTATTGTGCTGTGGTAGTATGTTTGGTTGATGTTTTCTTTCCGAAAACAGAGTTAACGTTTGCCATTTGGTCTCGTCTCCAATTGATGCAGGTGTTGCATGAGGCCGTTCGTCTCAATGTATCGAGTTATCTCATGCGTCAGGCGCAGACTGATGTGGTCATAGAAGGTGGGATACATTTCCGAGCAATTTCGTGCCGTTAAAGTGAGCTTTTATAGTTTGAGACGCAATTCTAAGTGGAAGCATCTTATGTTTCGCTTTCAGGTTATACAATCCCCAAGGGTTGGAGGGTCGTTACATGGTTACGTTTCTTCCACACAGATCCTGCCAACTTCAAAGATCCACTGGCATTCAATCCCCGTCGGTATCTGGTATGTATATTATACTTTACATCATATGTCTGAATCTAAATTTTCTAGATATACACACAGTCAACAAGCACTCTTGAATAAAATCTGACCTAAGTAAACTTGCTAAGGAAATATGAAAAAACGAAACCTCTGAGTTAGCTGAAATTGGTTCATCATAATTTAAAGCAGAGATTCTCTAATGAACGAAGGGGAAATTAGAGGCTGACTATCTGCCTCGAACTTCTCTATCACATTCTTTTGAATTACCAACTCTGCCTTCATCCTCACGTCTTAATTCTTGACCTTTATCGTGCATATTTCACCTACAAGACTAGTGCTCACTCCCCATTTGTATCCTTGTCCCCAGGGGTGGTGCAGTATTTATGTGGGAAAGAATTTACTTGAACCGAAGGATGGGATCATCTGAGTCCAAGCTCATCTAAGTTTGGAAAGTTTTAGATCGAGAGTATCAGCTTGGCACTGGATATGTTCCACTCTTCTCATCAGTGAATTCTATGGTCATCACGAGGTTGATATATTCTGACACTACTCACAAAGTTTGAATTCTAATGCAGGAAACTCCAAAACCACAAAATCACATTATCTTTGGGGCTGGAGTCCGTGTTTGTCCCGGTGTCGACTTTACTAAACTGGAAGTAGCTGCGTTTTTCTACCATCTTCTTACCAAATACACGTGAGTATAATAGTGCAAATGTCTCATCTTGTCTTATTGCTAATGCGATAAATCTCCACTTGAAATATTCAGATATCTTAAGTGGACGGCAGGTGCATGGAAACCCAAAGAAAGACTTGGACTCAAAGTCTTTGATTATCTTGTGATGCTGGGCTGCAGGTGGGAGGTTGTTCCAAACCCGAAGAGGAAACTAGTTGTAATGCCTGTCCCTCACTTGAGCGACGGTCTGCAGATACGTGTCCACAAAAGGATAAAGAAGCTGGAGTCCACCTAGAATGTGAAAGTAAGGATCTCGACCACCAGTGTAAGAGTGATAGGGTTGATTTCTATTGGACTTTGTAGTCCCTTTTCACATGCTGTGGTCATAATACGAACCCCCGCAGGACTACTGTACAGAAGTTGCTCTTAGAGAAGAAATACTTTACCATCAATTGTAAATAAAACCGTACCAAATAGATGCTTTGGACATATGTGCAGTCTGATAGTCCCTAAGGGCAGCAGTAAGCTCGAAGGGATCAGTTTCTTGTGCACTTGTGATTCTACATCACATTCTGGACCATTAGTTGCGTCATGGCGTTCTTGAGGTAGTCATTAAAGCTTCATGGTTCTCCTCAGTAGCCCACGCTGAGTATTGAGTCTACTCTGACGGCTTCGAAGGTGATCTAATCAACTGAACGGATTCGTGAGACATGTGAAGTGCATTCTGTACCTGAGAAGATATTGATAGATTCAGAATCCAGAAAGTTTTCCCAACTGTTTTCTAAGTTCAAAACTTGTTCACATCATTATAATGCCTAAACCCTGCTCATTATAATGTTCAACACATTCTACGAACCAACCTCATCAGTTGTCAAGAAGTACACAGGATCGCTGTCGTTTGGAACACATGCAAAACAGTCTGTCAATATCCTTAGCAAACTTACCTGACCTCCCAAGCCCTCAGGGTTTGTTCTCTTCTGTGCCTTCAAAGCCTTTATGTCTTGTGCGACCACCTCGCCAACCAAGGAAAAGTCTATGTGCAGATGCATTTGAATTCAGATTTGCGGCATGAATATCCTGGAAGCGACCAAGAGTGAGAAAAGCAGACCAAATCAGGAGGCCAATGTTTCGATCACCGTGTCGAAGCCAGCTGTATGCAAGAACCTACGTCTATAAAACTTGTAATGCGTTGCAACATCTCTAGAACCACCCTCTCAGTTCACACGGTGTAATTTCCAGCAATGAACCACAATTCCTGAACAAGCTGATTTCCCCGCGTGGGTTTGAAGGCAAAGATTGCTTGGTTGAAAACTCCAAAATGGCTTTGTTCACTGCAGCTTCTTCCCCTCTACCTTCCTGGGTTGCATCTGTGATTGTTGTCGCTCATCCGGTAGGACTAGAGAACAAGCAGAATTAAGCATAGCTATGTCAGAACAGAGATGTACTAATTTTCATGTGTAGAAATTTCACCAAATTTTAGAGAGTTTTAGTGGATTCCCTGGAGAAGGATGAGGGGGTCGATGATGTTGTGGCCGAGAAGGCTTAACCATAACTGGACACCTGGAAGCCAAGGTTTCCGAGTCCTACAAGACAACCTCTTTGAACCGGAAGGGGAGGAGTGACATCTAACGTGATGATGTTAATCATCACGTCTTGAAGGAATTAAGTTCGTTCCAACCCGAGTATAACATCAGAATCCAATTTATCATCTCATATATGCACAAAAGTAGATTGTTTACTTTGTAGCGAAACCAAGCAAATATAGCCAAAAGGATGGAAATACCCCATCAAGTCTCACAAGGATGAATCCAAAGGGGCTAGTCCGAAATAGCATCACAATAGTAAATATGTCCCACTTCACCTAACTATCTGAGTCAAAGGGTCTACGTATTACACGATATGAAGAACCATCATCTAACGTGATTGCTTTACTATGGATTGCCCCCAACTAGTGGTCTCTGGATTGTTTGCCAATATACGTGATGTGAGCACCATCTTCCGAGGCCGGAACGAGCTCGAGCATTCAACTGCAGTCATCAAGAAGATGAGCATGCACACTCCAAATAATACAGGGTTTAATCCCAGTATATACATGCTGAAAGTTTTAAGTAGTCCTCCTAAAGGCTCAGCCATGAACAAGGAAAGTTCTACCCCTATATCTCCCTCCTCTCTCATCTCAAGGATTTTCTTGTGTATCATCCTCCTGATGTAGATATTATTACTTACTTTTAGATATTATTCTTTCCCAGGAAGGAGGAGGAGAAATCTAACTATTTGCTTGAAGACCAGCAGTCGTCGTCCTTCTCCTCTCCAGAGGCAGTGTCAGGAGCATCTATCGTCAGAGAAGCAATATCAGAACCGACAACGTTCCGGATGGTCCTTGCTTGTAATCATAAAAAAATCCGATTCCATCTCGAGCAGTGATCATCATCTTTTGATTCGGTACTGCAGATTTCGCCAAGAGTCCGAGACCCAAGGCAGCTCAACGCTTTTATCTTCTGTTCTCCTTGAGACTGCGGTAGCAATTTGTGCACTGTTTCTTGGTAGGAACGAAAATCTTGGCCTGAACATTAAGCAGAGACTGGCCAGAATCGGCAGCAGTTTGACTGAACCCAGAGTGCATATTTGGAACTGAACCCATTTGTACATGTGGACGACGTGGATGGTATCCAAGTGGCAAAACAAAATCCGATTCTCCGAAATAAGCAAGAACACTCTCAACGCTTGGCATGTGAAGGCATGACCCAAATTGCTTTATGTACGTGTCGATAGGGTTTGCCGTCGAGTTTTATTCCATGTAATTCTTCTTTTTGCAGCAATCCAATTCCGTAGTTTGGGCCGTCCAAGATCTGGGGCCTAGTCCCTTCCTGCTCCATGTCGAAGCATGACCTAATTAGCAGCGTTGGAAGTACGGTATGAAAATTACAGATACTTTGGTGCATTCTGTCTGGGACAATGCAACAGAAGTTTCAACGACAAAAGGCATTCGCATCCTACCACAGGTCATGTCAATGGATGCGGCTCTTCTTCTTCTACAAATCTTATCCGATTGATCAATGATCAATCCGTATCAGAACGTGCTTCTCTTCCGAAAACTGCAAAGATAGTGCGAAACATGTCAAACGCGGAATGTTGTTATAATCAATCCTACTCAGAGTCTGGGACTGGGACTCATGCATCTGAAGCTTCGGGCTCCGATGAGTGCGATTTTGACACACTGCGATGAGGCTCTCCTCAGAAAGGCATGCGCGCCATCTGTCAATTCTTGACATCGCGTCGTCCTTTGTTGCATAGCAGACCTTAAGTTGGGGTACTGCATGGATCGATAGAACCTCACCACGTCAAGTCTGTCACCTGGCCCTCGTTTGACCGGCGAAAATCGGATGCTGATGTCGGATAGTGTTTCATTAACGGCTAGACAAGCGTAACTCATTGTGCAACTGCAACTCATGCAGCTCTTTATGTCCTTTCGCAGCTCGCGTGTCCTTGCTCTTTGTTGTAATCGGCTCTGCCCTAACTCTTTCCGAGTCCCAGACTCCCCACTCTCTACAGGCACAGTACCGTCAACGAAGCACACACTTACTCAACTGTACTCATTTATTGCCTATAGTGTGACTTCTGAATTTGTTTCAAATTGTGCTTGATTGATTTCTTCAGAAATATTTTTACTCGATTCCAAAAAAAGACAAATTTGTTAGTCGATGAAACAACTGATAACTCGGTCAAAGAATTTCTATCATCCAAATGAGAGTAAATAGTGACACTACTCCCACTTAACACACCTGAAGCCATGCTTTTATATATTAAAAGTATTATTAATATGTTAAACATTATTAAAAATATTAAAAGTTTGATATCAACATACATTCTTTTATTGTGATTAGTTCAAAGCTTTGAAATCAAGTATGACATGGTTGAACCGAGTTCAATATTTGAAGTTTATATTTCATTTGAACTAAATAAAACTCTAAAAGTGTAAATGTTTTTAACTGCATAGGTCAATCACTTCAAGAGGTTATAATCAAATTAATAAAATCACACATGCTCTACCACAAGTTATTAAATTTATTTTAAATTGTAAAAAAATTTGATCATATTAACCATTCAACATGATGATTTATTTCTATCAAATTTTAGGCTCTAAAAAATATGCATTCATACAATTTGAAACATAGTTTTGTATAAACTTTTGATAATCTCATATGTTAGAATCAACTTCTTGAGATCCAACAATCCTTATGGAAGGTGGAGTGCATAATTGTTGACAACCTAAACTGCTATTTGTACTTTTGGCTGTCTTCCACACTTCATGGGTTCGACGGTTTTGCCGCAGATATTTCGTTAACAAAATCGTTCACGTGATTTTATGAAAACGATGCACATCAGCTCACTGGATTTCTCTTTGTTGAACCTAGTTCACAAACAAATTGTGGTTTAGGGATTTAATCCAAGGTAAATTTTCCATTTTTTCTCATATGAGTGGGAAAGAGGCAAGTTTGGAGGTTCCATTTGACGACCGAACAACACAAGGGACAAGTTCGGGGACCAGACGGGGCAAGATAGTAGTCATGAAGATTAGGGGTGCCAGATATGACATTACCAAGTACGATGGATATTCCGATTATCTCTTATGGGAATGTCAAGTGAAGGGCATGCTCAAGGCTAACGGTTTTGGAAAATTGTTGAGGTCCAAGACCAATTTGGTGTCAGAGGATAATTGGAACGATATGCATGAGATGGCTATACACAAAATGACATTATATCTACATCTACATGTCATCAAGCAATTGGGTGATTACGTGGACTACGTTACTCTCTTTGAGGAGCTCCAACGGAAATACCATCATAAAGAGTTGTCAAATCGCATCTACACGTCTTTGAAGCTAATAAGCTTCAAGTTTAAGGAAAATGGGAGCAAGATACAAGATCATATCGACACGTTTAATGATCTTGTTGTGGACTTACAGAATCTTGATGAGGACCTCAATGATGAGAGGAAGGCTCTCCACCTATTTGAGTTCTCTTCCTACGTCATATTAGTCTGTGTCACGAGTATTACTACATCGTGATAGGAAGACCATCTCCTAGAATGAGATGGTGAGTGCTCTGCTGGCAGAAAATCTTTAGCGAAAGATGATGTTACCTTTTCAAACATCGACTTCTTTAGAAACTACATTGAAATTGAATCATGGAAGGCCTGAGAAGTGGACAAATGATCGAAAGAAGAGACCAAGACTATATCTAGGTCTAGGGGGAGAGCCAAGGCCAAAAGACTTTGCTTTATTGGAAGTATGGCAAAGTTGGTCACCTCAAGAGAGATTATCATAACAAAGCAAGTGAGTCTTTTTTAGTCAATGCATTTTGGATAGTGCAAACCACTATCTTGTCCTTTTGTGATCTAGTGACCAACCTCCGTTTTGACTAAACTAACTATAGCTAACCAAGATTGGTTACACTCGAGCCCTACTTACATCTGAGGGTTGTGGAATACGCAAGATTGCCTCCACCTTGGTTTGATGAACTCCCAATCCTCCTAGGTATATGGTATGACCCAAGTACTCTACCTGCTCTAAAAGAACTTGCACTTTCCAGGATGCAACTTGAGGCCATGAGCAATCAGTCGATCAAATACCTCCTGCAAATGTATCTCATGCTCCCTCACTGTAGCACTATACACTAGAATATCATTGATATAGCCTCGGACACAATCAAGTCTGGCTAGGATCCTATCCATCACTCTTTGGAACTCAGTAGGTGCATTCTTTAACCCAAATGGTAAGAACTTCCACTGATACAACACATCTTTGACATGCAAATCAATTGCCCAAAAGGCTATCTTGGCCTTATCCTCATATCAAATCCGCAATTGATGATATCCTGCTCGTAAATCCAATGTACTAAAAACCTTTGCGTGTCCAACTGCATCAAAGATCTCCTCAAGTGTAGGCATAGCATATTGATCAGATTTTGTCTGTTGATTGATAGATCAATAGTCACCACACATGCGTCTATCTGTATAATTACCATGTATATCTTTCTTGATTGACATCACCATAGCAGAGTCATACTCTCCATATGATATCTCCACTAATCCAGCCTCAAGAAGACCTTGACATCTACTTTGGATCAGATCTCTCTCCATATCACTATATCGATAGGGACGACGAAAGATTTGTGCATCTGTTGTCAAGTCAATCCGTATACCATGTCCCTTCAAATAGCCTAAATCCTTCTACTGAAGGCAAAACAGTTTCTGAAACTCCTCAGAAACCTCCACACCCTACGTCTTTCTTCTCGTGTCACTTTGGGACCAATCTCAATATCCCAAATCTCCTCTTCATCAACACTAGATATATGGTAAAATCTGTTGGCAATTCTCAGCTTCTTATCACTTCTCGGCTTCGATCATGTATTGAACTTTCCTCGTTTTTGAGCTTTGTAATTTTTGTCCTTCTCATACACTTACGCCAAATTCTAATAGTCATCCAATGATCTTGGATTTGCTTGTGGATATAAAGAGATACCTCAGAGCTTGTCTAGTTGTGCCAGATTCTATCATAGAGGTTTGGAATTCTTGAGCTTCTTTATGGACAATCCTAATATCTTCACAAAATTCTAGACCAAAGGATCCCATTTGAGGGGAAGCAACTACCAAACATTTTCTTTTGTAAGAAATATAGTTTGACTCTACTACATTGTTGGAGTGACTTGCATAAGGTACCACAAACTCCTTCCCCTCATCATCTTGTTGGATGAGTACTACCCCCAAATCCAACATACTTCAATTAGTATGTACCTGAAATGGATGATCTCTCAATGGTCTATTTACAATAAAGGCAGATGTCAACCTTTCCTTGAGCTTAACAAAAGCTCTCTCATGTTCATCTCCCCAATGCCACTCTTGATCCAACTTTCTAAGCTTTGTAAAGGTTTTGGAAATAGTGCTAAATCCTTGCACATATTGAAAATAAAAGTTTGCAAGTCCATGAATGTTTGCATCCTACTCACATCTAAGGCTTATGGAATATGCACGATTGCATTCACCTTGGTTTGTTGAACTCATAACCCTCCTTGTATATGGTATGACCCAAGTACTCCACATGTTTATGAAAGAACTTAAATATTTCAAGATGTAACATGAGGCCATGAACTATAAATGGTTCAAATACCTCATGCAAATATCTTTCATGTTTCACCACTGGAACACTATGTATCATAATGTCATCAATAGGCTCAAGCACAATCAAGTCATGCTAGAATCTTAACCATCATTCTATAAAACTCAGTAGATGCATACGTCAATGTCAATAAGAAACTCTATTGATCAACACATCCTTGCCATGCAAATTAATTTCCTAAATGGTTGCCTTGACCTTGTACTCATCTCAAATCAATCAATGATATCTTGCTTGTAAATTTAATATACTAAAAACCTTTACATGCCCATATGTTTCAAAGATATTTCCATATGTATGCATATCATATCGATCAAATTTTGTCTATTGATTGATAGATATATAGTCACCACACATGCATCTATATGTATAATTATCATATATACTGTGGTAATGCCACAATAGATGCATGTGGTGATGCACCTATTGTAATATCACCACACAGTAGAGGCATATTTTCCATATGATATCTCCATTAATCTAGCCTCAAGAAGGTCATGATATTTATTTCAGATCAAATCTCACTCTATATCACTATGTCAATAAGAACAACTGGAGACTGATGCATAAGTTGTTAAGTGAATCCGTATATTAGGTGCCTTCAAACTACCTAAGTCTTTCATATTGAAGGTAAAAAAATTTTGAAACAATTTAGAAACCTCCACTCTCTATGCTTTTCTCCTCTTATCACTTTGGAAACAATCTTAATATCAACACTTGAGATAGAAAACATAGTACATGGTTGCTTAATAACAACCTCTTGAGCAGAAAACTTCTTCTACTCTTTCACACCAAGTTTCACTAGCTCATTTTGAACAACTCTAGCCGGCTTCTTGGTTTCAAGGTTAGATGATGGAGCTCAACGACTTAGGCCAAAAATTTACTTGCAATGCAATGAAACGAGATTTTTTTCAAAATTTTCAAGTAGTTTATCCCATAATCACTACACTAATGAGGATGTGGAAACTTGAGCAGAAGGGAAGTGTGGAGGCATTTCAAATATTCATGAATTTGAAGATTCTTGAAATTCTTGAATTTCATTGAGGAATTTTGAGATCTTCAAATTGAGATATGAGTAGAGCTTAAGTCCTTGATTTATTCAAGAGAGGGTTGAAGAAAAAGATTGAACAAGAGGTGATTCATGACAATCCAAGTAACTTGAATGAGGTTATTGTTTCTGCACAACAAATGAGCAATGTCTATCACAACGGTGGAGAGGTATCTGTTCCCACGAATCAATACTATGCACCAATGCATATGGAGATGGGCAACCTAAGGAGGAAAGAAGATTTCATTCAAAGAGGAGGGAATGCTCATGGAGGAAATCATTGTAACTCAAATCCTTATCGAGAAGCAAATTCAAGAGGAGGAGGCGGATTGGAGGGGAGACGAGAAATGAGGCAATGCTATTATTGTGGAATATTGTAATGAATTTCTGAACTCAAGTTTTAGCAAGAGAAGCTAGATCTCCCTATCAATGTCCCCTCAACAATCTTGAAGGTGGAGATGAAGTTATCCATGATAATCCGGAAAATGACGAACACCAGTAACATTGTTTCACATCCTTACAAGTTTGTGAAAAGGAGCAAAGGTGGGGGAAGGAAACAAAGACATGAGGTAAATGGTCCGAGCAAGAAGTAAATGTGTTTGATTGTGATGGATGGCGAGATAGGAGTTAAAGTGAGAATGTTGATTGATCAAGGAGCTAAAGAAAATTTCATATCCAGATATACTTCTACAAAGTTGAGATTAGATTTAGAGAAAGATGATAATGAAGAGGTGGAATTGCCAAACTGGAAAACAAAGAACATTAAGAGCATTTCTAGAGAAGTAAATTTGGAGATTGGGCAATACAAGGAATTAGTTGGAATGGAGAGTAATCACATTGATAATCTTTTTAATGTGCGTTACACTAGGTCAGTTAGCACTAATCATGGAATTTAATGGAATGTTCATGTCTAATTAGCGCTAACTACTGTAGTGTGATACAGATTTTTTATCAGTGTGAATGTCTTATTAATGTTAACTACAATAAAGCACGATACATAGAACTTCGAGTGTAATACCTTTTTCTAATGTGTGAATTGATGTATGATGAGCACCACTGTAATTAAAATATTTTCCCGAAAAGTACATGTAACTCAGTCAATGCTTTTAACATTAATCATAAAACTCAACGTAGTTGAGTAACACGGGTACGACGTGTTCAGGTCAACTTCCGCAAGAGATGAGTTTTTACTGTACGGCGTACGCCTGCTCATCCAGTATACTGCAGTTCCACTCGCAGACTGCTGACAGGATCTTTAGCGCCCGAACCCGTCACAAAAACCGACATTGTTGTCGGGCCGGATTCTTTTCTTTGGATGTTTGTCACCCGCTCGGGGGCCGGCACTGCGCGTCTGTCGGACAGAAATGACAGGAGTAAATGGATCGACTGCGCAGTTCATAGTCCGTTTTGCCATAAGAGGACAATGTTACCTGTACGTGGATTCGAGGAAGGAAACGACGATCTTTGTCGTCCCCAGGCTCGAGGAATCTATCACAGCACGGCACATAGCATAGCTCATCTCACCAACATTCCCAATTTCCCCTTAAGACGCAACGCACGGACGGAGACGGGATGCCTGAAAGGGCAAGTGCAGCACCCGAATACAGGTAACTCCGCATACTTCCACACACAACCAAATCTCCAACATGGATTGTTGGAGATTCTCTCTCTTGCAATCTAGAGGAGAGCAAACAGGTTTGCGGATGCTCTTTTATTTGTACACGGTTTGATATCGATAGTTAAGATATCTTAGGTGTTGCATGACATATTTCATAATGTGATGCTATTGGGGCCTAGCCCTATGAAATGGACATGTCTCCACATTGGTCTTTTCCAAACACCAAGCAATGCATCCTTACCCAATATAAAGGGTTGTGCACTAGAATCCAACAATACCTTTTGAGGTTGATAAACCTTTATTGAATGTCCAACCAAACAAAAGACACCACTTTTATTATCTACTACTAATGTTAAGACATTTTTTAGAGGTTCCAGTGATGCATCTCCATCCTACATCATACGGATGGAGTTGAATGTGCAATCAGATCATGTCACTCATAGCTATACAACGCAAGCATGTGTTGTAATATCATTTGCAAAGTTTTATGATGTATTAGTGGGTGCGACAATGTTATACCTAATGGAGTTTAGCATTGATTATTGGAAGGAGACAACCTCTTATTGGCCAGGTTGGTAATCTAGTGAGGGTTGAGTGAATTGATTACTGGTACGGTTCATTATCGGTTCTAGCCCATTACCAAGTGGAGGTTTGGCATATGTTGCAGTCTTCAGTACTTGTGTTACTTAGCTTGGTGATTTGTTAGAGGGAAACATGGATGCACATGACAATCCTTGTCCAGAGGATATTACTATCATGCCAAGTCTTAGTAGAGTAGTGTCATTTACATTGGATGAATCAATATGTATTTCATGTATGCAGCTACAATAGATGGCAGATCAGCTGATACATCAGACTTGGAGTGAGTCTTTTGCTCAAGAGATGGAGGAGACGAAGGAAGTTATTCCCATTTTCATTATGTTGTCACCTTTAGATACAATGTCTATTGCTTGGTAGTATGCAGAGGAGGACATATGTGTGCTCGATCTGTTTGGAGGGATCTGCATAGGTTTGGTTGTTGTTTTATAGTCTGACATACGAGTACATCGATACTTGTATGTGAAGCGAAATGAGATTGCAAGGTGTGTTTCATTGTACCATGTGGCACAGTTGATGCGACGATACTAAGATCTTCTACCATTGTAAGTAGTTCAAGGTTCTTTGCAGGCCTTGCCGTCAGATATTTTATTGATGGGGGCGTAAGACCTTGCTCAACATGACATCATACATTTGTTTATTACAAAATAACCATGTCAAGGATACACATAGGCTGATAATGATCATGGGCTAAGGATTCATATTTTTTCATATTTTGGTAGATGTGTGTGTTACGATCTCTCAAGTCACAACATACCTATTCTCCATCATACATTTTGGAGAATGTTCACTCGTTGGGTGATCCACGAGTGATGACGAGTGCACATTAGGTGCAGTCATGGATTGGACCAGCAATATTGCTGGATGCAGTATGAGTAGGATCTCGTGCTGTAAGACCCAGAGTTATACATATAGAATGAAATGAAAGGAGGAAAATGGGGGAAGAGCGAGCCGAGATGATGCTTAGAATTTGCTCGAGTCCTAACGGATTTTGAAAGATAGCTCTCGGGAGAAAGAGTACAGAGCTCATCAAATTGTGCAAGAGTGAAATTAGGATTTGAAACTTTGAGCGAGTGTTAATTAGGAGCTAAGCTACATGTGAGATTAAATTTCGTTGAGAGATCATTTTTAGAGAGAAAGTTATGATATCTGAAGTATCGGGGGATATAAAAGTGAGTAAAACCACTTTACTTTTCAGATACTGAACTCCCTCGTGTTTGAATCCGCTGAAACAATCACGTCCAGCCCTTAAGGTATCTTAGACAACCGGATCTTCCAAAGATTTTGATCTCCTTTTTTCCAATGAGTTTCAAGTCATCCTCACTATGCAAAACACTCATGCACTAACTCTCTCGGAATGACCATAAACAAGGAAAAAGCAAATCTGAAAAGTAAAGTGGTTTTGCTCACTTTTATACCCCATGATACTTCAGGTATCATAACTTTTTCTCTAAAAACGATCTCTCAACAAAATTTAATCTCACATGTAGCTTAGCTCCTAATTAATACTTGCTCAAAGTTTCAAATCCTAATTTCACTCTTGATGAGCTCTGTACTCCTTTTCCCGAGAGCTATCTTTCAAAATCCATCAGCATCCTAGCAAATTCTAAGCATCATTACTTTTGATGTAGATATGATATGACTGTTATTTTAAGTGCAAAACGTATCCCATCTACTAATCTAAAATCAATAAAATTCTCGGAAAAACTTTGGAAAATAAAGTTTTTCTCCCAAACATACACTATAGCACTATCACCTCGTCCCAAACAACACTTAAATAAACAAAATGTACAAAATAACTTCCAAGTTATCATATAATACTACCGGATACACAAATGGTACATTACTATGCATCATGATCTCGGCTCGCTCTTCCCCCATGGTCCTCTCCATATGAGTTCTCATCGTTGCACTCTCACGGGCAATAAACTAGATTCAAAACATCTCTGCTCCTTCTAGATTGAGGTCCCCGCAACTGAACCAAAAATGTGACCTCCGGACTGACTCTCACTCAAGTTTACCTCCTATGGCTTTTTGGAAGCTCATCATGAATCTAGGACTTGTTCCTACCCTATGACCATGACCCTAATGCACAATCTTACACAAACTCTCAAATTCTGAACTCCATGATTCAAATTCTAAACTCCATGATGCAAATTCTCACAAAGAGTAAGATATAACTCAAAATGAAGGGATACTTTGATGATCAAAAGTCTTCATTGAATCAAGGCTCCAACCTTAACATGACTTCTCAAAACCAAACTTCCCAAAACAAGGTCTCTCCAAAACTAAGATCACAAAACTAACTTCTCTCAAAACTCACTTCTCCCAAAACTAACTTCTCTCAAAACTAACTTAACTAAAGGGATACTTTGGTGATCAAAGTCTTCATTGAATCAAGGCTCCACCCCGAACATGAGTTCTCCAAGAACCAAGCTTCCCAAAACAAAGTCTCTCCAAAACTAAGATCACAAAACTAAATTCTCCTAAAACTAACTTCTCAACCTCTCTATTTGTACTACTAAGAATCTTATCCTAGTAACTATAAATAATCACCATGTTACTTTCTCTTACCAAGTTCAAACGAGGTAGAGATCACAAACCCCAATGAAAAGGGTACATGGCAACATGCAATTGGTCCACTTGGATCTTCTAGAATCCCAACTACTCTCTAATTGACTTTAGTGTACCAAGTCAATCTTGCCCTTAGATTTAAGGGTCTTCACCAAGTCCAACCAATGAAAACTAGTCCAAGTCAAGGAAAGTCAAGATACCCATGTAATAGAATCTGTTCCTTGATTCTTATTAAACAACAAAATAGTTATTCTCATCTACCACACTAGGAGCTACTCTATATTTTCCTCCAACTTAACCATAAGTAGCTAAACATAGTCATGACTAAGATAAACTTAGGCACAATTTATATATACTTTCATTTCATTCTATATGTACAACCCTGGGTCTTACAGTACCTACATTATTGGAGACATCATGACGTCAAGTGTTGGGTCAAGCTATGGACATAAACTATTTGACATGGATTGTGAGCCTAGTATTGGCTGAGCATAGATGCATCCGATCCACATGAAGGATTGCAAGTCCATTGATAAACTTTTTGCCTACCGAGACGGTGGAGTCAAAAGGTAGGGGCGAGAAGTGGCCAAGATTTCATCCTTGATCTTATGATGATGTTAGAGAAGGAGGGGTAAAGTCTTCTTCAAATATGGTTGGAGTTTTTTTTCGTATAGCAAGTAGTGGTTACCACTACACACCTTTATGATACAACTCAAGAGGTTACAGCCAGAGCGGCTGGAGTTGTTCACACTAAGCTAGTGAAGCCTAGTATGAGAGAGTAGAAAAAGCTCTCTACTCTAGAAGTTGTTGTTTAGCAACTAAATACTACGCCTTCTATCTCTAATGTCAATAAAGAGGAGATTTGGGATATTGATATTGGTCCCAAAGTGATAGGAGGAGAAAGATGTAGGATGTGGAGGTTTCTTAGGAGGTGCAAAAATTATTTTGCCTTCATAAAGGATTTATTCTGTTTGAAGTGACATGTTTGTGAGGTTTTACCTTTTGGAGTTTTTATATTAGAGGGTTGTGATGGTGTGATTTGGAAGGATCATGTGCATAATTATGCGTCATGTCATCTTCCAAACATAGATGGTACTATGAATCCAAGCCTGACAGTTGTGCGGGCAGGCTTGAGATGTATGTTATGTGGATTAGCTGGTGGAGCAACCAGTATGTTGATTTGTGATTCTTGTTTGAGAGGATGGCATATATCATGCTTGACACCTCCTCTCAATGCGGAGCCCAGTGGAGATATTCTTGATGCGATTAGCATGTAATCTGGTTTGACCATTGTCGCATGGACATTGCTTTAATCTAAGAATGTCTGAACTTCTAGCTTGATAAGAATCTTCTTGGCCCTTGTGTGAGCTACTATGTTTTTTTTTCTAATTGTAACCATTAAAAATTTTGCATAAGAAGATCGTGGTATTCAGAAATTGGACCATTAACTCTTGCTCAAACTTCACAGATAAGTGTTAAAAAATTTCTAAACAAATTTTCTAACGTTTTTCTTCTCTAGATATATGAGAACAATTATCTAATCATACTGTGTATCACAAAGGGATATGCAAAATCCTGAGTACTAAAATCATCATACATCCCAATCCTTCATTCTAATTGCTTTCAAATTTCAAGAGAAATTTTTTTATCATCCAAACTTCAACTCAGAAATTTTATTGATGAATACTTTTGATAGCAAAAGTTATGATTATTGTACTAATTTTGTGACAATCATTGCAATCATGCAACTCTAACTATATACACAAACTTTCAACTATCATTCTATACTCAAAACTCATCCAATTGAGTTGAAATTTCAATCCAAAGACAAGCTTGAGTTGTAAACTAAATGTCAATTGAATCATATTTGTCAAAACCCACTAGCTTACTCACAATGGCCTCAAATACACTCCATGGTCTCAATTTGACTCTCCAACTTCCAATCATCAAAATAGATTGACAACCCATTCAATTGCACACATTCTTAAACCCACCTCGTAGCTCTCATTGTCAACTTTCCAATCTCTTCCCAAATCTCCAAATGGTTCCCGACAAGGATTTCAAAATTCCTCAAAACCTCAAAGAAATTTACCTAAGTGGCCCATTGGTTCAAACTTCACTACAAATGAGAATGAAGAGTGACTTTTTTGACCATTAGTGTGGCCAAATTAGCTCCATATTAACTTATACCTTTACAACTAACCTAAACACACTACTTAAACTATCATATAAACAATGTGAGTTGCAATTAATAAAGAGTCAAAATAACAATTTAAAACCGTCTAAGTATGAACAGAACTACAAACGGAACATGGGGAGTTTATAACTTGAAAGTAATACTCCTCACCAAAATTACTAAGAATCAACTCCATATGACTTGCTTTTGATAAATAATAGTGATGGATTGGAACCCACGTGTTGAAAGCCACCACTATTCTCAAATTCAGATTCATAACGCTCATACTAAATCAAAATGTATATTGTAAAGTCCCAAATTGTGCCATAGGAAACAAGTGGAAGAATAATCGGGTCACTTGTCGCTTAAAGTTATCACCGAAGTGATATACTAATCACACCTAAAAATGATCGCAATGAAGACATTGAATATTGATCACAAATGGATTGGGCATTGATACATATAAAAGATTATGTTATCCTCTATAAATATCCCACTTCGGCTCCACTTCGATCAAATAAGCTTCTTAGTTAGCAAAGCAATGTTCTAGGTCTCTCTCTTCCCCTTTGCATACTGATCACGCTTTATATTTGATAAGGTTCAAGATAATATCTGTTGGAGCATTATCAACATCCTCATCTTATAAAGTGGTCTCTTAATAGACTTACAATGAATCGTCGATCATCACGATCTAAAGTATCCTTGTCATAATAACGACTCTGAAGATGACACATCTCATCATCTTTTCATAGTTTTTACATCACACGACATCGTTACATGATATGGATCACAGACAAATGACTAACGATAGGGCATTGTAACACTCAACTTCTTGATCTTAGTCCCACGAACGTCATATTATGTGAATGGACTAGATAACTACATGATGTTAGAAGTATCTAATAGCCAGTTAGGAGGGAGGGGGGGGGAGTATGACGATCTTTGTATTATGATGTGTGATGTGACAGTGATGTATGTTGTGATACAATATGTATGTGCACGATAGCTATCACAACTTATGTAATAGCATCCCTAGTTAGGTAGGTATATGCATGCCAGACAGATAAAACAGTTAGAGCCGATAGTGCACTTAGCGCCGTTTGCATTTATTTAATATTTCCAATATACATTGTTTTACTACTTTGAAAATTTAAATATCTTTTAATATGAGTATAATGTTTTAATAAAATAATACTTATTGTGCATACCAATATTCAAATCACAACTTCATCAAATGTTGCAAACTCTTTGCACTTGTCAAAATAAAGCTATCCCTATTGAGAATAACATTATTTACCATTGGTTACTAACCATTGTTGATTGATTATGTTCAATGGAGGATTTTTTCTTGTTAACATATTGATCATCATGTTGTTTAAATTGCAATGGATAAATGTGGCAGATTGCACAATCTGATTATGTATAGAACCTAGGAGCCAAAAAAAATAAATACCACTAATAACAAATTTAATGGTTTATTTGGAGCACCATAACTTTCAATGAGATTAAAATTTCACCACTTAAATGTTTTTTTTATCTTTAAGTTATTATTTATTAATCTTGCAAGATTTTAGTATATTGAAATTATTTTAAAAATTATTTGTCACTGCAATTAGCAAAAGGGAATGAATGTGTTGCATTAATGAATCTGAGGTTTCTTATAATGTCATAGTGACAAAAATTAATTTTTGTTTTAATTCTTAAACCAATCTTTTTTAAAAATTTGCACAAAAATATACAAAATTAATAAAGTTTCTAGTTGCAACCTTGCACTATAATATTAATCCTACAATTATCTTGGCTTGAAAATCATGGTGCTCAAGTTTCATGAAACAACCTACACAAGTGAATGGATGAGGTAAAATCTTGCACTAGAGATGTATGTTCGTCTAATGAAGACACATATGATAAAAAATCAGATAAAAGATATAGATTTATCAATATAACTAAGCAAGAAATGAAGTGAGAGATATCAATATTTGTCATATGGATCAAACTAATTTTGGAATATATTAAGTAAAAAAAGAAGCTATTTGAACATAGTATTTAAAAATAGAGTTATTATTTAAAACTGTACATGTGAATAGACATATCTATTGATGGTCACTTGATAATAAATCATAGAAAATTTACAACATATTGATAAAATTAATGAAGTTTGATTTCAAACAACATAGTTCTCCATTATCGAGAGCCATATAGTTGATTGTACCAAAGAATAATTAAGTTTTTTTATGTTGCACTAATTATTATAGATTAAATAAATAAAATTTAAAAAATACTTATTTCAAAAAAAAATCTAAGCACACAACAACCACACAACATCAATTGGGCGTACAAATAAGCATCAAGCATAGAGAAGATCCAATGTAATCAAATGTACCAAAGTTCTCCGGCTTTTGATAACTATCAAGTTTAACCACTTGATCTACCAAAAGCTATAAGTGAATTCATTTAGGTCGTAACCTAAATGAATTCACCACTTATAACCTCTCCAATAAAATTATAAAGACATGTTAATTAAATATTTATCAAAATTTATAAATGAAATTAATAGACAATAGAGAAATAACCAAAAAATTATGATTGTCAATGCCAACACTATCTTTTAAGATATAAATTCCAATATCGTGAAGTACTTAAATTGAATTTTTTCAAATTTATTAAACTTGATTACCATCTCTATTTTATAAATTTTTAGCCCATGTAATTTTTTGATTCTGTTGAGATCTCATCAACAAATTTTTTTTCAAATATGTTGAACCTAATTTTTATCTCTACTCTACACTAGTTCACACACTGTTTTGATCCATTCAAAATCCATTACTTGTAGCAAAATATGATTTACAAACCCTTGTGTATAATTGCAATCCAAAATCTCAACTTAGAACTTTAATTATTTTAAAATATTAAAATCTAGCTCCACATTAGTTCCATTAAACTTAAAAAATTTCAACAAAATTTTATATGTAGTAACGCCTCCAAATGTACTTAGCTTACAATTAACTTCTTTAATCAAATTCTTTTAAATCAATCAAGTATTCAATATCTAAAACTCATGAGAATGATGATGTTTATTATTAGATAATAAACATCATCATGTTAATAAATTTTTAAACAAAAAAAATCAACTTGCATATATGAACTTTATTTTGCTCCAAATCAACAGAAATATTATAGTATCTGTAATTTTAAACTCATCTATTTTGATTAATCATAACTTTTCATTGTTTCAATAAATTGCTTAATTTTTTACTTAAAATTTTAGTTTTTTTTTCAACTTTTCAACTATGCTTTTCTTTTTCCATTGCCATTTTGAAATGTCCAAAAATCTATAAAAGGTGGAAAAACCTATCTACTCATACATTGGTCCATCTCCTCCCAAATGAAAAATCATTGGTTGGAAAAAAATTATCTTTTACAAAAAATCATGTAAAAACTATGTACTCATGGTTCAAAAAATAAATTATGGTAGATCATTCTCTAATCTCTTGATATAATATGAATTTGATTGGATTATTAATCCAGATAGTAGAAGATCTTTAAAACTGAGTTTTAGTGTTTTTTGTTGCCCTCATTATTCTATGTCATTCTTGATGGGTTGTTTTGCTACCTTTCATAAATATTTGTTAGATAGAATATTATATCTTATATTTCTTGTGTTTAATATAGCTCCATATATATCTCCATCTTGGTACTCTATTTGTGTAACACAATGTTGATTGTGTTGCTGGTTTGTTATTTGAGGTATTAGTATTCATATGTGTTACAAGTAATGAGGCTGGAATTGTGGATCAATCAGACTATGTTTCACTTTAGTGAAATAGAACTTACGAACTTGTAACATGGATGAATGCTTATGGTGATGACACGTTTCAAATTGTCCTTGTGTTAGTACCTTGTGCTTATTTTGTAGTGTGATTTTTGATTTCTATTGTGAACCTATTAGATATACAAATAGTTAGATAATACATTGGTATCACAGTAAAGTTTTTTGCAGATTTCAAAGGAGAGACTCTTAAATAGTTAGCACTTTGAGCGGTGTGTGATATGGTATCATTGAGTTTCACATAAGATTGATTTGGTGTCAAAGAGTAACGAATCTGAGCTTGATGATAGTTTGGATTGTGTCCACACACATTCCAAAATATCCACACCCACACCATTATTGTGAAATATAAAAAATATTTATAAGATCATCAAGACCGAAAAAATATTTTGATACATTAGGTATCATTGAGTTTGATGATTTTATCCAAAAGTTCAACTCATAGAATAATTTGTAACGGCTTCGGAACTCTACATTGTTTAATTTATTTATGGCATGAAAGAAATCATTATACCATTTGAAGGATCCACCAGTGGACAATTATCATGAGTTTCAGCATGAACAACATAAGGAGATTAAGTTCTAGAAATAATATTGGTATCCAAACTATATTTTATTACTTTTGTTATATTGTTTGATGGGATGAGTTCACCTTCTTTACCTATCCTAGATGATATAATTGGACTTGCTCAAGTTGTGAAGAGTTCAAAAGTTACAAACTTTAATTATATTTTGAAGTCTTTTGTCTAATTGAGAAGAGACTAGTAGGAGATAGTTCCAACCTTTAATTATATTTTGAAGTCTTTTGCCCAATTGAGAAGAGACTAGTAGGAAATAGTTCCAAACTTTAGTCTTATTTTGGAGTCTTTTGCCCAATTGATCAGACACTAGTAGAGGATGAGGATTGACAAGCCAAAAGGCTTATATGAGTTCTAACATAAGACATAAAGTCTTTGAAAGTACATGTTAGGAGTTAACTCAGGTCTTGAATAACTTTGGTTAGTTTGACTATAGTTAGTTAGACTAGAGCCGATACTACTATATAAGAGTGCTAGCAGAAGCTCTATGTGACATAATTAGGGTTATTCAGTAAAGTGACTATGTGTGTTCCGTGGACATAGCTTCAGTGAGGTGAACCACATATTTTTTATGTCGACTCTTGATTGCATGTGTTTTTGTGAAATTCCTATTTCGGACTGACAGTACATACTTAGATGCAATAATTTATAAGTAATATCCATGAGGTGACAAAACCACATGATGTCCAATATTGATATGGGATATTGAACACAGAAATGAGACATTGAGTTAGAGTTGTTATCTTACTATAAAAGTGTATAAGCATAGTTCTTAGCATAAGTAGAAATTTTTTTATTTTAGTAAAATAAAGAATTATATTCGGGACCTTGAAAGTGTATTCGTCCGAATATAAGGAAGTTATATGTGTATGAATATAGCTAGAGAATTCATACGAACAGAATGATAAAAATTAGGTTGGGCAATCGTCGGTGGATCGAAGAAACAACGAGAACGAGGGGGTATACCAAGAACTCTCGGAAACAAGAAGGCGTCCGAGTGGAGCTAACTCGATGTCAAAACAAAGAACCATGAGAGTATCGAAAGTGCAAATTGCATCGATGGGAAGAATTCGTCCATTCATTTTGATGGCGGATTGGACTCCGACGGAGATGCTACGGTTGAAGAACTTGGGGAACATTTCTTCCATGGCGATGAGAATATGTGTGCCCAGAGCTATGTGATGAAGTACGTCAAGGAAGAGCGATGTTTACAACCGGGAGCAGAGCGTAGCTAGAGAAGTGGGATGTGAAACTATGGACGAAGGCGCTGGGTCGGACCTATGAGGACAATAAAGGTGGGGTCAATTGGAAAGAATCGGCATTGCATACAGTCTTCACGTTTGACGAGACCAAGTGGTTTAATCCCCGAGAGAGAAAAGGGGAAAACATTTATAAAATCAATTTGATTAAAGATGTATTCCGAAGGAAGCTAGCCTACACGTTGAATCAACTATTCTTGTCACAACGCACTAGTTATGTTAGTATGCATAAGGTGCAGATTATGGAGGACTTTGTGGGAGGAACCATTTGAGTTAATTGGGAAGAAATCTTTACCAAGATTATGCAGACGATGACTACAAAGTTGAGAGAGGATGACAAGAGCATAATATACCTTTCCTCCTTCTTGGTGCATCTCTTTACAAAGATGGAGTGGTTGACCCCGAGGAAACGAGAGCTATATTGATTGGAGTATGCACTTTCAGACCTTGAGGTTGACATCGATGATGCAAGTAGCGGATCTACGCGGAGTGTAGGAATGAGTGTATCGCCTGAGCAACAAAGGAATGGAGAGATCATGAATGCTATGGTGGAGAAACCCAATTTGGACTCAGACATCAAAGTGATCAGGTCATCAAGGAAGAGAAAGCGGACAGCTGAAGTGGAGAGTCCTCCTCTTGCTTCGACGGTCAAGAAGGTGAAACTCAGAAAGAAGAAAATAGATGAGGTGATACTCCCCAAGCCTTCTCGTCCGAAGGTAAAAGCGACAAAGTAGATTGCTGAGCCTCTTGCCTTTGTTTTGTAGTTGTCTCAAAAGTTGGAGATGGTGGTGGTCCCAATGCTGATGGAGTTGAATGAAATATGACCAATGTATATGCCAGGGTGAGATCCACAATGCTCATGGATACTTGGACTTAGTCCAAATGATGAATTGGCTGGCCATTGGAAAGTAAGACTAGACTGACAATGTTGATGTGAAATATTCATTTGGATGAGGACTTCCGAACACATCATAAGCCAACCCTGTGGTGACAAACAACCAACCTGCAATCGGCAATTGACAGAGAACATGAACAAGTTGCCCAAACAGAAGGTTGAGCTAGAACAAAGGGTTCAGGAAGTGAAGAAGTCATATGCAGAGGTCAGATTCGTCGAGAAGGAAAATTCACAACTTTAGGAAGCGGAAGAATTGATTACTATCAAAACCCCAAAATCTAAAAATATTCATAACTTTCAATTTCGATTTTCATAATTTTCCAATTAGATACTAATAGAATTAAGGCATGAAAAAGAAAAGATTTGACAAAAAAGACCTGACCATATCAAATTTGAGAAAAATTATTCAAAATATTAAAAATAATAAATTTTCTAATATCTTTCTATACAATTCTCCATAGTGTTCAATTTTGGGACCAAAATTTTCTATTCACTCCCCAAGTTTGGTAAAGTATGAAAAACTCTCCCCTACCCACAACTCATATACATTTTCATCTCATATCTCTCGCCGTTTACACTTATTTCTCTCTTGGCTCACAACTACGTGACCAGCGTGCACAACTACCAAATCAATGTGTTCCACGGTACTATAGGTGCGTAGAAATATGTCTTTCATTTGCGAGGTGTATTTTCCAGTTTGTAGAATAACGAGTTTTTTTCCCCTCGTAATAGAATCCTATTTCGTTTATAATGTGAAAAGAACGAGTACCTGACTAATTGTCCACAACAAATACTTTTACTAATCTAATTTGATTTGCATCAGTCCAATTATATTCAGATAGTGTGGATAACACTAATAAGAGTGTGAATTTAAAGTGAGTAATCAGTATGGACCAGACAAGTTGAGGTGACCTTTGTCCGATAATGCACTCGAGCCATACAGCGAGTCATTCCCAGTCATGCAGTTGTCGAAGTCTTATTGCAAGTTCTTCATTCTTCTTCCCGTCTTCTCCATAAATTGGCTGGCAGATCCTATGTCAGCGTTGAATTGCACCGTTTGTTTCTCTCTCCAAAGATGCAGCAAGAGTGGAGGATCAAGAGTGAAGGATATTCAAAGCGAGCGAGACCCTGTGACTTCTAGTTTGCTCATGAGTTCATGAGAGATTTGGCTTAATTAGGAAATCACTGTCTTAGAAGGGTGTTTTGGATCTTTTGATTCTTGGCACTGAACCAACGATCGATCTACCGAATGATATCTTCAGTACGTTGAATGTCTTCCATCACCATCATGGCCACAACCAGCAGCAGACAGCACAACCGCAATCGGGCCAACGACGTAATGAAAATATCTCCTACGCCCTGTAACTGGTCGCCGATACACGCCACCGGCAACGGCCGAATATGGAGGAGAGTTACCAAGTTACCAACCACGTAACGGGGAGGGGACGGCACGGGACGGGAGTAGACAGTGAGTGAGAGTCAGTTTCTCTCTAAGGGTTCAGAGCGGGGGAGCCTGGGGGGGGACCCATACAAGATCCGTTCTGGTTGGGTCTTCCTATACAGTTAGCCGTGGCGGGATTCCACGTGTCGTCTGTAGAAGCTTGACATCCAAATTGTTTACAAGATGATGACCTGGTAGAGCGCGTCAGACCCAGAGGGAAGAAGGCCCCCGGAAGCGAAAGGAAGGAAAGCCCGACGAGACGAGAGAAAGCGTGAGTGAGTGAGTGAGCGAGCGAGCGAGCACTGCGCACTCGCATTCGCACGCAGATCTTTCTCTTATCTGCACGGATTAGCGCTTTCATCCATCTCCGTCTTCTCGCGCGACAGATGATTTTCTCGAGCACAGAGCTGGGTCGAAGAGTTCTGGACCGAGTTGGACTGGACTGGGCTGGCTGGGCACTGGAGTACAATTTGCTGATTGTTGGTGCTTTTGTTGTCGTTGTTGCGTTCGTTGCTGCCGCTGCCGCTGCCGCTGAAGAGCAGCAGGAGGACTTCGTCTGCAGGGGGCAGGGAAACGAATCGTCGTTAGTGGAGCTTTTATTTCGGCTTTTCGATTATAAGGTTCGATCGGTGTAGAACTCTGGCCTCTGGGTGGGGAGTGAACTGGACAGAGTCTCGTTGCTTGTGGCGAGATTTCGATCCCTGACGTCGTCGTAGCCATCAGGAGGAATAGCGAGGCTTTTTGTCGGCTGCTTGGAGGAAGGGGAGGTGGAGTAGGAGGAGAAGAGGACTGATTGACGAAGTAGATCTCTGTACGTGAGAATTTTTTAAGACTTGTTTCGGCTGCCGGTTGATATAAAGGGTGCGTGCGTCCGTGGATTACTTGCTTTCGTCTTTCCCTTTAGAGAAGTCGAGTCCCAATTCCCTTAAAGCTATCCATGGAGCCCTGCCCCGGTTATGGGAGGGGTTAACGTTGCGGCTCGCGGTGTTCTACATGCGGACGGACGGAGTGGAGAGTAATGATTGAGGTGGACGGGACGGACACTTGGTAGCTAACTGGGTCGCGCGGTTTGCCCTTATCGAGCAACTGGTCTCGCAAGTTTGTGAGTTTGTGATCTTCGTTCTCTCCGGGAGTAGCAGCAGCAGCGACGGCGCAGAGCATTCGACCATAAGTCAGTGAGTGACTCAGTGGACCTCGCGTTTTTAGCTCCTCCCCGACCTGCAGACGCTCCTCGCTGAGTATCTCACGACAGGTCTCATTTTCTTGGCAGGGAGCTTTTCATCCGAGTGACTCGGATGAAATGGCACTGATTTCCTCGTTGGATTATTGTCACGTGTCCAAGTAATGCATCTAAGCCCACTCCAACGTTTTCTGATCTTCCCTTACAGACGCGCCGCACACTCACACGATTCAGAAAGGACTGGCAGAGTGCGAAGAACGAACGAACGCACTCTGACCCTAATTGGAAGCAAGCAAGCGAGCAACGAACCAACCAATGGGAGAGTCGAGTAAAACGTCTATTGCGGTAAGCACCGGAGAAGGAATCTTAGTATCACTTTAGCCAGCAGCACCCCTCGACCTATCAACTATTATCAGTATTGTGCAAATTTCAGAGAGAGAGAGAGAGAGAGAGAGAGAGAGAGAGAGAGAGAGAAGAAGAAGAAGAAGAAGAAGAAGAAGTATCTTAAGAAGCATCGGTCAATACGATGCTTCTTAATGACTGGTCCCATAGAGAAAGAGAAGAATCTTAACGTATTGACCGATGTTTCTTAATGACTGGTCCAACAGTGATAATTTTCTGTCATGTCCATAAATTGCCTGAATCCATGCATTCACAGACTCGTTCGGTTAGTTTGTGTCTCGAAAATTATTGGCGTACATTTTCTTTCTTTCCGGAAATGTACACCTACACTCTCGAACGTGCATTTAATGAATTCCGAGGGCTCCTCAAGTTTCACTCATCGTCCGGTAGAATCTTCATCTTAATCCAGACGGCTGGTCTCTCATCTATGTCGTCGTTATCTGCACTTTCATACCGCAGTAGCAATCTCTCAAACCGTCGAGTAACTTCAGAATCAACCGATTTATGCGCGATTTACCCGACGATGCTTCACGTTGTGCTTCCCTCCGCGGAGGAAATGTGCGAACACTAAGTCTTGTAAGTTTCCGTGGACACGCATGTTGGTGATTGATTGATGACCTCGGGATCTTGACGGTTGGTTCTGCGGGACCAGAGTGAAGCTCATGCAGAAGGGTGTCGTGCATTGGGTGCTTGCTTGCTTGCAGTTCAAAGGCTCGACCGGCGATCAGGAAAAAGGGAAGGGGCAATCCGTGGACGAAATGCCGGTGGAGAACTCGCCGACGACGGTCATCGTCAGCAGCAGGGAGAGGAAGAACGACGCCAAGGCCATCGAGCAGGCCACGAAGGCGCTGATCACGTCGCAGATCAGAGCGCCCTTCTACAACGTGCAGGAGGACATTCTCACGCTGCTCAAGAAATGCATGCTGGCGGATCAGCGCGGCTTCTGCACCATCGCCCTGAGCGGCCACGTGGACCACTTCGAGAGCCTGCACGACGACGACTTCGGGTGGGGCTGCGGCTGGCGCAACATTCAAATTCTCTGCTCATTCCTGCTCTCGCAGGACTGCGAGGCCAAGGAGGCCTTGTTCCACGGCGCCGGATTCGTGCCCGACATTCCGGCCCTCCAGCGCTGGCTAGAGATCGCCTGGATGAAGGGCTTCGACTCGTCCGGTGCCGAGTACTTCAATTGGCAGATTTACGGCACCCGCAAGTGGATCGGCACCACGGAATGCGCTGCGCTGCTCAGATCTTTTGGCGTCCGGGCTATGATCGTGAGCTTTACGGGGCTCAGCGGGGACCAGTCGGAAACCTCCGTGGGGGTTTTATCAGGATCCGGCGTAGGAGAAGGCTACGAGCCCGACAAAGTGCACGAGCGATCGATCCGCAAGTCGAATTCTGTCGACGCCCTGAAGGACGAGACGAAATTGGTCGAGCCGACCTTGACCGAATTGCAGAGACCGAGAATGGACTGCCAGGAATGTGGCGAGAGCTGTCCTCACGGAACGTCCAATAAGAGCATTCTCGATGAGGACTATGATTTGTGCTGCAATTGTATGGAGAAGGCGCGCATCGCGGACGATGAAGGCGCTTCATCCGAGGAGACGATGAAGGAGAGGGAGAAGGAGAATGCGGAATCCCAGAGCGCGGTCGTGTCCTCCGCGTCCTCTTCTGAGCACAAAGGGAAAGGGAAAGGGCAGGAATCCGAAATTGAAACGACGTTGAACGAAATTGGGGACTCGTTTAACGACGACGTGCATTGGGGCATCAAATGCAACGGCTGTGGAACGAAGCCCATTCGAGGAGCGAGGTGTAGGAGCTTGGTGAACAAAGAACGTGATTTGTGCAGGGAGTGTATGAAGGGTATTCTGACCAAGGCCAATGGGGAGAACGGCACGCACGAGGACTTCATCACGGTGCAGAAGATTCCTGCTAGCCGAATTCCCACTGATTCTCCACCCCGGGGAGGAAAAGATGTTCAAAACAGGAATATAAAGGCCGGCACTGGAGAAAATCAATCTAGTTGGCAACAGGCTGACAACAGCATCAACCATCATCATCTGATCGAGTGGGTGTGGAGCTACTTTTCGGGAGAATCGTCATACGGTAGCAACTCAGACTCGCCGTATCCGAGACATCCTGTTCTGATGAGCAATCGATCGTAAGTGATGCTTATGATCAATTCGTGTTTTATATGAGCAAGCAGTTCCGAGGGGGAATGCTCCAACACAGTAGGCAATGATTTGTCCACTTGACTGGATTGATTTACTTTCGGGAACACTCTTAAATTCGAGTATGAGAGTGTATATATAACACGACAGTTCTCTTCAGTCATAACAGTTTAATTTGCCACGTCTGGTAGCAACGAAGATATGTATGTGTTCCACGAAATATGACGACATATGTAAAGTGTCATGGTGCGATTATTTTAGATGCAGTTTAGAGCATTAGTTTGTTTCGAAGGTGCAGAATTGTTCGAAGTGCTGTTTTTATGAAGCAACGGTGATGGAAGAAGAGCCACAAGTTCTGTGAAGCTCAGAGTCTTTGTCGTGTAACCTAGTGTGTGCTGACGGTATGGATTTGACAACGTTCTAATGCATCTGAGAATCCAGGCCCCTGTACTTCCAGCATCGAGGTCATTCACGAACAATCGTAGGCATTGAGCACCGGCAACTGAGTGACAATTCAGAGGAAATAAATCTTCTCGTCCTAGACCCTTCCCAGGTACTGTTATTGCCTCCGTGATATTGATTATGTCTAGAAATCGATCATTTATGAGACAAAGACGTGAAGAGCATGTGTGTGGTGGCCGTGTATGTTAAGTTCAGTTGGCTTCTATGTTCCTCTGGTCAGTTGACTAGTTTGAGATTTCCTAGCGGGTGCAGGATTACTCATTTTGGCAAGGTGCAGTTGTGAAAAGAACAACGATCACATGATGGACTGTAGATTTGAGAGGAGTCCGGAATGCACGGAGCTTATTCTCGTGATTTGTTGACGTATTCCCTCTCAAATATTTTCCTTTGCAGAGATTGTTTACCCACCCTGGTTTTCTTTCTTGTAGAGGACGGAGTATTTGGCCAAAACTCTGCGGGAGAAAAGTGGATGGAAGAAACTAATTGGACATGATGTGCATACTCTGAAACAATCTGAGTACCAGGTGATGAATTAATGAAGCATCGTGTGACTGAAGATTGGATTTATGATTTAGAGGCATTTTCATTTTCTTTTACCATCTGAATGTTGGAAAACACCGTTCGCGTTGAAGCCAAAATTAGGAATGTGAGATTAGTTTATTAATTGACCGATTGCGATTCCGATGAAAAACTAGAATCATGAATGGAATTTATGCATTATTTCTCAATGTGTGTAGCCTTGATTTCGTTAGATCACGCGTAGCGTGGTGATACAGCTTGAGTACAAGTTGTCCTTTGCTTGCTGACATCACCTGAGTTACTGATATCAAAAGAGGGGTAATTTCGAATTGTACTCACGCGATATCCTCATTGTGTCCCTGGCCAGAACACGAAGACGGAGATATAAGCAAGTTGGATTGAACCGAGCTAAGCAGCTGACATGTGATTTCGGGTTGCAGATTTGCTATGCAGAACGAGGGATCGCCCACGGCGAAGAGTTGGAAAATCTCAAAGTCCTCAACAGCCTTAATTATTCTTCTTACACAACTGTGAGAATCGATGAAACTGACCCACCTTCTGCTTCTTCATGAACGTTGTTTTCTCTGCACTAGTAGATGCTCAAAATCTTATAGTGATTTGCAGCGACGATTATAGGATCAGTGATATTTTGCGTACGGCTAACCGACCGAAGTCTCGAGGATGCGACATCCATTGTGAATCTGTATACTTTCCTTTTGCGCTTCGTATGGTTAAGAACCTCAGTCAGGGCATAGGGCAATTTCATACAAGAAAACGAGTGCTGGGAAGACAACTCTATGATGACTTGTCATTTCTCCTTCTCATCGCTCATGTCAATAAGTTCCATATCTGGACTGTACTGTGTTTTTATCGGCACTCTAGCCACGATGGAATTAGAGGATCAAAATCCATTTACCGTTGTTACTGTTGTGCAGAAAAGGAAGAAGAGGAAGTGAACTTTCTTCCGGCAAAAGAGAAGTCGCATGGCACGGGGCTGGAAGGGAACGCCTGCCTTTTAGTGTATAGAGTTCTTCTTGGAAACGCTGTTGTCCCGATTGCTAATGGATATTATTCTTGGATGGCCACAATCGAGTGGCCAATCTCCTTTTTCTCGTATGTTCTCAAGGTCATTCTCACAATGCTTTTAAGTCGCTACAGAGTTGGAAGACTTAAAGCCCAAAGAGAAGATGGAAGAAATGAATCTTTCATTTCTGCATTTTGAGAAAGCAGTGTCTCGCTAGAAAGTCCGTCCAAGACATAGCGAATTGAAGTAGAAAATCATAGTTCCAATTGAGATATATACGGGAGCACATTTTTATTGCAACCAATTCTTAGCCTGTATAATGACACCATTGAATTAAGGTAGATTAGGCCAAATGGCACGCCGTGTCAGTAGAAGCTAATGCCACATACGCAAATTCTTCCATCTGTAGCTCTAGCTACTTCTCGTGCATGGACCTTTTTGAAATCAGTGTCCAGCATAGGGTATCTGATGACAAGTGTTTGGATAGAAGGATTGAGGAAAAAATAGGCCATGCTGATTGCTTTGTACAGCCGGAGAAGCAGGAGATCGATTCAACCACTACCCTGTGTGTATGATAGATTGTCGCATCCACATTTTGGGCACTTGTACAGATTCTGAAGTGCTGTTGTCAAGCACGCGACCTCATCTTCCTTCTCTGCACTTTGAGTACAATCTTGTCAAGGAATAGGGCTAATAGAAGTGACAAAATAATCTTTAAAAGAAATGCGTGTGGCAAGAGAAACACATTCTAGAAAAGGATATGATCTCAGTTTTGAGATTTCTTTTGTAATGTCGTTAATTTCCTCGTTGCTTTTCGTTGTCTCGCGATCAAACATCGGACACTACAGCCAAATGTTGCTATCAAAATTCACTAACCAGATGCGGATATAACAATATGACCTTAATGGAAAGCATGCTTATGGTTGCTGTGGAGGCCAAGGTAGGAAAACTAAAGAGGTCACACCTTTTCCCTGTTGGTCTCCATTTCGCTGTGGATAAATAGCAAAGTCTCGTTAACACCTTCGGTGGGATTTGACAATTCGTCAAAATCTTCAGTCTGCATGGCTTCAGAAACGTCTTCTGTTTCATCCGTCATTTAGTTTTTTTAGCTATTTTAAACAAAACGTAACTGTAGAATGGATAGCAAATGTAGTGATTAAGACCTCTGCAGTTGTAATCTGATTGACGGAAAGCTAAGGAGTTTTCTAGCTATTGGAAACCTCACGTAGAAAGTAATGTTTTCATCCCATGGCAACCAACCAACCTCCAACGATAAACGACTGACTTTCCGTCTTCCGTTTCTTGCACTCATTGTCACGATCGGATTGTAGCTGCCTAAGAGCCTCAGACAATTTATGTGTATTCGGAGGTACACATGTCGAATAACATTAGTTCACAGATATGTAGCCTAGTCATCCAAGAGACAGTAAATTTGAGACGTCACGCGTCTACTCTTTCTTACTAGGCGTATTCTACTTCGTTACACCCTTCACACAAATAGCGGGGATAGTGTGGTCCAGACTAGTATAGGGTGTATATGTTTTTTGCATTGTTTCGGGATTGATACGTCGTCTCTTAACATGTATCCCACCCTCTTTCAACTCAGTTTCATTGCACACTGCATTCTCCTCAGCTCTGACAATTCATCCAATCTATCCAAATGGAGTAGAATCAATTCCAGACTACTGAAATGTACACTATTAGTGTTAATGCGAAGTAGTGTGGTCCGACTTATAGAAGTGTGTATGCCGAAACTGAGAACCTACATCTTAGTGTGGACCAGATTAATGAACGTGAAAGATTCTCAAAACAAATTTAATATCACCATCTCATTGGGGAGCTTTAGAAGCTTGACCATATCAGAATTCTCGTGTCTTCTTTGATATATGCTAGTTTGATGGATCATCCTACGTAGATTGCATACCTTAGATCAAGGTGAAGTTTTCGCAACGTCTCAATGAAAAAATTCCTGTTGTTGATAAAGGAAAATATTTTAGCGAAGTTACATGGTATCAATTATCTACCAACTCCATTAAACAACATGAGTGTAGTACCTTGTGGATGAGTGGAGTACCTTGTGGTTGTATGTTCGGCCTTCATATATCCCCCAACAAAACAGAAACAACCACAACCACCAAGACGGGTGAGACACACCGAGAATGGGAAATTTTTCACCAAAAGCCAGTTGCCCTGCAGAAGAATACTTTAGGAGAACCGAGTACTGCACGCAGCACTAAGAACATGCTAATTACTGAATCTACACCACAAGGACAAGTGCTAAATCCATAGTTCAAGCGCTCCCTCGTCCCCAAGGACCTGAACATTCTCCAGTTCGGATGTAGCTTGGTTGATTCGGGCATGAAGAAGAGATTCCTTGTCCTACAAGTACCAACGGTGTCATACCCCAATTTAGTTCCCTAATTGTTTCTATGGCATGAAAATTGTTTCAAGTTAGACGTGCATGAGGAAGTAGCAACAGAAAATCATTCTTGCCAAAAGGTAAGTTGCTGGCTCCAAAGTACCTGTTGAATATTCAAAGCAGTTTCCACTGCAGTGAACTCGAAGTTGATGCTCCTGAATCGTTCCTCCGTGCTGAACTTGATCGTTTTTAGACGTTGCATCTCTTGGAAAGCTGACTCCACTTCGGATGTCAGGGCAATTTTTTTCTTCTTCAAATCTTCAAGTGTAAGCTCTATATTCAAACACGCTTGTAAGGAATGAAGTATCCAGAGTTTCAAATAATTTTGTGAGCCTAAAATCCCATATATTTACCAATCTTTGAAGAATTGTGGAAAATTAATATAAATTCAGGATTCAAGAAGAAAGAAATTGACATCATGGAGCTCATCCGTCTTGTTTAGGCGATGTGAAAAAGGAGAGACAAACCAACTTCATTTGAGTCGCACATGACATCATAGTTATTTGTCCCGTACGACAGAGTGCTGGGGTGGAGGTTACAGATTTGTTAACACAAAAAACTGTGTTTGATTTCTTTGTGGACTCTTACTCACTTTTCATTTCTTGATTTTCATCTTCTAGCATGCTTCCTTGGACATCTTTTCTTTCTTTTTTTTATCGCCATTACTTATTCAATTATGTCTAGACGGTTAGAGTCTTAAAGATGAGGTATAATGCTAGTAGTTTTCTTATACGATGTGGATAAGATTTGAATAAGGTGTGAAGCTTCTACACACATGAATCAGTACGATTGATCAACTATACCTAGTGTGTTTCATGAAGGTCTGTCTATTGGCATCTCTTCGTCAAAAATTATAACAAATATATAATTTAGAAATAAGGTATGAAATGAAACTGAAAGCATTATACAAACCCTTTATGACCCTAAAATTGTGGGAACATTCTAGACTTCTGACTCTGTAACTAAGGCGTGCATTCTAAGCCGCAAAACAAATTAATGGAACTGTTCTCCAAGTCAGTCCAACTGTGTGATTATTAGTAATCTACTGCAAATCCATAACATTCTCATCTAAGTTCCAACGAACGCAATCCATATAGCATCCAAGTTCAACGAGGTGCAAACGAAGGAGGATCTAACCACCAAGGCGTCCTTCATCTCCATAATGTAGTACTAAACTCAAGAGCTCCAAATGCGAGCTACTTTCAGATCCTGTCATGACGCAGATCCGATGAAAGAACAATATGAGGTTTCGGACAATCTTCGTTACAAACTTCCCCTGCCAAGAAAGCCAAGACAGAATCCAAGGAATTCTTGAGCACAGAGGAGTACTATTTGTACAAGCAACGACTAAAGTCTAACCCATTTTTAACGTTGTTTAAATTCCCGCCCGGCTACAATGGATGGGCGGGAATGGGATGGTCATTTGAACTTCCGGAAATAATTCCCTGGTTTATTTCAAACACATCACTGCTACTCAATTCGTTATGTTTCAACTTGAAGATTTAATTAGACTGCATGGGCCACAAACATAATATTTTGTTTATATAACCAAATGTACCAAATTTTTTTAAAAAATTGATTTGATTTTTTTAATTTTATCTTATAATATTGAATATTTTTCAGCTTCAATTGATATAATATTATTTGAGATTTTGTTATGGATGCAGGTAGATTGAGTCGAATCTAAGATCATATCTCAAAGTTCACATTTTTGCCTATTTTTTTAGTAAGTTGGATACACCTCGGCAAGGTTTGTGGATGTTTATTCAAGTATAGATTTGAGCAAACATGTAGGCAATACATGTACGACATGATGGAGTTGCACATTTTAATCTCATACACATGTTTAGTTCAATTTTTGCATCACTTGTACCAATGCTAAAACTACAAACCACAAGTTATCTAACTTAATCATTATGGGAGTGATCAAGTGAGTGAACATACTAGGATAATATGAAACACATCATGCATGATTGTGATTGTTTCATCAAATTTTGTAAATTTCTCATTGATGTTATGAGCATTTGAGAGGTTGTTTAATGTTAAAAGATCTTTGTTCAGGTTCTTCTAAGTTAGCCTCAATCATGATCATGCGAGTAGGTTGTTGGCTATGACCAAGGACACACAAGGATTTTGACATATTGCTATTAATGAGGTTTTTTTTGCCATGTGAACTGCATC
Source organism: Marchantia paleacea (assembly GCA_014180765.2). Classification (NCBI taxonomy): domain Eukaryota; kingdom Viridiplantae; phylum Streptophyta; class Marchantiopsida; order Marchantiales; family Marchantiaceae; genus Marchantia; species Marchantia paleacea. The sequence goes on from MUAA02000032.1 coordinate 2,000,385, forward strand.
ATAATGCTTCAAGTTTCTTTGTATAAGCACATACATTTCCATTAATATGGAGTTATATTGGTTGGAGAGTGCGAGTCTTTCACTCCTCGCTTTTAAGATCTTCTATATCCACATTTCAATTAGATAGTAATATAGATTAATGTGAAAAACACATTAATCTACATTAGTGCACCACTTTTTGTGAAAAGTTACATCATGCAAGAAGAGCTTTATCAAATATGATTTCATATTTAATACTTTTTATGAAACTTACATTTTTTATACTATCAACACATGTGTTTTGTTGAAAAAATCATCAATTTAAAATCCAAAAACTAATATGAGGTAGATCTATCCATGAGGTCAATTATTTACTAAAGGATCATCACATGAATATTGGATTGTATGTTATATCATTTTTTCAAAGAAAACATACATTGTGATTCTTATGAATGACATGTATATTGATTTTGATGACTTCACATTTTAATAAATTGAGTAGGGTTTCAAATCAAGAGGTTAAAATATAAATTGTAGTGTTTGTCAAGATTTTTTTCTTGGCTTTCAAATTTTGTGTAGATTCTCCATTGTTATAGATGATCTGCAAACTGTTGGATGTGCTAGTGGTCACTCATGATATTATGAGAACTTATTTTCAAGATTTATTCTCCCATTATCTATTACATGTAATTGATCTCCTCCTTTGGGTGATGTTCAAGTGTTATGAGACATCTTATCACAATTATGGTGTATTGCTTATTGATAATCACATCTGATACATTTTCTAACATATTCATCTTTTTGTGGGTTGAAGCTTATTAATTTTAATAAACAGATTTTATACAATTTATTTTTATCTTCATCTTTTTTAATGTTGCATCTTGTAAATATTGATCACTAATATATGCATATTTTTGATATTTTGTGGCTATTATGACTTCATGCAAATGAATGTGGCAGAGTTATCATTAATATATCGATAATTTTGACTATTTAATTTTTTCAAAGATTGGATATATTATTGATATATAATTGTGATCCATTAGCATTTTGTGATCGTTGGGCTCTAATGATTTTTCTTGTGTTCTCCAAATTAAATTTTCAAAATATTATTCTATAACAAAATTTTATTATTTAAGTTGACATGGCTCTTATTAATTTCAGTCTTGCTTATGTGATACTCAAGATAATTATCAAGTTCTAGATACAATAGATAGATCCACATTTGAAAATTTGACATATGATCTTTGACCTAACTCACACTTAGGTTTACTTCTCATGGTTTTTAATAACTTCATCATATATTTAGAATAATTTTCAAAAAAATGAATATTATAACCATTGTCATATTTTCACACAAATTCTTAACCTTGTAACTCCAAATGATTTTTCAATTTTTGCAATTAACTAAATTTTTACATCAAACTTCTATATGAACTCATCTAACATAAAGCACAAATTATCATTATTTCAAATCAAACTTTTATGTTTTTTTTCATCTAATAAATAACACAAAAATAATTCATAGATTAAAAAAAAAAGTTAACTTAATTTTCAAAAAATTCAAACAATAAAGCTTGAGAAATTATTTTCAATTTCTCTATTTATATAGCTTAAATTTTTTTTTTAAATTTAAAATAACTAGTTTAGAATTTTTTCTTAAAAATTTTAATCAGGTTAGATATTATAATTAAAAAATAATAGTATCATTATAGTCATTGTTTCACTTGGATGTTTTAGAAGCTCTATTATCTTTCAATTAACTTTGATTTATTAAATCAATTCTATGTTTAAATTTAAAAATTATTATTTAATCAAAAAAATTCAAATTAATTAAGTCAATGAAGTCATATAAAGCCAAGATAGTTATGTGATATAATATTTTAATTTTCACATCATATTTAATTCTATTGTTTTAAAAATTGTCCAATATATCATCTAACTGAAATCAAAATAGCTAAATAATCATAATTAATATAAATTTAATTATTTAACTTAGTCATAAATAAAAAATAAAAAATAAAATATAAATTATAGATATATTTATAAATAGATAGCTATGAAATTTCCAAAGTTATATGCATTTCTTTTTGAATTACAACATAAAACATCCTTCACATTTATATTTCATCATTTTTATTACTTCTAAATCATACATTTATTTTTATTTTCACAAGAAAAGAAGGTTTTGATTGATTTTTTAAGCATCTATTATATCATTTTGCAACACACATTTGATTCATTTTTAACTTTGTTTGAATGAACCATGCACATCTAATTTGCTCACATTTGAATGAGCAAATTTATTTGGACTTGAAGATCATATGATAGCCATAACGACATTGAAGAAATTATTTTTGTAATGTCACAAGCGAATGGTCACATTAAATGATGATAACAATAAATATTTCTTTAATTCTAATATTATCATTCAAATTGATTTGTATATATTGAATAAAAATATAATTTTTGTTACAAATAAAATGATCACGTATTTTACTAGAGACAATAGAGCATGATGTTATTAAATATTTTGCTAAAAATATTGTTAACATTAGAACTACTGATAACATATTTAAATATTATGGTATGGCTTCTAAGATTTAAGAAACGTCTAAATATGACATGGATTCCGTCTATATCACAATAATTTTTTTGCATAATATTTATTCTTGATATTTTGTGTAAAATATTTAAAGCCTAAGTCACTATAATTATACAATGAGCATGGTTTTCAATCATTGAATAAAGAAATGCTATAATATGCAATATTTGTTCAGATCTCTTCAATATCATTTTTTTGAACTAAAAATGAAAAATGCAATAGGTGAGATAATGATTTATCAAGAAAAAGATTAGCTATCTTAATATTCTTTTGTCTCTTGAAAAATAGTTTCATTTTATGCTATGTTGATGAGTAGTTCATCATATTTATTTTTTTAGGTTCCTCCAAACTTTAACATAAGCAAAAATATAATGGTTTGAGTATATATAAAGACAAGATAATTATTCAAACATAGTTGTTAAAATAAATTCATATTTTTTAATATATAAATAGGTTCAACTTGTGAATAATTAATATATGATTTATGTTTAATTAAAATATTTATTCATTTAATTATTATTTTAATATAATAATTAAAATAATTTTAATATTATATTTTATAAATAATATTTTTTTTCAAATAATTACAATTATATAATATTTTTCATTTAAATTTTTATTTGAAATAAATTTTATAAATAATATTTTAATCTAAAAAATATATTCAATATAATTGTTAAAAAAATTCAAAATTTTAAATTTACAGAAATTTTGATATGATAAAAAAAATTAATCTACTTTAAGTGTATACTCTATGTGAAATTTGAGTAAGAAAAATATATTATATCAATATATATTATTTATGAAATTTTATTATTTGTACATGTGTCATATTTTCTAAAATGAAAAAAATGAATGACCATATTTCTTGACAAAATAAACTACGTTCAAATTTTATTATCATTGCTCCATAACATGTTTTGAATAAAATCATGGTTTAAATATTTTTAAAATAAAATCTAAAATTTTGTATGATCATAAAAAGTGAAAAATTTTATTTTTGTGTCGTGACATTATTTTAACTTAATTTTATGGATTTATGGAGCTACTTCATCTCTACATACAAGAACAAGTGGTCCACCATAGATTTCACTTATTAAAAAATGATATACGTAAAATCATCCATAAATATATGGCATACATCTTACATATGTGCAACATTAGATTTCAAATCTTCATCTTACATTTGTGAAATACTAGGTTTAAAAAGATTTGAAATGAACTCAAAAACATATTAGGCCCACAACAAAGATAGTTACTGCACTTGAACTTGCTTGAATTTATATGGATGCAGTTTTTGCTCAACATGGTTTAACTATACTGCTCATCACCGATAGGGGCACTCAATTTACTAGCATGTTTTGGAAAACCCTATTTGGGCTATTCAAAACAAAACTAGCCATGTCCACAGCTTATCATCCTCAAACAGATGGACAAACTGAAAGAGCAAATAGAACTATTGAGGAGATGTTTAGAGCTTTCACTTTGGAAGAGCAAGAAGGTTGGGATGTACTTTTACCCTTGATTGAGTTTGTTTATAATAACTCAATCAGTGCATCCACAAAAGTCAGCCCTTTCTTCTTGATGTATGGAGAACACCCTATCACACCATCTAGCTTGGTGAGTGTAGGTCACATGCAGGAACCATCAACCCTGGTTGAAGCAGTGAACGAATTTCAAAACTATCAAGTAGTTTCGTATATTAGATATACTTTCAATTAGGTTAAATTTTTCACTTTGAAATTTTGCTAAACACAAGTGATTATCTTCATCATCTTTTTTTACTCTATCAATCATCCTTAATAAATAAGGTGTTTGATGTGTGTTATTGAATAAAAAAGATTATGAAATATATTTTTAAAAAAGATAAACATAATGATAACATATTTTTTAAAATTATATGATGTTAGGTTTAATTTATATGTGATTTTTTAATCATTATATTATCAAAATAGGTTCAATAAATCATGAGTTCATTTTTGTACTTTTATTCATTCATGCAAGATTATTATACATCACACAATATTGCTCTTGAAACCCCAAATTTTATCAATCAATATTTATCACCTTGGCTATTGTGCTCGTTGATAAATTTTTGCCACAAATTTTTTTTCATGAGTCATGAAAATATGTTATGTACATGGCTAAAGAAAAGATTTCATGATCATTTGACTATATTCAATCTCAACTCAATTTTTTCATGAAATCTTCTTGGCAAGAAAGGTATTATGATATAGATTTATGCAACCTGCACATGTTATCACATGCACTTCATGGCTAATTGGTTTGAAGCACTTTAAATCAAAATGAACCTTAGTGAAATAACACATCACATAAAATGAACTAAACGTATAAATAAACATCAAACACAAAGAGAATATATAGCATAGATAGATTAACAAAAATTCTTCATCTTTGTATAATTATTCATAATTGCATAATGATATATCTTCAATCAAAAGATTTTAACAAAGCTCCAATCATATGCATCGCTCAAAATATATTTACATATAGCAAATAAATAGCTCCATATATGATTATTAAAATCAAATTCACAATATGTAATGAAAACAAAAAAAATCACAAACTATATTAATAAAAAAAATCATAATTGTTGGTTTGTATTCATTTTTTGATATATTTATTACATATAATTTGAGATAATTTTTAAAAATTTTATCTATCTTGATAGTATGACACACATAGACAAATCATTCTCTTTAATTCCATTAGCACCTTTAAGTCATTCTAGTTTATGTATGTTTTGAGTTAGAATCTCTCTTACAAATTTTGAGTTTCACATATATTCACAAAATGATTGAGATTTTTTAAATCTATAAATCTTGATTCTAATATCTTACCTATAAAATTTAGAATTTACACAATTTACTAAGAATTCTCCATAGTGAACTTAGATGTCTCATCCTCCACAAAAATTGTGTTGATTTGATTTATAACACATTTAATATCACCATTTAAAATCATATTTTTTATTAGCTAAAATAAAATAATTAAGATTATTTAAATCTATGATCATTAATTAAAACTCAATGATTTATGAATATTAATTTCCATCTCAACTTAAAATTTTTGCCATAATCCTTCTTTAATCAAGTCAAAATCTTGGTACTTATAACACAAGTTAGTATGTAGACACTTATATATAATTGTAATCTACACCCACTATCTATAACCTATATAGTCCATAATCCTAAATATTCAAAATTTTAAACATGATGAGATTTGTAGTTGTTTTGTACCTGAAAAAATCATTAACACTACACTTCTACATAAAATATTTATCACGACTTATGTTATGGCATCTCTAATTAGGTAGGTGCGCGTATGGAGGAGCAGATACATTAGTTAGAGCCGATTGTGCAGGTAGCGCCATTCGTACTAAAACTGACGTTAGGGCCGACATCTAGGGAGACCTAGGGCTCAAGGGGTAGAATTTGAATTACGGCTCCTTGGAGTGCAGTTTTTGAAATTGAGCCTTTAAGAGTGTGGCTATGATGGATAGTAGCTAGTTGTCACGACTTATGTAGCGGCATCTCTAGTTAGGTAGATGCGCGTATGCAGGACCAAATACAGTAATTAGAGCCGGTTGTGCAGTTAGCGTCATTTGCACTAGAACTACCATTAGGGCCGACAGCGCCGTTAGGGGTCCCTAGGGCTCAAAGAGTAGAGTTCGAATTAAGGCTACTTGGAGGGCAGTTTTCGAAGTTGAGCTTTTGAGAGTGTGGTTATGGTGGATAGTAGCTAGTGCAAAAACCTGGAGTCTTTGAAGCAGAAAGTGGGTTTGGCTTGACTATAATCTCTCTTTTATGCTATGGTTATGAGCGGAGTGTCCTTGTGGACGTTTTGAGAGTAGAAAAGATTACTTCAAAAACTCAAATTGGATTCGGTGATAAGAACTGTGAGTTTTTGGAGCGCTGAAGGTGTTTTGATGAGTTTGGATCGATGGTAGCTTCGATCTATTGGATGTTCAATGTGCAAGGCGTTGCTGAAGTGCATCCCATGGTGGTGATATAGAAGTAGAGTCGATTCGAAGAAGATGTGATCGATTTCAAATTTTTGTATTTTCTGTTTGTGTAAATCGGAATCATGAATTTTCAAGGGTGGAAGCACTGCTAGAAATTGACAAAGTGGGTCGATGCTTATAGTTATCTTGGGGCATTAAATCGAGATTGGACGAAAAATATTTCGGACAGAAGTGCTTGAAGTCCAAGATCTTGTGTTTCGAAGTTTTTGGGTCGAAAATAGGAGCACCAAGCTGTCAGATTATCATATAGTATCTGTTTGATCTGAAATTTGGTGGGTTGATAGAAGATGTAAAGTTTTTTTGTGCGGGAGTAGAGATGTTAGGCTTAAGGTTGATAGTTTAGAATTACAAAATTTTGACGTTTAGGGGTCTGAAATTAGAGATTTTCAAAGTCCCACAGAAGTTACAAACAGTGTCCGTTTGAGAAAAAAAAAGTGTTAAGTAGCAAATTGAAAAAGGTTTAAGCAACGCCTTATATAGCTGGATTACCAGTGTCAGATTATTGATCTGTGTAATGACACAGTAATCTGAATATGAGCAGAACGATAGTGTTATGATTCGTTCCCAAGGAAATAAGGGATCCGAATAAGCTTTCAGGGAAGTGAATGTGAGTTTATACGTCTTTAGAAACTTTGGATCTCACACTCCGAAGAGCATGGGGTGACAGAGGCACAAGCTGTCCAATATTGGTATGGGATATTGGACAAAGAGCTGAGACGTAGAGTGAGAGATGCTACCTTACTACAAGAGACATCACCTACGTTGGTCATTGTGTTTTGTCTTGCTGAGCATATTGAGCTCAACATGCAAGAAGAGAGGGTAGTGACTGCTGGGTTCAGCAAGGATTCACCAACTTTATCAACTTCTTCACGTTACTAGTCTACAACACAAACCCGGAGTGGTTATGATAGACATGTGGGATAGTCTCGACCATCCGGACAGAGTGATGAAGGTGCAGCATCCAAACCATTGCCATCCTTTTTAGGTCAACAAGTAGTTGTTGGGATGGTGTGTTGGACATGTGGTGGACCTCATCATAAGAAGGATTGTCTTCAACAAGGTCAAAGGATGGATCTTGTTGGATCAAAATCATGTGATCTTGTTGGATCAAAATCATGTGAGCATTGTCACATACATAGTCACATGATGGATCGATATTTTGATCTCCATCCAGAATTACAATCGACAAGAGTTGCCATGGCAGTCCATGGAAGAGGATGTGGAGTTCAAGGTGGTAGAGGTGGTGGTAGAGGACCAACTTCTACTCAAGCATTAGCCCATGAGACTAGTCATGAGGTGAACATGGCATCTCGACTGGAGTAGTTGGAGCAGAAGATAACAAGTATGGCTATAGCCCAACAAAGATCAGATTATGGAGCTGGTCCCTCTACATCATATGATGGAGATGTTGTGGAGTTCATGTGTGCAGCAGCACAACCATGTGCAGTTGTTGTGACTTGTAGTGCAACATATACTACTGAGTCCAAAGGATCGTCTATGGAGTTGGATCCACAAAGAGGGGAGGCTAGCCAACAAGTTAGATTTTCTCAGTCTTTCACATTGTCTAAGGCATTGAACACCTCATCCATGGCTCCTAGACGACCGGACGAGGGTGCAAGCCAATGTGGATATACTTGGAGATGGAGCAAGTAGGAACCAGCCATCAACATTGTCTGAGGTAACATCCAGCGTAATGTTGGGGGCGGCAAAGACTCTTGTTCATTCTCCTATTTTCTCAGTCAAGGATTTATTGGCGTTGGGGGTGTCAACATCCCATGTACTACAATTGGCAACCACACTTTGTGAAAGCAAAGAGGATGTGCTGGTTGCTTCTAGTAGTGGGAGCACTTGTAGTGTTGATTCTGGGATCAGGACAGCTACAAGTGGAACTTGACAAGCTGCTGCCGCTCAAATGATGGAGTTACCAGCGAGGTCGGCATATGAGCGTACCCGGATGTCATCAAGTTCGGTGATGTTGGATTACATGAGTGGTGTTTTCTGTTCGGTCGGACCTACAAGAAAGGTTTATCGACCTCAACGCGTGTTGTTGGATTCTGGTGCACAACCGCTTATGTTGGGTAAGGATGCACTGTTTGGTCTTGGTTTGCAAAAGACCGATGTGGAGAGATGTCTATATCAAATTCAGATATCTCTTGGGGGGTCTAGTAATGCCCCAACACCATACATCACTCTGATGGGGTTGACTGTGCAAGTGCAACATGATCATGTTACTGATAGCTCTACAACGCGAGCACGTGCTGTGGTTACACTTACAAAGTCATACGATGTATTGGTGGGTAGGATAGTGTTATACCCGATGGGGTTTAGCATTGATTATTGGGAGGAGACAACCTCTTATCGGCCAGGTTGGCAATCTGATGAGGGCCGAGTGAGTCGATTACTTGTATGATTCATTACCGGTTCTATGTCTTTATCAAGTGAAGGTTTGGCGTATGTTGCAGCCTTTAGTACTTGTGACACTTGGCCTAGTGATTTGTTGGAGGGCAACATGTATGCATATGATAGTCCTTGTCCAGAGGATGTGGCTATCATGCCAAGTCTTAGTGGAGTAGTGTCACGTTGGATGGATCACTATGTACTTCATGTATGCAGCTATGATAGATGGCAGATTAGCTCTTACATCATGCTTGGAGTGAGTCTTTTGCTCCAGAGAGGGAGGAGACGAAGGAAGTTATTCCCATTTCCACTATGTTGTCACCTTTAGACACAATGCCTATTGCTTGGTAGTATCCAGAGGAGAGTATGTGTGCTGGATCTGTTTGGAGGGATTAGCACAGGTTTGGTTGCTATTTTGCTGTCTGGCATACGAATACATCGATACTTGTATGTGGAGCGAGATGAGATTGCAAGACGCGTCTCATTACACCATATGGCACAGTTGGTGTGGAGATATCCAGATCTTCTACCATTATTGGCGGTTCAAGGATATCAGCAGGCCTTGTCGTCAGATATTTTGTTGCTGGGGGCGCAAGACCTTGCGCAAGACCAATACATTTGGTTATTACTGGATGGCCATGTCATGGACACACATGTGCTGGTAATGGTCATGGGCTATGGGATTCACATTCTTGCATATTTTGGGAGATGTTACGTGTATTTCATTCTCTCCAGTTACAACAGACCTATTCTCTAGCATACATTTTGGAGAATGTTCCCTTGTTGGATGATCCACGTGCACGGATGATGACAAGTGCACGTCAGGTGCGGTCATGGATTGGACCGGTATTGCTGGATGCAGCGGGAGTAGGATCTCATGCACACCGTCCACGTCTATGGCTGACAAACCTTCTTCCAAGGGAGGTTTTATTGCAAGCATATGACGGAGTGGAGAGGCCCTCACATCTCACAGTGGAGAGTATTTTGGATATGGGTAAACACTCCAAGGCAGTGGTCTATGCAAACATGTCATCCATGGCAGTGGTGAACCTTGTGGGTCAGCCAAGGGCTGCATTACCCACGTTGTTGAGTTACCCGGCTTCCCATGTTTACAGAGAGGGAAGACCTAGACTTTGATGGGATTCTCACTTGCAGTGGTTGGTGGAACCCAACGCTGAAGAGAGAGAGCGAGCTATGGGATTTTGTACCAGTACTACAACAGTACATATATTGTCAGAGGCATCACGACGTTAGGTGTTAGGTCAGGCTATGAACATGAACTATTTGACATGGATTGTGAGCCTTGGATTGGTTGAATAGAGATGCATACAATCCACATGTGTGACTACAAGACCATTGATAAGCTCTTTGCCTACTGAGACGATGGAGGCAAAAGTTGGGGGCAAGAAGTGCCCAAGATCTCATCCTTGGTCTTATGGGGATGTTAGAGAAGGAGAGGTAGGGTCTTCTTTGATTATGGTTGGAGTTTTTTGCACGGAGCAAGCGATTGTTACCACTATAGACCTTTGTGATACAACATTGCTCAAGAGGTTGTCATTTAGTAACCAGATACTATGTCTTTTATCTCTAGTATCGATGGAGAGGAGATTTGGAATATTGAGATTGGTTCCAAGTGACAAGAGAAGAATGACGTAGGATGTGGAGGTTTATGAGGAGTTTTAGAAACTGTTTTGCCTTCAGTATGAAGGATTTAGGTTGTTTGAAGGGACATGGTATATGGATTGACTTGACAACTGATGCACCAGTCTTCCGTCGACCCTATCGATACAATGATATGGAGAGATATCTGATCCAAAGTAGGTGTCAAGACCTTCTTGAGGCTCAAGTACTAGAGATATCATATGGAGAGTATGCCTCTACTATGGTGATGTCAGTCAAGAAGGATATACATGGTAATTATACAGATAGACGCATATGTGATGACTACCGATCTATCAATCGATAGAAAAAATCTGATCGATATGCTATGCTTACACCGGAGGAGATCTTTGATGTGGTTGGGCATGCAAAGATTTTCAGTACATTGGATTTACGAGTAGGATATCATTAGTTGCAAAGTCGAGATGAGAATAAGGCCAAGACAACCTTTTGGGCAATTCACATGACAAGGATGTGTTGTATAAATGGAAGTTCTTACCATTTGGGTTGAAGAATGCACCTGCTGAGTTCCAAAGAGTGATGGATAGGATCCTAGCCGGACTAGATTGTGCAGGAGCCTACATTGATGATATTCTAGTGTATAGTGCTATAGTGAGGGAGCATGAGATACATTTGCAGGTGGTATTTGAGCGACTGATTGCTCATGGCCTCAAGTTGCATCCTTGAAAGTGCAAGTTCTTTCAGAAGCAGTTAGAGTACGTGGGTCATACCATATACCTAGGAGGATTGGGAGTTCAACAAACCAAGGTGGAGGCAATCTTGCATATTCCACATCCCTCAAATGTGAGTAGGGTGTGAGCCTTCCTTGGACTTGCAAACTTCTATCGACGATATGTGCGAGGATTTAGCACTATTGCCTAAGCCTTGACAAAGTTGACAAAGCTAGATCAAGAGTGGCGTTGGGGAGATGAACAGGAGAGAGTTTTTGTTGAGCTCAAGCGAAGGTTGACATCTGCCCCTATTTTGAGGAGAACTATGAGAGGTCGTCTGTTTCAAATACATACTGATTGAAGTATGTTGGTTTTGGGATCAATGCTTATCCAACATGATGATGAGGAGAAGGACTTTGTAGTGGCTTATGCAAGTCATTCCAACAATGCAACGGAGTCAAAGAATAGTTCTTATGAAGGAGAATGTTTGGTAGCTGTTTGGATGGTGGCACATTTCAGATATTATTTGTTTGGAAACTCCTTCACTCTCATCACTGATCATCAACCATTGAAATGGTCGATGGAACAGACAAACTTAGAGGAAAGCTTGCACGATGGGCTCTTATCCTACATGAGTATGATTTCACGGTTGTTCATAGACCTGGGATGGTGAACCGTGATGCAGATGGGTTAAGTCGAAACCCATATACAAGTCAAGTTGACGAAATCGGGGCTTGATGGCACAGTGATACTAATGAGGAGATGGTGTCGGGTTGGCATGCATCTACTTTTTTAAGTATGTTGGCACTTGAGAGCTATGTGATATCTCTCTTGGGTTAGAGAGCAGATATGTTAGCCATGGACGCTGAGACTGAGGACGGTTTGATGGTAAACCGAGACATCCATGACAATATAGTGGTGTTGGATTATCTTCGTAAAGGTGCTTTGGTGGGCACTTTGAGTGCAAAGGAGCGGGATCAAGATTTACAAAGTGCTCTACGGTTCAGATGGGAAGGTATACACCTTCTTCGAGTATGATTAGATGGCAATGTTTGTGTTGTGCCATTTCCATCTCAGAGAGTATAGTTGGTCAAACATGCTCATGAGGAGTTAGATCATTTTGGAGTAAAGCGGACATATTACTTCAAAATCACTATTGGTGGAGAGGTATGCAAACTGAGGTGCAACAATTTGTGGCCAGATGTATGGTATGTGATCATATTCGAGCATCATTCAATGCCCCTACACCACAATTACATCCTCTACCGATTATAGGACTTGGTTATTGTTGGAGCTTGGATTTTGTAGGACCTTTGCCATTGACTATACGACATCATCGATATGTGTTGGTCATTGTGGAGTATTTCTCCAAGTGGATTGAGTTGGTGGCCTTGTCTAACAAGTCAAGTGAGGGAACAGCTTATGTATTCTTAGCTGCGATGCTTAGTCGATTTGGTGCACGAGCAGAAGTGTTGACTAATCAAGGTATTGAGTTTTTGGGCGAGTTTCAGGCTTTGTGTGATGGACCGTTGATCAATCATCGTACCACCTCAAGAAATCATCCCCGAGCCTGATGGTCTAGCACAAAGCCATAAACGTATTTAACAACATAGAGTTGCACATCCATTGTAAATCACACAATGAGTCAAACTCCTATATGAAGTCATCCAACTCAATGGTACCAACTGTACCGGAATATCGTTTGGGATTCTTGGTGGCTCCATAGATATTGTCCATGTCCCATAACAACAATGATACACTCCACGATATCACCAAACTCAACTTCATCACTCTCTGACACCAAATCAGAATCTTCAATGAACCTCAAAGGCCAAGATTAGTACCGCACTCCACTACGGGTGCACCCACTGCGAACATGAGTAGTCTTTTCTTCAGAACCTCAAGAGAATTCCACTATGACACCAATGTATCACCTCCATAACCGTATAGCAACATGTCTCCAACTTGAACTAGAAACTGCAACAAAAGGTACCCAAGGCACCACAAGGTACTAACACACAAGCAACATGAAACTGCCATCACCACAGGCACACACCCAGCCTACAAGTTTGTAAGTCCTATCTCATTGAAGAGAAGCATGGATAGTTTGACTAGTTTGCAAATCCAACCTCACTATCGGTAGCATGCAGGAATACTAACACTCAAAACAACAAAGCACCAACACAAACAAATATGGTGCACAAATAAGAAGAAAGGATGGAGGTATATCAATTACAAAAAACATAAATAACAATATTCCATCTCAAAAACATCCATCAAAGGGGTCAAATCAACCCAACCCGGATTGACATAGCCTCAAGAGGGCATTTAAAAACACTAAAACTTAGTTTTGGAGGGCCTTTTGCTCTCTAGATGTATAATTGCCACCATGGTCTTCATTCCATCCACGTCTTGCACACTCTATAACAAAAAGATCAAAGCTACCATCAATCAAAACTCGTCAAAATATCTTCAACGCTCCAAGAACTCACAATTTTCATCACATAATCCAATTTGAGTTTTCGAAGTAATCTTTTCTACTCTCAAAACATCCACAAGGACACTTTGCTCATAAACATAGCATAAAAGAAAGATTACAGTCGAGCCGAATCCATTTTGTGCTGCAAAGACTCCATATTCATGCAATAGCTATTATTTATCATAGCCACATTTTCAAACACTCAACTTCAAAAACTGCATAATTTGAACTCTATCCCTTGATCCCTAGGTCTCCTAATTGCGATGTAGGTCCTTACGGTAGTTCCAATACAAACGGCACTAACTACAGTATTGGCTCTAACTGCTATATCTACTTTTGCATGCGTGCATCTACCGAAATAGGGATGCCACTACATAAATCGTGGTAGAAGATGTCTTATCATCCAAGCTTTTACTGTAGAAAATTTAATTGATCAAAACTTATGATAACAGAAGTTATAATAAATATACTAATTTTGTGACAATAAATGCAATCTTACAACTTTGACTTTGTATACAAAGTTCAAGCTATCATTTGTACTCAAAACTACTCCAATTGAGTTAAATTTCAATCTTAACATAAGAATTAGTTATGGTTTGTCTAATTTGATCCCTCAAAACCTTCTTAGGCTTCTCAAAATATTATCAAATGCACTCTAGGATCTGAATTTCACTTTTCAACTACAAATCACCACAATAGATTAAAAATCCAATCAATTGCATCCATTCTTGTGTTCAATTTATAGTTCTCACAATGAGAACTATAAATTCTCATTGTGAGCATTCCAATTATGTCCCAAAATCTACATATGGTTCATGAGAAAGTCCCCTGGTTTGTTGGACACGTAAAAGTGGAAGGAGGTTTTTCACACAAGCACAACACCCTCACAACTTCAAAGAACTTTGGGAGTATTTGCTCGGGAACTGTTTATCTCCGAAAACCACGAGCATATGGAAGTACAGCTTACTGAACTTCCTCCTCTGACGTTCAGTGCCATGGCAGCTTGCAAATTCCGACAAAATAATTGGCATAAATGACTCGTTATCGGGTCCACAAAAAACATAAAGTAGATACAGATAAGTTAAAATTTCAATAGGCTGATCACATCCGCTCCCATAAGAAAAATGGTTCTCTTTGCACACTTGCTTGTCAACATCCCCGGCTGATAATCCTCCTATTGCGAAAACATACGGTCCAAAGTCATCGTAACAAAGAGTGTAAAAGCGTCTTTTTGCCTCAATTGATGGTCATGGCTGTAGCCACACAGAACCATAAAAACAGAGAGAACCTGCCTGTGGACCGGGCGAAGACAAGCATGAATTACTGGCTGTCATTTCATAATATTGTACAAAATTTGGCTGGCTTTGGCCGTCTCTGTGCACATGTGTGGCTTGATGGTGAGTGTGGCTCTCTCGACCCACTTGATAAGACTGGACAGAACTGACTTGAGCAGGAACAATAGGAATATCTTCGAATCTACCTAAACTACTGGCAAACTCTTGGTGCACTCATGTTGCATCACGTAAGCCTCTTCCTCCTCCCCTAGTTAAAACGTGGGGCCCTATGGCTTCTTGATAATCAGCTCACTGCATCAAGATCCTAAAGGCATTATAGATCCTATTTGTTCAGTAGTCATGTGAGCACTTTCAAACTTACTGATTGCCTTACTAGGAGCTTTTGCTTTCAAGACCATCTCCTCGTACTCAGCAGCTGGATCAGAGAGAGAAATTACAGCCCCTCCAGCTCCTAAAGATGCCTCGCCACTATGAATTACAAGTGTCCTGATAACTATGTTCAGATCAAAAGAAGAATTGAATGATAGGAACCCAATAGTTCCTGAATAGATGCCCCTGGAAGAGCCTTCTAGAGAATCAATGATTTCCATGGTTCTCAACTTGGGTGCTCCTGTCATCGAACCTCCAGGAAACGCTGCTTTGATACAGTCGACGGGAGTCATATCCTCTCGTTTCTCGCCCCTCACAGTGCTCACCATGGTGTGAACGGTGGAGTAAGACTCCACAGCCATGAGACTTGGGACATGTACAGAGCCTGGTTTACATACTCGTCCAAGATCGTTCCTCAAAAGATCCACAATCATCAAATTTTCCGCCTGATCCTTTTCACTGTAACAACATACAGACATATGCATAACATCGATTCGTCGTAACAAACGTTATCATTGTAAGAAAACTGATCTTCCATTGCTGTATCAAAAAGTGTTGATTTTCTTCCACTTAAATTGCGGGAAAGAAGGTGAGCACAACCATAAAATGCTATCTAATAATGGCAAACCGAGAAAAGGTAAAGTGGCAGTTCGAAAAAGGAGACGGACCTGTGTTGAAGACTGTGTTTCAGAATCTCATCCTCCTCTGGAGTATTTCCTCGTGCAACAGTTCCTTTAATGGGTTTAGCTTCTAAAACACCCCTCCTGTCCAACCGCAAAAAACGTTCTGGAGAAGAACTGCAAATGCAAGGACCATCTTTCCCAAACTGCATCCAAGCTGAATATGGGGCAGGGTTGGTCTCCCGTAAGGTGAGGTAGAGACCGAAGTAATCGTCGCCGGTGAACTTTTTCCTTAGTTGTGTGGTTAGACAAACTTCGTAGGTCTCCCCGTCTTTGATCAATTCCTGACACTTCTTGACATCCTTGATATATGCAGCTCTCGACTTATCGGCAACAAAGGCGGGATTGATGTCTCCGTCTCTAGTTTTGACAGTAGAGACGAGGTTAAGACGATGCATCATCTTGCTATCATCGAGAAACTGCTGGCCTAAACCCGTTACTTTCCTAACAATTTTTTCAACCCACCCTTCCGCTCCTCTCCGTTCTGATTCTACTCCCCAAATATCCACTTCCTCAACTGAGGTACTCTGAACCTCGAGTGTATGCAAAACACTTGTGCCTTTAGACAACCTCTGTTGTTTGTCTTCAACTCCACAAACAGTCACGATCTTTTGATTTGAAGGACTGAGTCTGTCCACGAGAGAGGGTTCCGGGATCCCTCCGATGACACCTTCCTGATACAAAGCTAGAACGTATATATCATCATTGGCGTGGTCGACAACTACCAACTGATCTGCCAAGAACATGCCCGCATCAGGCATTGACGACCTGTGGCGATTTGAGGCTGCCCCGCACTCTACCTTGAGCTCATACCTACAACATTCGTATAGGCAAGGGATGAGTTGCACAAATCCAGTGTCCCCAAAGAATTAACTAAGAAAACACAAACAACGAATATGCACTTACTAGCAGTCAACAAGGCTAGTATCACACTAGCTTCACACATCGTGGCTTCAACTGCATGCTCATACCACGCAATCTCTCACAACACTCGGAGAAAGCTGTTTCCATGGACGTTTACAATGTCCTACGACTTGCTCAATCTGATATGAACTGAGATTCGAAAAAGAAAAAATCCTACCCCAGATATCCTACAAAACCTCCACAAAAGTCAAATGGCAGGCTTTCATAATCCTCTTCGGGACACCTTCGCAGCTCCAACTCCTAGCATAAACATTAAGCATGAGATGAGAACACCCTGACAAATTGGAAATTGCTCAGGAAGTAAGTAAAGGCATCAAGCAGGCATGCTGGCACCTGATCTAGTCATCGAACACCAAAACACCAGCCATCTTTAACGCGCGCAACAAAAAAGATCTTCCGTTGACTTAGTGCTCACCTTGTTCAGCAAGTTAAGAAAACCCTCCTGTAGTACGGTCTCTTTGACTTGCCCTGCGACATTCTCAACCCTTAAAACGCCGGGTAATCTGTCATCTCTATTCAAAAAGAACAATATTAAGTCAAAACATATCATCAGACAATAAAATGCCCCTGGGTATTAAATAGAGTTAAGTAAGATGAATCTTCACAACTCAATGCTGTAGGACAACACATCCAGTGGCTTAAGTTCCAATGACTGCAGGTCCATTCAAAAGCAGGAACAGTTCTATTTGTGTGTACATCGAGAAATATAATTTCCTGGGGAGAAGCTAAAAAAATTCTCCGTTTCAACACTTACATGGCTGGACATCCAACGCGATACGTGAACCGGTGCCACAACGAACCACCCTTGCCTCCCATAAAGGAAAACCGTGCCCTGCCCTGTAACAATCAAAGGCATGTGATTGTAAAAAGCATACACGAGTATTTTTGTTAGTGCCCCTAAAACTCGTCCTGGCTTAGTACTAACCTTAAGTCCGAAGAACTTTATCAATGATCCATAGGCAGGTACAATATTTCCTCCATTCCTCATTACTGAAAACAAGGAGCTTCAGGAATGGTAGTATCAATCAATTTACCCTTCAATCTACTGAAGTAACGCTTTAGATTTGTCTTGACGATTCCACCGAATGAGAAATGATGATCGTAACTAGGATATACACACAAGTTTAGATTTGCTGGACCTGCTGATCTCTATCACACCTCCTCCGGTAATATGTTCAAGGCAAAGAGGGTTAAAAAGTTCACTGGATAGAGCACGACCGTGGTTCTTTGAGAAACTGAAAAATCCATTTGCAGAATTTGATGATATTTCTCGTTACATAACGACTAAATTCCTTATCTAAGGGCTGACCCAACCGTCAGGCAGAATTTTACGAACTTGGGAAAAGTTTACCTGATCCCGGGTTGAACTATCCAGCCAGAAAGTATCCTCAACGGCTTCAGTCCCATAAATCTTACAGAAAAGATTCTTCGAGCCGCCTACTCTTGCCGCCATACCAGGGAGCTTTCTCCAATGTAGCCTCAAAACCTCTGCACTTCCCACTTCATTATTCTTGTTTACTGGCTCCGTGTCATTGATACTGTTCTTACATCCATGCGATACTGAATGAGGAACATCGCTCCAATCGTCTTTCAAGTTTTCTCTTTGAAGGGCATTGAGACCAACAGTCAAAAAATTGTGTGGACCGGGAGCGCGCAATATATCGTCCTGCAAAATCACTGAAAGTGAGACTGGTGACATGATGTGTAATTAGCTAACAACGCCACCTGAACCACACTATGCCAGACCAGATGCTGGTGGTGCAAGAAATCATCACTTGAAAAGGTCTCAGCAGACGTAACAGTCTCTTTATATAATCTGAGAACCACCCTTCAACCTTCTTATGCATAAAAGTGATGATCAAGATATTTGAATACAAAGAGATAAACCAGCCTTCTATTTTCCATGAGATAGTTGTAATGAACTTCTGAAAGAAACGATG
Organism: Marchantia paleacea; assembly: GCA_014180765.2. Taxonomy (NCBI): domain Eukaryota; kingdom Viridiplantae; phylum Streptophyta; class Marchantiopsida; order Marchantiales; family Marchantiaceae; genus Marchantia; species Marchantia paleacea. Next base: position 2,019,428 of record MUAA02000032.1, read on the forward strand.
AGTATTTGTATGAAATTCAGAGAGAAGAGAGAAGCACAAACTGCTCAACTGTGGTTGTGCCAATACCGTATTCATAGGTCGACGTGATTGTTTCTCCCAAAACTCAACCGTTATATTTCGAAAGTTTTCCAAAATTTGTTTGCCATATGCCGTTGCCACACTCTCAGGGTGAAACTGGAGATATCATATGCATAAGTAATTAGATCGAGAAAAATCGAAACATAAGAATATCTACCATAGAGGATCAAAAATGTTATGGGTCAATGAAACTCAAACAGAACATTCTTGTTTAAAAGAAGAACTTTACTACAACAATCATTGATTACAAAACGTAGCGTAGAACTGCAAATTCGCTGCTGACCTGAACACCATGATGAGGCCAATGTCGGTGAGATATACCCATCAAAACTTTGGCTGTCCGCTTGTCACTTGACTCCTGAAAAGAATCTTTAAGAATTGTTTGACTATTGCTAGTATTATCTTCAAAAAAATTCGAATAACCGTGGGTCTCTTTGCTTCGCCATGCCACTTGACTTTCCGTCAAAGTTGCAATGCTAGAAGTGTTTAGACCGTCAGATACAGATTCACACTCCTTTGAAGAGGTAATCCAAGCTGTCGCAATCAAATCCTCGGGCAAAGTGGAGGCATCCACCATAAGAGAATGATAACGGACAACCTGCATGAAAAGTCACAGACTACGAACTAAGAGCCTGCCAATGATTCAAGAACGAAACACTATCAAAATCGACCACATCCAGAAAACATAAAACAACAATCGTATAAAACCAGAGGAACAAAAGACTATATCAGTTGATAGATTAGCATTAGCATTGCTATAAAGATGAATAAATAATCTTTCGTCTCGAGTTCTGGTTAAACGAGCAGACAAAAGGTAAAGGGCAAACCTTGAAGCCTGAATCTGCTCCTGATGGAATATTTGAAAACAGTGGATGCCCATTATGCTGAGTTTCACTGCATGACAAACCTGCAATCTCGTAAGAAATCAGAAATTTCAGGAGACTTTGAAGAGTACTGATAACTGCCCTAAGTGTAAGTCATAAACTAGAAGCCTAAGTATATACAAAGTGATATTACCCGTAACACGATTCAAAACAGTTAATCAGGTTTTATAAAAACCCATTGACTAATTTCACTACTCAAGCATTCCAACGTAGAAAGTTCCAATCTTTCGAATAATCATGGGGAGTTTCGCAATAACCGGACATTTAGTACTGAATTATTGCTGTGTAAGGACTATGTGATTAATTCCAAGTATCTCACCTGAGTCGGCCATGCACCGGCTCGGGTGCATGTACTACTTTGGCCCCATGGACAGCCCCTAGAGCCTGCAGTTCAGAACCATACCAAAATAATTCCGTGAGAACAAGAGCATTGATCTAGCTTTTGTATACAAACGTAGTGGATTGCAAGTGCTGAGCCTGTGGCACACAAAGTGCAGCCATGCTCACTCGTCTCTGCAAGATGTTAAGGAAAATACCTGATGGCCTAAACAAACTCCTAGTATTGGTATATCGGAACATTCCTTCAAAAGCTCAAGGCACACACCTGTACAGCAAAATACTTGGTGAGACAAGGTTAAACAATATTACTGATAAGATGGTCATCTCCAACATTTTACAGCTGATTTCATGCACATGAACCACAGAAACGTATTTATGTATTTCTAGTGCGAATCTGGACTCCAATTTTGCATCAGAGACACGGTCATGCAGGAATGATCCTAATTTATTTTTTGAGCTTGCTATTCACTCGATCAGACCAAATGACCTCTATAATTTGAAAAGGAGATATAGAGTTACAACACAAAGTAGCGAGTATTACCAATATCTGAAGCACACGTTGGTGAACCTGGCCCAGGAGAGATAACAACGTTGTGGAAAGCTCGTTTTTCGTACAAAAGATAACAAAGTTCCTCCCATGTTATCTCATCATTCCTCAGCACGACTGGCGCAACTGGAGGCCAAATTCGGAAACATATAATAAGCGGAAAATTTAATTTTCGCGTATTGGTGTCAATTACGTCACCTGGACAACATTCAGACAAAAGTAGTGAAACCATTACTCACCTCCATTGATGACTGAGAGCAACTGGTATAAATTGTAGGTGTAGCTGTCATAATTGTCCAAAATTAGAGTCCTTATTGGTTCCTTCGATGTTGACTGCTTGAGAGGTGACGCAAGCGAACTTCCATTCGCAACTGAATTTGTCGAACAAGTTACTGGCTCTGAATGCTTTGACGTCTTTACACTGCTGAATGGGTACCGTGCCAGATTCTTGGTCAAATTGAAACTCCCTTCCTTCTCTAGCTTTGCATCTCCGCCAGCGATTGAGTAGGATTTCTTGAAGACTGCAACTGGGTTGGGAAGAGTCAACTGGTTCGAAATAATCATCCCAGGCATATTTCTCGTGTAATTCAAAGAATGGACTCCCTGTGAAACTGACATCACTTGAACTTGCCGATGCAACCGGTTGCGGTAATTTTTGCCGTCACTTCTTCATCATCCCTGGCCTGTCAACTCGCAGCAGCAATCCATACACTCCATGGTGCCACATCTGCTGACGGTGATTGCTCCACTCTTCGCAGTTCTTTCATGGAAATTCAATGAAAATTTGGTAGCAAAAAACCGCCTAAACTATCTCCCGCCGTCAGGAACTCAATGTCGTAGGGCCTCAGAATCCGGGTCCATGAAAAAAAATCTACTCCAAACAAAGATGAAAAAGAGCAACGTTCCTTGGAGCTAGAATGCAAATTGCCGTCCAGAGATCTTATCTCCCTGTGCAGGCAAGAAGTTCCAATTACAAAAGCAAGGGCGGGCACTGAACATGAACAATGGCCGAATACAACCTCTCAGTGTCCACCAACATGCTGCGCCACAAATCATTTTCCCAAAGACAATTATGTGTGAAGAAAAAGAAAAAGATCAAGAGAAGGTAGGACTCACTTGCAATCGGCAGCAGAACACGCGGCACAGCAGACTGGGAGACAAATATAGACGAGCGCCAGGAGCAACGGATGGCAGATGCTGAATTGCGTCCTGAACTTGCGGGAATTCTCACGCCCATGGAGCTTTTATTAGGCTCCTCGAAGGTCCTCAAGACGCTCCACCTCCGGACCAAGCAACCAACCGCTCCTCACGACACAATGCAACGCAATTTCACCCTGCAATGCAGTTGCGCGAGTGCAGATGGCAGTCCCACAATCATGCCCAGCTGCGGGACAGGGGACGAGTATTCCTTCCCTGTTGCTCCCACCGATCGTCAGACATCGGACTGTACCCCTCACGGAATTTTGGAACCCAGTAAGCACAGCACAGTAGAGCACGCTGCGCGACCACGTAGCAAGGCTCTACCTATTCTAACCAGACTTGCATGCCTTGTTCCATCCCGCCGTGCCCATAGTCACTCACCATCCCCCTTTATTGTTAAAGTCCCTACCCTTCACTTGTTATTTACCTCCTATGACCCCTCCGCCCTAAGATTCTCGGTGGCAGATCCACACTCGAAATTGACTAGAATATTCTGAATCGACGCCTTCTGCGATTGGCTTGCGACGTCGGTCTAATGGTCGAGGTTCCTATTCATTCCTGGAGTTGTGTTGTTCTAATGCGAAGCCCGGGAAAGGGTGGAATCTGGCGGAACACTGGACCCGATCGAGCATCTACGGCTCTAAGTCGTCGGGCAATGCGATTGGTGAGGAGTGAGCGAAGACCCATCACTTTTTCCAACCAGAGTTTCGGGACTCTTTTGGGACTTTAAGTCAAGTACGTTACCATTAGGGACTGGCGCTGTGCTTACGCAAGGTACCCTAAAAATGCGACCAAAAGATTATATAAATGGACAAAGTATAATAACAAAATGGATGGAAGACCCCATCAAAGCCTACAAGGATGGAACCAAACCCGGAACATGGGGTAGGCCCCAATAGTATCACACTCAGAAATATGTCTTACACAACTTAATATCTTAACTATCTAGCATCAAAAGAATCATCACCTAAAGTGAATGTTTTACTATGGATTACACTCTGTGGAATAATGGAAACATGTTGACTAAAATAGACTATAAAGAAAGTTAAAGAGAGTGATACCCCATGTCGCCTAGTATGGTAGGCTCTCGCGTACTCCCTCACGAACATGTCCAAGTCGGTGTCCATAGCTCTATAGGTGGTCTCTCATGGTTCTGCCGCTCCACTCGTCGTCCATCCTGGAGAATAGATGATCATCCCCTCTGAAACTGTGTCTCTAGTAGGATCGGTAACCACCACATATGCCACAGTGACCTGATCCTCCTGAACCATGTACACGTCTACCCTAACCCTAGTTGACTACAAGTCATACCAATGCTCTCTCCATGTGAGGTATCCACCCTCTCGCGCCATAGCAAACACCACATCCCTAATGGCATCATGGGTAGCTATCCTCTGCCCTCCGAATGGACAACGAGTCATATGAACACCTGATGCATCTAAAGTGATACCACACTCACATGTGAGTAATGAAGATGGAGATGGATGGAGATGGATGGCAAGACGGAACCTCATCACTGTGGATAAAGTAGCTGGTGCAAGTCGGAAAGCCCTAATGCATGGTCGAGCCATCCACGAGCATGCACCCTTGCCCGAGCAAGAGCTAGACGAGCTCTAATAGTACGAGGAATGGCCGGATCCACTAAGAGTGAATGTAGAGCCTCTTGAAACTGTCGATCCATCAAGATAGACTCTAGACCTCTAGTCCAATAAGTAGCCAAAAGAAAAAATATGAGAACTCATGTCGTAACTCCCGTGGTAAAATATCTCTTGTATGTCGTAATAATACATATAAGTAAAATGATCATATATCCACGGCACTCTCATATATCTCCAAGATAGTTCTAGGACCAAAAGCAAAGGCATATATATTCTTCAGGGATCCATATTATATTACTGTACTACCGGTAGTCTCACCTGGGGCCGCCAATTGTCTCCAAAAGTATATAGAGTATGGTGGCATTCAATATACGATGCACGTCCGAGGACTGGAGGTTCCACTTTCAAGTTACCGAGACGGTACCGTAAAGTTAGTTCTGCCGAACAATCTTCTGAACAAACTGGTAGACTTGCGGGTCCGCTCAGCTCAGAGGTTTAGCCTTCGAAGATTTCGAACAGTAAAAGCTTATTCTGGTTCTAAAGCAAAATACAAAGTAAAATAACAAAAAGATGGGAAGACCCATCAAGTGATGAAACCAAAAGGGTAACATGGGGTTAGGCCCCATGGTTCTCATGGAGGAGTATGGACCTTGGATCTGAGGATTAATTTAATCGTTTGGATTCAAGAAACGGATTTGAACACTACTGACGTGCAGCATATGGACAACCTGAACAACAGGCTTTGGCTGTTACACGACGTGGCACGTAACTATCGCACCTCGAGGCAGTATGTGTGCTCATCGAGCACTGGTGGCAGCAGCTCTCTACAGTCGCCTTCCCACGACACAACTCACCTACGGTACAATCCATTCACTGTCTTACCGGTAAAGAAAGGTCACTCATGATGTGGTTAGGGACCAACCTGTTACTATGTTGACGGATTTTCGACATATGTTTGCTCCACGGGCTACTACCGGTCAAAATTCGGTAATATGGCATGTACCGTACATCACTGTACTGCACTTGGGTATAGACTGCAGCACTAGAGTCTACATCCAACTGGGTGCTCCTAAACGGTTGTTGACATCGTAAGCATTGGATAAAATACAAAGAATCACAATGAGATCCTCTGTATCTTGCTCGTGAGTGTATAAATCCATGCGCACCGTAATTGGACTTAGTGTGAGTGGGAAGCGGGGACAACCCTTGGAAGCCACCGATGCATCCTTCTTCGATACTCTATAATATTTCCACGTGCTGTCACACTCTTTGAAACCATTCTCAGTATTCTGTTAAATTCTAGATCACTACTGTTGTTCACTACTGTCTTCAGTCATTACCATGTGCACATGTTCTTTTCTTGTTTCTCCTGATTAACTTGTCTCTTGCAGCTTGAGAATAAATATAAAATTACATATATATAATTCACTCTTTTTTTCGTCTTATTGACTAGTTTCAAGAAATGTACTTCTATGTCTATCTATACCCTTACAAGCTATAATTTTAGGAGGCATAAAGTCTATGATTAACGCAACTTTTATTTGTATTATAAAATCTGATATCCAAGAAAATATAATTTTGGTAATGTCAAAGTTTAAGTTATTGGAGGTAAAATTTCATAAACATTGTTAGATTATATGGTATTATCTGGTTAGGCTTTTCAATGTATACAATCCTTCAATAAGAACGACTATGGTGACATCATGGTTCTTCTCATTTAAACGTAGAGCTTAAATTAGATGTAAATCAGCATCATTGATACTGATTTACATCTCCAAACTAATATCTTTGGCTTCTTATCAAATTTCCCTTTTGTTGAAGAGGTTTTCATAAAGGATTCTATCTTTTAAAGAAGATTCATTTTCTGATCAATTCGGGATAAATAAAATTTTTAACACATCAATCCACATAAGAAATAATCAAATTTTGTTGAAATTGACATATAACAGAATATATTTTATAAACATAATATAAAAATATGAAAAAAATGTACAATGCATGTCCACAATCACAATGGTTTGTTGTCATGTACCCAAAAATCACATAGATGATTTTATGAAATTAGTGCAATAAAAATGGAGGATGTTAAAAACCTCTTCTTGAGCTCACAAAGTTATTAATCCTTAGAATGAAAGTATGAATTGGATATAAATAATCTCTTAGATGAAAAACAAAAAAACCAAAAAATTAGTTGTAAAAATTTATGATATTTATTTATACTTGATAAAAATTAAGAGAACAAATTATTTAAAAAATTTAAACATAAAATTGTTATCATTTGAATCAAATCATACACAAGAAAGTTTGAAAAGATGCATAAAAATTCACTTCCTACAAGTTGAAAAGGTGCATCACTCAAACTATACATTATATTATACTTAATAGATATAGGATCATTTAAGTTGAACATGTATTATATCATTTCATTAATAGCTATTAATCTCATGTTCTTCACATCTTCTATGACACAACTTTTAACATTTGTTAAATCAAACCTAATAACATTTTTCAATCATTAATTGAACTAAGACTATAATTTTTTATCATATTATGAACACTTATCACATCTTTAAATTTCTTGACATCATCTAATGTAATGTCATCACATTAGATTGATATATTTTTAATTTATGGATTTTTTTCTTGGTTAACAATGGCATGATATTTTTGAGATGATATCATTTTGCTTATTTTTATCTTTTTTGACCTAAAGATCTCTCATGATGCAATAATTACAAAGATTATTGTTTAATCATGAGTTGATTCTTTGTCACCTCTAGTTGCAACATAATTTCATCTACCTCCAATAAATAATTTTGATTAGATAGCTATGATATCCAATAGTTAAAATGACATGCATGATCATCATTCATGCATGTCGTTCTTCTTTTTCTCTCCCTCCTTGAAAGGATATGTTGTTGTTGATTGCTATAAGATGTATCATGTATGTATTTTTTGCTCTTCCATCAACTCCTAATACATATGAAACTCATAACAATCATTATAGTCTACAATCTATTGTATTCATATTTTGGTTCATTGGATGTGAACATAGTAAACATATTATACTTGATTTTTGCTCTTATGTTGTATAAATAATCAACAACCTTAGAATGAAACACATATTATTGATATTGTGTAATCTTTATGAGATAAAGTTTAATTGTTGTAACAAAAGCATCCTCCTCATTTTGATTTTGACTTTGTATGAATTTATATTCTAATTTCTAAAAACTCTCTACACTCTAAACTTATCCAATCATCAAATTTGATACATTCATTAAAATGTAATGAATGATATGATATCTTTTATTTATGTATTCTTGAACAAATTGATTATTTTCATGCCTTTTGATTATACAATTCTTTTATGTTATAAACTAGCTAGAGCAAATAAATTCATTGTCAAATTTTTTTATATTAAATAATTATGCTTATTTAAATTTTTTTCTTTATTTAAAATTTTTAAATTAGAAAAAACTTGGTTTCATAAACATTAATTGATGGAATAACATACCACAAGTATGTCAGACTTGATAATATTTTAATGGTATTATTGAAGACGGTTAATTATCAATAATCATATTTTTTGCAGAATGGTGTATGATTATCAGTTACATAAATTAAACAAAAAAATCCATAATTATTTATTAAAATCTACTTATCACAAAATTTATTGATAAAACTTCTAATTTTTATGACATAATTTTTTTAAAAAAATCAATATATTTATATAATTATGAATATAATCTGTAGATTTTAAAATTAATATAAACATAAATATTACTTAAATTTAATTTTTAATAGTTTTTTCTCTATCATGTTATTCTTATCTAACAATTTTTCTCATAGTTATTCCTTACTATCATGTTACAACTTGATTCAAATCATACACAAGAGAGATCAAAAGAAATAAAAGTTCATGGTTAAGGATTAAGGTTATTCAAGATCTAAGGAGAGAGTGGCCAACTCCTAACATATCAATTTTCAGCATTATACAAATCTTTTAAAAACTAAAGGTCCTAAATTATGAATGTGGTTGATTGTCAAGACAGATGTAGATATCTTTAGTCAATTATAATTATATAAAAAATTACATCAACATGTTATACCAAAGAGATGGCATTATGAGTAATAAGAATTATTTACAATAATAAGTTGGTTGATGGTTAAAAATGATAAATTCAGAAGTTGATACATCTAATATAATGTTTTGTCTCTGCATTTGAATATAGAAGAATCCAAAAGAAAAAAATCACTTAAGATAACAAAGATTAGTCTTGAAGTCAAAGATGAATTATAAGTACATGAAGTTCTAGTTTCATCAAATTTTTTTTAAAAAATCCAATTTCTCACATTGATCCTACCTTCTATTTCTTTCATATTTCCATAAGTATCATTTTTCTTCAATTTCATCATTTTTTTAACTCATAACTGATTGAATGATTACAAATTCAAGTTGTGCTTCTGATCAAGTTATCAAAGTGCAAACTTTAGATTTTATTGGGATTTCATTTTTAACACACAAATTTCATAATGCTCCATATGACTTATGGATTTAAGAGTTATCATTATATTCTTTAGACTTTGTCATATGATGTTACTTGACAATGCATTTTACAAAATCTTATACCAAAAAATGACTTAACATAATTAGAGTTGGTGATGGAGTATATCATAAGACATCTTATCTATTTGAATTTCACTATGTACATTATATTCTACATAAATATTTCTAGTATTTCCTTTCTTTTGTCTCATCTTGATGATTTTAAGAAAATTATCACTCTACCATGTGGAGATATTATGAATTGTGACATATGAAAAAAATTCATCACCAATAGACTCAATTGCCTTATTTTTTTGGAGATATATGCCTACCAATCATGGAGCATTTTATACCAATCATTTTTTTAGGTAATTTATACTAATCATTTTTTTACTTAGCTAATTGGATTCTCATTGCTCCAAGTTCATGTTCTTATTTGTGTAATTATGATAAATTATTTCTACAAGAGTATGTTCATGCATTACATAAGATATTTTGTCATCCTTAGCTAGAGTGTCGTGTATATACATATCACATCACATCATACATCTTTGTCACATCATACATCACACCAACACAAATGTATCACAAAAGTGCAATTTTTGAAATAACCTTTTCTATTCTCAAACTTTCACAAGGACACTCTTATTATAATCATAGCATGAAGAGAAATTACATGCGAGCCAAATCCACTTTGAGCTTTGAAGACTTCAGGTTCCGCATTAGTTACTATCGACTATAGCTACATTCTCAAAGTCTCAACTTTGAAAAATACACACCAATGAGCCTTACTTCAAACTCTGCCCCTTGAGCCCTAAGTGCAATTTGAGTTCGAATGATGTTAACTGCACTATCGTCTCTAACCTATGTATATGCTGTGCTTGCGCGCATCCACCTAACTAGGAGTGCCATTACATACTCATATGCGTGCTACTCTCTTGTCACGACTTAACATCTCTTGAAAGTTTGACGCATTTGATTCTCTATGGAGTCATATCTCTATACATCTTGTGTATGCAATATGTACATGATACATTATGTACATATTGCCTGACAACATCATCTTCATGGAATACAAAGCGGACATTTGTTTTTGCCCCTCAAGGGTACATGTTTATGGTTAACTACTAGTTTTCTTTGCATATTTTACGAGGATGGATTTAGTCTTCTAATTATAGCATGTTTACTTGTGAGTGTGGTCAAGATTGGATCTTGTAAGAATTATAAATCACTAAATTGATTATACAATCGGCATGGCTAGCGCATGTGCTCTGTTCTGAGTGTTAAGATGGTCATATGCGCACAAATAATGGATTGTGTAACCACCTGTCGTTACACTGAATTCTCGTGGGCTGAGTCATAATTTGCAGAGCCCTACAACTGTAACGTTTGATTTAAATGTAACAACTAAAAATACTTTAAAAATATTTCAGCCCCGCACACCGGGTTTAAAGCATGTTGATTTTCCTTTACACTACCTAAGCATTCTCCTGATCATCACGGGGTCACCGAGTTAACATCTTGTAGTATGTTATTAGGTAGATAGGGTGGATGTTGTATTATATATCAACAGACCTACTCCCTAGTTGGATCCACTCCTGAGCTGCCCACTTCCAAGATGAACATTCTTGGAATGGAGCATCGACAATGAAAGCATTAGCTTATGAAAGGTGGTTCTTCCCCGTATGTGAGAGGCATGAGAGGACTTCTTAGTTCTTTATGCATCACTAAAACTGCTATGTGCTTCCATCACAAGTTTATTTACTTGAGATTCATACAGTTACATTACTCGCTTTCCTTATCATCCTCTTTCTATGTTATGTTGATATGCATCTTAATATGTTCACTATATGTGTATTAACAACAATTTGTTAGATATGTGTGTATCATGACTTTCTTTCAAAGCATGATTCATGAATGAATGGCTCTAAATGAGCAGAAACACAAACTCACCACGCATAAACAGTGGATTTGTATCGCGTTGCAAGGGCGAAGGATCTTCGTACATGTTTGCTGATCAAAGAACAAATGATTCCAGGTCCTTCAGATTGAGAAATGAGTCTACCAGAGCAGTTCTATGTTCTGATCGAACACCCGTGGCAGCCTTGGTTCAGTCCTTGTAATGGATGCAATGAGCATCAATTCACTGCATCTTCCGTGTCTGTCCTGGTCATCCGCATTTCCCTACTCGGCCAAAATGCTCTGGAAGTGGCCTCACAGCAATCGTTTCGTTGCTGTGAATGTGAAGTATCTTCAGACTGCGCAACGCATCAAAATTCCCAGGAAGATGTATGCTGCTGCAGTTTTCCAGGAGTAAAACAGAAATCTGTTTTAAAGATTCCACTTTTTTCTCTAGTATGGGCCAGTACTGAGTCTTGGGGCCTACGAATCTTCGCAGTTGCCGCAACACTCGGTAACTACTGGCATTCTGCTGTGGCCCTGAGCAATTTTCCGTGTGCAGCATTGCAAGATTCTGGGAAAATACCAAATCTTTACCAGATGCACTTGTGCATTCTGGTAAAGAAATTCTCAAAAAGCGCAGGGATTTCATTCTCCTAATGAAGCTCCGCTTGACTAGCACAGGGTCAGTACGCTGGTTAGGGCTCCATCAAAGATGCGTCTGATTGCAAGTGGATTTATTCCAAACTCATTCGAGAAACCTGCAGGAGAGTTGACCTAGGGTAGATGTGATGTACGTGGCCAGGAAGTAATCAAGAAGATAAAACGCAGAGACGTATTAACTAGCACCAAAAGCCTGACGATGATTACTAATTTTAAAGCTCAGGGATATTTTCTATTAAGTTGCATCGTTTACAATTGACACACACTCGATTTATTCCGAACTCTTTCCAGAAATCTCCAGGAGAGTAAACTATACAAGCCTTTGTCTGGAAAAGCGAGAACCGATCTCGCTTTTCCATACGAAGGCTTGTATAGTTTAGATTGTCTTCTATGTTTTGAACGGGGGATACAACGTTAAGCCATGTTGGGTTACACAGAGCAACTGTGCGACTTAAAGGTTAGAGAGAACAATCTTCAGGAGCTACTCACCAGATAGCTACTAGAAGAGGAACTTCAGCTTGAACATGCTTCAACATTGAACACTCAAAAGTTGAAAAATTGTCCGCCATGAAAGTTTCGAGCATTCCACAACCATTAGCTAGAAACATCTTTGTAAAATCAGGCACAGAGTGTGCAAAAAATTTTTTCAACAGTTGCCCCAGGGCCCACCGTTTCCTGCGTGACTTGGGATATACTGAATTTTAAAACTAAATCTTACGGGACTGAAAACTACGGAGCCTCCATACTTTTATAAATTTCTACCAACAGCCAACTTTTGAAAAACATCGACCCAAAATTCTCTCTCAGCAGCATCTGCTTCAAGGTTCTCGCTAAGATTACTCGAAGGTACTTTCAATCACAAGCACCTCTATAAAAATGGTGTATTACCTCGGGACTACCAAAAGAAGCGAGCCAACAGGAAACACCCTTCAGTAGTTACTAGTTGAACAAACTGAACTGTTGTACTCGTACGTGCACACTTCTACACATCGGATACGCTCTGAACTAAAGCAACTCCAGGCACCTCACCCTCGACATTCACAATTCTCCGTGGAAATTATCAGGTCAAAAGAAATACGCTGATAATACACTCATGCTCTCCAGGATCAAAAATGACGTGCGGAAATCCCCACACTTCTCTAATTCTCATCGTCAGAGTTTGCAAACTTGATGGAATGAGTCGCCATGGTGATGGCACCACCCTTATAGCTCCCACGCTTTTTCTTTGTCTTTTCGTGTCGAAAACCCCTAGACATATTTAAAGCTCATCAGCAAAGGCACCTCAAGGAAAATAAGTTGCTAGGTACAGAATTGAATTTCCAACACGCTGACGAAAAATATGTCCAACTATTACATACTTTCCTCTCACTTTCCCCAGTACTTCTTGCGCTTTCGCACCCCAGCCTTCCTCTGCTCCATCCTGCATGATGAACAAAGAGTTGTTCTAGCTTAGCACTTGTACGTCAATCTAGCAGGAACAAATATGTCAGAACTAATGAACATCGTGAAAACTGAAAATGGTCAGCAGTTACCTTTGCCCAGTATGAATTGTCTTGTAGTCTTGGATCAGCATACTCAACCTGCATGAAATTGCGTGAGAACATCAAACACAGAAAAAACACATAACTATGGAAAATGACTTGATAAGGTGACAAAAACTTGACAGAAGCTGAGCTGCTAGGACCGGCTTGAGGAAGCAATCCTGATGCTGAGATGGCATGGGAGTAGTAACACAAGAAATCACTCGTACATCATTTATGTCAATCTTTTGGAAGAACTTCGGTGGTCCCTGCAACAGTAACAAGATCTCATTAGATGGCATTCAGAAAATCTGCACCACAATAAAAATGCAGCTGGTAAAATCATCCCCACATAGAAGGATCTATCACAACGTTACGAGAGACAATGCGCAGTATATAGCCGCTTGTGAACAATACACGTCATCAAGCATCCCAAAAAGTGCCAACAACATTACCTGTTCAGCTTCCAACTTTTGCCCCTTGGCATTCCTCTTAGCTGACTTGGGATCCCCATTTTCCGTTTCCTTTGCGACCATCTTCCCATCCGCTTCTTTGACAGGAGTACTCTCAGGTTTTCCTTCTACATCTCTCTTACGTTTCTTCCCTGCGGGTTCTTCACTAGCAGCAACAACAGGTGTTGCTACTTTTGAGCCTTGTGAGGCTTTCTTCGAAGACTCGTCGTCACTTTCATCGCTGCTGTCATCTGAGGAGTCGGACTCAACTGCAGCCGGCTTGGCTGCAGCAGGTTTGGCAGCCGGGGCTTTATTTGGTGCCTTGGCTGCCACAGGTTTTTTGGGACTCTCCTCGTCACTTGATGAAGAATCGGAGGAAGAAGAAGTATCTGTCTTCTTCTCAGCACCAGCAGCTGGCGTGGTAGATTTCTTCTGAGTCGTGGTCGGCTCATCATCACTGTCGCTATCATCAGATGACGCTGATGAAGTAGCTTTGACGGGTTTCGTTGCGCTGGCTTGAACCGCCTTACCTCCGCTCCCAGCTGAAACTACCGCGTTTTTGGTGACCAGTTGTACAGATTTCTTCACTTTAGAATCCTCATCGCTCTCATCACTGCTTTCATCTGAGGATGATGAACTAGAAGGTTTCTTCGCCGCGGTTGGAACCGTTGCCATCTTCTTCGCTGCGATAATCTCCTTCTTGGTTAAACCTTTTCCAGCCTTCTTCTCTGAATCGTCGTCACTGTCGTCCGATGACGATGAGGACGACGATGACGAGGCTGGGGGCCTAGCCTGGGCTTTAGGCTTCACTGTCTCAACAGGTTTTACAGGCTTCGAAACTGGTTCCTTGTGTGGTACTTCAGCCTCATCGTCACTGTCCTCATCGCTTGAGGATGAGTCTTTTCCCTTGGAAGAAACAACAAGCGCAGCTTTAGCAGGGGATCCCGATTTCTCGTCATCGCTGCTGTCACTTGAAGATGACTCTGCTACTGCTGGTCGTTTCTTAGCAGGAACTGCTGCAGCCTTTGCCCCAGCCACTTTCTTTTTAGATCTATCCTCGTCGCTGCTATCATCAGTCAAAGAGGAATCAGAGGCTGCTGGCTGTTTCTTCGCAGAAACTAATACGGTTTTCGACACCGGAAGCTTCTTCTTAGCCGCATCGTCATCACTCGAAGACGATGAAGAGGAGGCAGCGCCCTTCTTAGCAGGAGGAGCTGCTGGAGTTGATTTAGAGGGAACGTCAACGTCCATCTCATCGTCACTATTATCAGACGAAGATGATTCTTCCACCTTCTCAGCTTTAGGCTTTGCAATCTCTTTCTTAGTCTGACTAGATTTGACGTCAACCTTTCCAGAGCGTTTCTTCTCAGCCTCATCATCACTGTTGTCGGAGTCTTCATCAGAAGAATCAGCTTTAGCTGCAGCTTTGCTTTGTTTCAGAGCCGGAGCCTTAGTCGCAGAAACTCCTGTTTCCACACCTGCCTTCTTGTCGTCCTCACTCTCCTCATCACTGGAAGAAGACTCCTCCGAAGAGACTTTCTTTGCTGATTGCCGTACCGCTGCCTTTTTAACAAGTTCCACAGCCTTTTCGTCCTCACTTTCAGATTCGGATGATGAGGTTTCTACAGACGTTTCCTTCGTTGCGGGACCAGAAACAACAACAGCCTTCTTAGCAGGGGTTTCTTCCTCACTATCAGAGTCATCTGACGAAGAATCGTCAGACTTGACGGCAGCTGGGGGCGGGACTGGAGCTTTGGAACTTCCATTAGTAAACACTGATTTGACTGCCTTCTTTGCTTGAGTGTTTACAGGTTCTTCACCATCGCTGCTTGAGTCATCCGAGGAAGATGACACTGCAGCAGCAGCTACTGTCTTGACTCGTTTCTCCAAAGGTTCGCTAACAACCTCTTGAAACTTTCTCTTCTTAGAACTGCAATACAATGGAACGAGGATGAGAAGGGACTGAACAAACTTGGAACGCTTATGTCTCATTGTCTACATAGCACATAATGGTACAAACGGTGACTGATTCTTCCACGAAATGTTAACGCTAAGACCTAGCAACACAACCGTCATTTGAAATAACTGGAATTGCAAATAGAAAGAATATTTTCCTGAACCATATTTTCTACCATGGTCCTCAACCAAAGTAGGCTTGAGAACCTTTAACATCAAGTATTCAAAACACAGCCATAAATACCAGCTTTGAAATACATTCTGTTCTAAGCAAGTTGTTTGACTTCCACACAATCGAGCGAGCAATACTAAAATAACGAGTGATTTCAAACTTCGCAAGTGCAAGTCCCTACACACTGTTCAAACGAATTGCATCAAAACGTTAAAAGTAAAGTGCTAATCAACGAAGGCTCTCTATATCATAACATCCGGTTCCTGTAAGTAGGACTATGGCCAAAAATACTCACCCTGACTTGGTAGACAAATGGCTGGCATAAATTGAATCCAAGTCGTCATCTACAGGAGACCCGGACTCTTTCTGTGGTCCACACAGGATATCAACTGTGAGAAATGTACTGCCCGCATAGGTAGCTATATTTATACAAATCGTTATGGAATGATTGATCGACCCAAAATTGCTCTCGGTGGAAAAATGCAGCAGATAGTGAAATATAAAAGTTTAGATTAACTGCATGTGCCAGCCTACATGGCTTGCAACAAGAATGTTTATCGACAAAGGCGCCGATTATAAAACAAGAACTGGTGTACACAATAATCAGCTGAACCGAGTAAAAACGCGGCATTCATTACACTGGATGTCGCTAAACTGAAAACAAACGGGTTCATTATGGTCCAGTAACAAACTCATGCCAAAGGAATGCTTCAGAAGATGGACAGATATTCGAGCATCACACAGTTATCAGAGAAATGTAAATCTCTTCATCTCAGACAGAACGTGTGTACGCACGAGCTCTCAGACCTACATACTCCCTTTGATTCTTGAGTTACTCTTTTAGGAAGTACAAGACCATCTCCAGAACCCAAAACCCAAAACCCCACAATGCAGGCAACTACGCGCATGGCGGCGCCGAAAACCAGCAAAGCGCAACGTTTAACGGAATTCCATACATGTTTACAAAAAGCCGGGAATCATAAACTCGGCAGGAAAACGCAACGAAATTAAAAATAAACCGGAAAAAAACTAAGCAACAACAAAAACATGTGAAGAAAACCAGCTGGCAAAAAAAAAAGTCCCACAATCATAAGAAATCCCTGATGCAAATCGAAAACCTAACGAGCGGTAGAATCGAGCCAGGCAATAAAAACACTCACAAAGCTGGTTTCAGCAAGAAAGGCTTTCACAGATTTGGTGAGCTTCCGCTTGCGCAGGTATGCCAATATCAGAGGGAAAACATCAGGAGTAGCTGCCATTGCCGTCGCCGCCAAAATCAATTCTCGGACTCGCAATGCGCGCGGCACAAACATACAACGGCGGATCAATTCAGCAGCAGCTGCCCCTCGTCCCTCGCCTCCTTCCAGCTCGTTCTCTTCTCCCACTCCCCTTCTCTCCCGACCGCCTTCACTTCGGCGCAGTCTCCCTTTCCCTTCTTTCTGCTCTACCACCCTCATTAATCCCCACTAATTGTCTTCGTTAATGCTCCGTTGCTTATTCTCGAACGGAGTTACGGAGAATAGTTTACCGCAGACCAAGTTGTCCCATACTCCCAGGTGCCTCGGGGCTCCACGCTGTATATACAGTTCAGTTACCACGGTAGTCCCAATTGAAAATTGTCAAGGGTGATTACTGAAGTCCGTGTACTACGAGGTTCAGATCTTGTCCAAGTAGCCTATTCGCTGAACTTGTTAGGGTGTATCTAAAGCTCTGATCTACCGACATGTCTTTTTTAATATATAAGAGTGTGCATGATTGATACATTGTTTCATGTATGGTAGCTACTTCATCTCAACAAATATTTTCTTCGTAAAAAGATTATGCTTTCTAACGGTCGAACTTTCACGTTATAGACAAAGTTTTGATTTTTCTCTTCGGATGGCACATGTGAAGAGAAAAATCTTGGGAGACTTTGTAGTTAATGTGCAGCATGACACCCCCACTTCAGATTGCAGTTCAAGATTGTCCAGTTACCATATGTAATGCAACCTCATATGCCAACATTTTAGTCCCTCATAGATGAGCCTCACCCTCATGTGCAAAAGCTCACATTGGAACATCATTATGAACATGTCTCCACTACATTCTCAACTAGTGACTCACTTTTCACTAGAGTTCCATAACCTCTTATGCATACCCCGGCATGGGAGCTTGGCTCACACCTATCCCCCTACTCTTCACATTGCACCATCATACCTTGTCAATGTGATGCGTACACAACAGGGTCTTCCTCAACCTTTAATGTCAGGCCTTACATATTGCTCTTTGTCACGACTTATGTAGCGGCACCCATAGTTAGTTAGATAATTGTGTGCATGCAAGAGCAAATACAACAATTAGAGTCTATAGTGTTGTTAGTAACATTTCCACTGGATGTGCCGATAGCATCATTAGAAGGCTTAGGGCTCAAGGGATAGAGTTCAAATTAGGGCTCCTTGGAGTGCAGCTTTTGAAATTAAACCTTTGAAAGTGTGGCTATGTGAAATATTAGCAAGTGTGAGGATTTAGAGTTTTTGAAGCTAAAAATGGATTTGGCTTGATTGTATTATCTTTTTTATGTTATCGTTATGAGCGGAGTGTCTTTATGGATATTTTGAGAATATAAAAGATGACTTCAAAAACTCAAATTGGATTTTATAGTGATAAATGTAAGTTCTTGGAGCATTGAAGGTGTTTTGGGAGGTTTTGATTTATGGTATTTTTGATCGATTTGATGTTGAGTGTGTAGGACATTGATTGGAGTGAACAACGTGATCCAAAAGTAGAGTTGATTTAAAGTTTGTATGATTGATTTCTTGTTTCTATTTTTTTGAATTGAGTGTTTGTATAACCATCTTTAGTTAGTGAGAATTAAAGTAGAGGTTACGCAAGCTGGAGATAGATAATCTTGAGTTGACTATTAGTGGACTATATAAAGATGTCACGTCAGTAATCAGTGTGCTCTTAAGATTGTGTTTCTTGTGTGTTAGTCAGTGTGTTAGTTGGAGTTACACGTCAACAATCCGTGTACTCATAGGGACGTCCGTCACGTCATCGATCCACGCCGAGGAATTGGATAGATGGTAGTTGTGGGACCTTATCTATATTGTACCTTTTTGAGGACTATATGTGGAGAAAGAGAAACCATTGAGGTATCTCTCAACTTCTGAATCTTGAGCTATTCGAATGGTCTCTCATCACTTCCCTAGTGTTACAATGATATCATAGCGAACTTGCTCTTTTCTTGAGTATGGATTACCCCTTTTGAAATAGCAAGACTGTGATGATAGCTTTAAGTTTTTGAGACTTGTATAGAGACTGGTAGAAATCCTTGATCTGCATGTAGAGTAAAAGGGAAAGGAAAAACTGTGGGTTGCATGTATGGATGTGCCTGAGAGAAATCATGTACCAAAACTTTCCATTTTTCAACATGTTCAACATCCATATTCGATTCATGGAGAAAGATTTTTTCAAAGTGTACCTTGTGGCCAATTGGGGTCAGATTTTATGGCTGGAGTGATGGCATCACTAGTACCAATGATACTTTCGATTTTCAGTTATGAAGAAACATGGGATTGTACCATTTAAATTCTATATTGAATGTTGGATACATTTGAATCGTGAATCATTCGCACCGGTTCCATTCAACATGTATATAGAAATTAGAATGATTTACCGACAAAAGAGACTTTGTATGGATTTTATTATTAGAAATTATAGTGAATAGTACTACACAGTTGTAATAGAATCATCTTGAACTTTTGTGATTTATATTTTGAGAGATTGGATTGTTATTATACTTATATTATATAAGTTTGAGTGGTTGAGAAGCATGGAAACATCAGTTGTTATGAGTGAAGTTCTGAATTCAATCATGATAGATGAAAGAGTTGAGAAAAACTATTGTAGATGAACATACAAAGCAACAAGTC
Source organism: Marchantia paleacea (assembly GCA_014180765.2). Classification (NCBI taxonomy): domain Eukaryota; kingdom Viridiplantae; phylum Streptophyta; class Marchantiopsida; order Marchantiales; family Marchantiaceae; genus Marchantia; species Marchantia paleacea. The sequence continues at coordinate 2,039,196 of MUAA02000032.1, forward strand.
ATGGAGTACAAGAGTTGGAAGGTAGAGAGAGCAAGTGTTGGTATGATGGAAGTGAAAACTCAAATATAAGAGACTCAACCCCAATTGCAAGCAATTGCTATTGCCAACGAAGAGGCAAATAGGAGACGACTTCAAGACATGGAAGATCAAGCCAATATTTTTCTTTGTATGGGAAAGTCATGTAAGGTGGAAGCCTACAAGGGCAATAGATCCTTGGGAGTTTTGGAGGAATAGATCATGAGGATGAATATACATCTGTCATATTTTAATGTTTCTGATTTTACTACACGAATGTTCATGCCGTCTGATCTGATGATGATAAATTTTGAATATAGAAAAAAAGAGGAGAATTTTTATTATAATTTAGATTTTTTGACTTTTGTTAGAATTTTTAAAAGGCGGATATCATGAGTTAAGGACATACTATTATAGAATCTACTAGATTTGTAAAACGTGACAAGCGGGATGAATATAAGATCAAACTTTGGGAATGATGATCAAGATAGATCCAAATGTACTTATTTTTAGTAACAAAATATTTCTTGAGAGTAACTCTTATAGCCATTTCATATAGATGTCTTGCAAAAAGTGAAAACTAAACTTGGTCAAATATATCTTGGCGGTATGACATATAGAAAAAAAGTAACTTTAGTATCTTTAGATTATTATAGGATTCCTGTGCATGGATTTGAAAATTTTTCTCTGAGATTTCCAATTTACTTTATGGTATTCCATTTATAATCTTCACGTTATTTTTTCTATTGTGTATATTTTATTTGCATTAAAATATCACATCTAGTTAAAAAACTATGAGAAAACATTAATACATAACTAGATTCATGAATTTTAGAAGAAATTAATACAGTTTAAAAAAAAATCAATGATTAAAAAACTTAAATTTATTGCAATCTCAACATTTGCACAATGAAATTGCAGTTTTCAAGAACAAATGACATTTTTGGACAAATTTTTTTCCAGAGTTTGTGATAATTTCAATTTTTCACCGTTCAAATTTTAGATTTTTTTCATTAAAGCAATCAAAGTAATGAATTTATATATATTTTAGTATGAACGTATGTATATCATTTTTCTAGAACATGATTCTTGAATAGCGTGATTTTGTATTACTACAGAAATTAAATATATTTTAATTCAACAAAATACGAAATATCCAAAAGATACTATGTAGATAAAGTTCCACAACCTTGATCTATCAAACTCTTTGTGGATCAATGACATGACATACATTTTTATTTGAAATTACTGCATATATTTCAAGTATTGGCTATAATTTGCGAGAACATTCAATTATTTTAGTAAGAGGAGGAACGGTCAAAGATTTACCTTGTGTAAGATATCATATGATTGAGCAAATGGATGTTGACGTGTTATTCAAACTAACACATTAGAAACACAACGTAATACACACATTGATTGTTAATATAACATCTTCAATAATTCAACTAATAATCAATTCAATATATATATTGCATAAAATTTACTTTAGTTATTACAAATCAAAGATGGTTATAAAGTTCCCTCATTTTAAGATGCAACATCTTCATTGCATATAAGTTCAAACTCTTGAACTATCAAAAGTGTGTTGCTTAAATTATTAACCAATTTCCAAATTGACTCAAACACTTTTTTTTAATATATTCTTTATCTCAAAGTATTCACGATTTGTTATCATAGTAATAAAGAAATAAATTATGATAGAATTGTAATACATACTTTTGCATTTATGATATAAAATATGAGGTTTATTTTCATATGCAATAAAATTTGGAACTTCTAAACTACATCACGATGACATTTTAATGACCAATGAAACAAGGATTAAGTTTTGATGCCCCATTTACCAAACTTGATCATCTATCTGAAACGCTTTGGAACTTGAGGACTTATTCCTCTTGGATAACTTGCAAGCCTTCTTTTTATCTTCTTAAAGCCATTGCTAGTATTGAGACATTTCTTGCAAGATTCAAGGCTTTTCTTAGGATTTTAACTGTACTCTGTGTACAGGAATTATACATTCAGAAACCTGCGACTAGTGCTTCGTGGATGTCTTACTTGAAGATTATCATATTATTCTAGAGCAACTGTTTACATTGTATTACCTTCTTGAAATTTCAAAATTTCAATAGCACCTTTTCCAGATCCCGTTGGCGTCTTCGGGTCTTGATCTCCGCCAGTGACTTCTCCACAAATGCAGTGTGAACCTTTCTGTTCCAGGTAATAATAGTTCAACACGTGTACACTGGCTTCACATCTCACATAAGCGAGGGAAGTTGAATGTCTATACTAATTTGTTAAGCTCTACTCTCTAACATCCATAAATGAACTAGACACTAAGTCTCAACCGCGACTAAAATATCGTACATCTACCAGAAATGCCGTAATTGTAGTTCTACCTTGAGTTGACTATTGTTGCGTGCAGTCTATTTGAGAATCCAAAACGTCATTTTCTAATCGAGTATCCGCAGCTCGAGCAGGTAACCAGATCTCTACATGTGTGCCCCCAGCACCTATGGGTGCATCTATTAGGTACGGCGACCGGATGTTTAACACAGCACCAGACTGTTTCAAAGCTTCTCTTGCAGCTATGAGCTTCAACCCTGCTTCGAACGATCTCTCATTATTCGTGTTACCCTTGCTAAAACCCATAACAGCAGATCCAAGAGGTCCGAGCACACGTTCTTGCACCTGCACCCGGCGCCCCATTTAAAAACAGGGGTCAGATGGATGGGCACCAACAGAATTGAAACAATTTCTAAATGTAAAAGACGTTATAAATAAATATAAAACACTGGTAATAGCAAACGCTTATTGAATATGACGTTTTCTGGTGGTTTCCAACCCGATTACACCGAGTACATTTTAGTAAACAAGCACCTGTTACTTACCACAAGGCCCATATCAGGTCCATTATCCTCGATCACAACGAGAACACCACCGCCGGGAGCCCTTGCTGCATCTGCTCTAATCCATCCGCCTGCGGGTGTGTGCTGTATCGAATACTCCAACAAATTGCTCAGTGCTTGTCGTAAAGCCAGCTCCTCAATAGCTGCTATGAGCGGCAGAGTAGTGGAATTGAGCTGTAAAGTTTGGCTTTTCTGTTGGGCTAGACTACTTCCAGCTCTTACCAGCTGATAAAGAACCTCTGAAACGTTGCATTGTCTGCAAGATCATTCGGGACAAAGAAGTTAATTTTCGTACCACGTGTTACAGTGACAATAAAGACGTTTGACCAAATTTGTTACGCCTTGGTATTCAAAGACTAAACTGAACGTCCATGCGAACTTTTCTTAACAAGAGACCTAGTAGAAGATCAGTACGACCTTGCTCATTAAGGCGCAGAGCTGGCATGAACATGAAGATCATCACCAAATTGCTCGTCAAACATCCGAACAAGTTGAAGACTATATTAAGACTATACGCAGATATTTGTATCAGGCTAGCGAGTACTTTACGGAGCAACTCCTCATTCTCTACGTGTTGTACCTCATTTCATCTTGAGGTGGTGCGGCGAGAGCAAGCGGGGGCATAGGCGACTCCTCATCTCTCAAAACCGACGGCAACGCAGGTGTACGCGACGGTCGTTGACTGTTGTTAATATCTTGCAGAGCGCCATCTCTTTCCAAAGAGGTACTTGTCCTAAGCGAGGGTCTGGTATCTTCCACTCCCACGTCTCCACTAGTCATGACCCTCTGTTCTTTCAGGTCTTTGAGAAAGATGTCATCGTACTGAATGAAATCAGCTCCACTCTGTGTTGACAACAAACAACTGAACGTGTAAACAACAGCTACTGAAAAAGTTAACCAAAGAATCAATGCATACTGCAACAAGCTCACAGGTACAACAACCTAAGGCAAATTTCCGTAATTCATCCACCAAGCAGCTGATCACATATAGTTGGCTTGGTCATAAGTGCTCCTGACAGAGTCGTTTACGACAGTATATGAAGACGAGTCTTTTTGGCCATCTAATGCATAGACTTCTGACGACAAAAAGTGAAAGAGTTCACATCATACATTTGTGAGATATAAAACCTTTTGAATCTGTTGAACAACGTCACTCATCCGATCTCCCTGAACAAGTATATCCTCAACAACATCACGAGAGATCTGCACATAGTAGGGTCATATTAGGGCTCAAGTGAACCTCCCAAAATTGTTTTGGTTCTTTCAGGCATATGGTTAACTCAAAATAGAATCAATTAATTCAAGAGAATGTTCAATAAATCTAAGCAACACTTCACTACTTACTAGAGAGCACTTGAGCTGCTACAATTACATACACCTTCGTCTACAGTTGTGATCAACTCAACTTAATAATTATATTCCTATATAATTATCAATCTGACACTTGGATACAAAAGATAGTTTTGGCACAGTTCAGCGATAAGAAGTTGGTTGAGCAACCTCGCCTCTCTTTAAGTGTGGTAGGAGCATCTTGCCGAGGGTCCTAACAGCCATCAATGGTCCTCGAACCTTCAAACATAAGCAATGTAAATCGAACAATTGAGCCGAAATTGACAGAAAATTCAAGTTTTGGCATATGCTCGCAGCCAGAAAGGTGCAACACAATTCAAAGGCGCAATCCTTTAAGAGAATTATGTTCCTACTTCAAAGATTCAGAATAAAAGATGACAAAGGAGAAGTGCTGAAAACCCACTTGCTCTAGAAGATGATCAATCCGAACACCTTTTTGCCATGATGACTGTTGAAGCAGTACAGCTCTCTGCACATTAAAAAGCATTCATATTACAACTCGTCCATGAAATCGGTTCCAACTGCCTTAAAAGTAACAATGATAGGTTTCCGCTAGCTCCTCACGCCTCAAGAGTTACAACTTTACGGAAGACAAACCTCGGACGCTTATTTTTGAACTCTCAGAAACAAATCTCAGAATAGCAGCTCTAACGATTCATGACAATTCGGACTTTCTTAGAGCTTATTAAAAGAGACAAGAAATGGATCTTTCGTATACTGTACGTAAAGACTCCAAACATAGAGAGCGCACTTGTTCACTACAACGAAACTAAGAGTTGAAATTATCAGAAGGTCATGAACCAAAAGCTAAGACATAAATTGAGGATAATGATGACAATGAGAAGCAAGAAAGAGGTGAGAGATATTCAAAGCAGAACAACATATGGGGAAGAAAGACAAATATTTTCTTTAAGGTTCTCATCTCGTACTACTTGATAAATCATCGGCCAGCAACGCAAGGCAATGTCCCATTTCCATCTATCTCGACGCGAGGCCTGTTCAACTCCGTCAAGTAGAATGAAGTAAGCACTAAGAGGATACATCACTTCCACATTTATGAGGTCCGTCCTACAACGTGGTGAGGGGCTGCATCCAGATTCGATGACTTTTGTAAAATAACTGGCAAAATTAATGTACCTGATCCATTACGCAGGCCAAGGCCAGAGTTCGAGCGACTTTAGCTGTTTCCATTTGCTGTTCTTTAGAAAACGTTCCCAAAGCTGGATGTTTCAGATCTACATTCCCCTGACTGACTGACACGGAATCACTCCCTTCATTGGATGTAGACTCTGGTTCCACAACTTTTTCCTTCGGAGGCCACGAAGGACGCATTGGCTTCAATTTACCGGGTTTAACCGTACGCAAAGAGACCTTCACTACGTGACGCTCTGCAACCAAGAGCCCCACCAAGAACATATCTTTCACCAGTGGAAGGACTAGTGCTCCTAACCCCGGGAGTTCCACAGCCTGCAGCAAAAGAAGAGAACTTCAGTTTTTCGCAGTGCCAACGACGAGTCTAAACCGGAGCTGAAACAATATTCACGACATTGAGACGTAGTTGATGATTCATTAGAACCAAACGAGCTTCCGATTTCTCGAAAAATTAAAAGGGATGATATGCCGACGACATCTGAAAAGTTAGAGTTCACACATTCACACACACCTCAAGATTCACAAGGGCAGACTCCACCAGGCCGGCTGATCCTTGGCTCTCAGACCTGTCAAAGAGCATCAAGACCTCCTTGTAGGCTTCTCCATTCCGGCTTGACAAAGTTGTTGAAGACCCAGCAGCAAAGAAAAACTCCAACTGACCAGTAGCATAGCTTTCTGCTGTGCGTACATAAACCTGCAGGGTGACCAAAGTAAAGTCACTGAGTTGAATCATGTGGGCATATCAAGGTTTCCGTCCGCTACATTCTCAATAAAATTCTGCGGCTTATGAGCTCACCATTTGACAGTGAAGTTAAGAATTTGTAACAAATACAAGCAGAGGAAGCCTCCTCAACTACACTGCAAGTTATCTACAACAACAGCCTAGAACTCAGGTCGTCCCAGAAAGATACTGACTGAAACTGCATCTTACCGTTAAATTGGTTTTGGCGCCCACAATCTTCTCACACAGAGAGAGTTGTTCAGCACAAAGAGCTAGAAATTCTGCACTAGGAGCAGATACCAGCCTCTTCGGATCACCAATTTTGGTGACAAAGTCAAAAGGGGCCGAAGAGACAGATGCAGCGGCAGCTGCAATTGCCAGTGCTGACGAAGGTAATTCTATCTCTTCCGTCTGTTCATCCACCACAGACCTGTACATAGACGTCACCCTTGAAGCGGAGCAAGAAAACCCGTGTTGCTCCGTTCCGGACTGAATGGATGCAAAGCTTCCAAAGGGCAGGCAAGAAATTCCTCCGTGGTGTTGTTGCTGAGGTTGAACCATAAACAAGAACCGCGGTTTCTTCGCTGATTTCCTCAGCCCAACCGGTGGCAAGCACGCAGCAACAGCTGCTGCTGCTGCTGCTGCCATGGCTGATTGCTCCACTATCCTTGCTCCACAACTGCGTGTGCCCTTGTCCCACGGAAAGTTCGAAAATTCACGATTCTGAACCTTGCGAGGCCATATCCCGCGGCTTGCTCCCAAGAGCACCGAAAGAATCAGTGCCCACGTTGCTATGCTACGACAATTCTCCCTTGGGCGGACCCCTGTCGCGCGATTCTATCATTCGTCCGCCCGCCTGGAGAAACGGACACAGGTTCTTCTATGAACTGCGGAGACGATAATTCCGCTCGTGAACTCTGTGGCAGATTCTGTCAACCGTCCTACACATCGTATGGCAATGGCATTTTCGTCTTCTGAGCCGAGCAATCGTCGTCCAGTTTGTCATTACCGTCCTTGGGCAAGTTGGCCCACCTCCCAAGTTCCCCACCCCTCCCCATAGTCCCCAGCACGGGCATTCCCGGTGGACAAATATCATTTCCTGTAATGGGCTGAGTTTCCTCTTGCCCTTGCTTTGTATTTTCTTCCATGGGTACCCCTTCTATTCCGGTTATTGAGTCCACGCACGTTGTTAAGTGCCCTTGGTGCAAGCCAAGCCAAACATTGTGTGATGTGGTTTATTTTTTTCTTGCTTTATCAACCAATATTATTTAAAATATTAGTTATTAGATGCTTTTAAATTTTAACATAATTAGTATTTTTTATTTTTTATTCATATAATTGAATTTTTTTCATACGAATACAATGAATTATTATTATTATTAGACGTTTATATTTATTTTTAAAATTATATATTTGACAAAAAAATTCTAGTTACTATTTCCAAATCTGATGTAAATTTATATTTTTGATTCGATTTTGGAACAAAATAATCATAAGTTTTAAATCCAATTTTTGAGTGAAAACACCGTGCTATGCTTTTTTAGAAGATTGATCATTGCACAATATGCATTCAGACCTCCGAGTGTAGATGGGTCATGGCACGTCCAGTCTGATTCCATAGTGACAAGTCATTTGGCGAAGTTGAGGTTTTCGTTCAGTCGAAAAAAACTGGATTAAATTGGCATAGTATTTCACTTTGAGGAAAACGTGAATATCCTTGAATTGAAATTTAAACGATCGATAAGATGCAATGTAGATTAAACTTATACATATGCATGGCTCCATTTTTCACCGTCCATTGGGGCCTAGCCCCATGTCTTCCCATCCTTTTTGTTATTTTACTGTGTTCTTTTTTCACCATTATACAAATACAAGACTTATTATGACATTAATGTTTAGTTTGTCAATGCGTGTGAGGATTACCATGTATTAAGCTAAGAGTCAGATGTTGAATGGAAGATTCGCGTGCAGTTAGAAAGTAAGAAATAAAACCTTCTTTGTTAACCAAAGACAATATACCCAAAGAGATATGCAAAGTGGCAACCTCGCCCTAAAAATAGTTTTAAAGTCAGAACTTGCAGCGCAAGGTTTAACATTATGGAATATGTTAAAGCTTCACGCACAAAGTGTAAAGATGACACAAATGCAAGCACCAATTCAATCAAACATTTGCTGTACTAGAGCAGGATTTGTTATGTAAATCAGACTAGTGATTACGAAATGTGTCACAACTCATGTAGTGGCATTCCTACTTAGATGCACGCATGTAGAGCATATACATCAATTAGAGCTGATAGCGTAATAAGTGTTGTTTGCACTGGAACTATTGGCAATGTCGGCCCTAACAGTGCCAGTATGAAACTTAGTGCTCAAAAGGCTAGAGTTTGAATTAGGGCTACTTGGAGTACATTTTTTGAAATTGAGACTTTGATAGTGTGGCTATGATGGATAGTATCTAGTGCTTAAACCTTAAGTCTTTCAAGCACAAAGTGGGTTTGGCTCAACTATAAAATCTCTTTTATATTATGGTTATGATCAAAGTGTACTTGTGGACGTTTTGAGAATAGAAAAGATTACTTCAAAAACTCAAATTGAATTCTGTAGTGCTAACTGTGAGTTTTTGGAACGCTGAAAATATTTTGATGATGGTTACTTTGATCTTTTTGCAAAGCGTTAATGGAGTGAAGATTGCGGCGATAGACTCGATTCGAAGTTGGTGTGATCAATTTTAAATTTTTGTATTTTCTATTTTCATGCTTAAATCCAAATTGAGAATTTTGGAGGGCGGAAGCAATGCTGAAAATTGACAAAGTGGGTCAATGCTCATAGTTACCTTGGGGCTTAGAATTGAGACTAGATGAAAAAGATTTTGGATAGAAGTGCTCGAAGTCCAAGATTTGGTGTTTTGAAGTTTTGGGATCATATAGGATTATCATATAGTGTTCGTTTGATCTGAAATTTGGTAGGATAATTGAAGATGTAAAGTAGCTCAGAACACAATTAAAATTGACAAACACAAGGTCAGAAGTGTCAAAATTGCAAAATTTTGACATTTAGGGGTTCAAAATTAGAGTCAAAGATTTTTGAAATCTTTTAAAAATTTCCAATTGTGTTTGTTTGCGAAAAAAATTTGCATTGAGCAGGGATTACAAGCATTAGATTATCGATCTTGAGAGTAAAAAAACTCCAAAACTGAGTTTTAGTGTTTTTAAATGCCCTCCTAAGGCTATGTTAGTTTGGATTGGATTGATTTGAACCCTTTGATGGATTTTTTGAGATAAAGGATTGTTATTTATGTTTCTTGAGATTGATATACCACAACATTTAGCTTCTTGTTTGTGCACCTCGTTTGTTTATTTTGGTGTTTTGTTGTTTGGATTGTTAGTGTTATTATGTACTATCGATAGAGAGGTTGGATTTACGAACCAATCAGACTATCCATGTTTCTCCTCAGTGAGACAAAATGTAACCATCTTTAGTTAGCAAGAACTAAAGTAGAGGTTACACAAGGAGGAGATAGATGGTCTTGAGTTGACTATTAGTGGAGTATCTAAAGGTGCCACGTCAGCAATCCGTGTGCTCTTTAGGTTGTGTTTCTTGTGTGTTAGTTAGTGTGTTAGTAGGAGTACACGTCAGTAATCCGTGTGCTCATAGGGATATCCGTCACGTCATCTATCCACGAGGATTTGAGTGGATGGTGGTTGTGTAACCTTATCTAGTTTGTACCTTTTTGAGGACTATATATGGAGAAAGAGAGACCATTGAGGGATCTCTCAACTTCAGAATTCCTTGAGCTATTCGAGTGGTCTCTCCTCACTTCCCTAGTGTTACAATGGTATCAGAGCGAACTTGCTCTTTCCTTGAGTGTGGATTACCCCTCTTGGAATAGCAAGATCATGATGATAACTTTAAGTTCTTGAGAGTTTTTATAGAGACTGGCAGAGGTCATTGATATGCATGTAGGGTAAGGGGGAGAGGGAAAACTGTGGGCTGCAGGTATGGATGTGCCTCAGGGAAATCCTGTAGCGAACTTTCCATTTTCCAATCTATTCAACATCCATATTCGATTCATGGAGAATGATGTTTTAGAGTGTACTTTGTGGCGAATTGGGGTGCAGATTTTATGGCTCGGGTGATGGCATCACCAATACCAATGATACTTCCGATTGTCAGTTATGGACAAACGTGGGATTGTACCATTTACATTCTATACTAAATGTTGGATGGATTTGAATCATGAACCACCCTTTTGGGTTCCGTTCAACACGTATGTAGAAATTAGAACAATTTATCGACAGAAGAGAGTATGGAGGGACTTTATTGTTAGAAATTATGGTGAAGAGTACTATAGAGCTGTAATAGGATCACCTCGGCCTTTTGTGATTCCTATTTTGAGAGATTGGATTGTTATTATACTTACATTGTATTAATTTGAGTGGTGGAGAAGCATGGAAGCGTCGGGCTTATGAGTGAAGTTCGAACTCAATCATGATAGAAATGAAAGAGTTAAGAAAAGCTATTGTAGATGGACATACAAAGCAACAAGCCATGGAGGACAAGATCTCGGCATTAGAGAGTGAGATGGTAGAGAGAGAGAGAGTTGGTGAGATGGAAGTGGAAACTCCGATATATAAAGAGACTCAATCCCAACCGCATGGCGGATCGCTATTGCCAACGAAGAGGCAAATAGGAGACGACTTCAAGAGATGGAAGATCAAGCCAATCTCTTACTTCGGATGGGAAGTCATCATGTAAGGTGGAAGCCTACAAGGGCAATAGGGCCATGGGAGTTTTGGAGGGATGGATCATGAGGATGAATATACATCTATCACATTTTCATGTTTCTGATTTTAATGCATGAATGTTCATGCGGTCTTACCTCATGGATAAGGCTCTTACATGGTACACTACATGGGAACGAATGCTTTCAGAACAAGGTGCTCCTATTTCATGGAGTGGGATGCAAGAGGGACTTCTTCAGAACTTTCAAGCGGTGGATTTCCTTCAAACCGCGAGAATGAAGTTGTGGGATTTGAAGCAGAAAGGAGGCATACATGAATACATTGAAGAATTTCGTGATCTTCAAGTATCCATTATGGATATGAGTGGAGCGTAAGCCTTAGATGTCTTCAAACAGTCGAAGAAGGAGAGAGTGCGAAAGGAGGTGATGATGAGTAATCCATCCACGGTGAATGAAGCAATCGCATTTGCTCAACGGTTTCGGGTGCTTATGGGATCACACACGGTGAACCATCAAGCAATGTTCGAGAACCATTTGGCCCAACACCCATGGAGTTGGGAAACCTTCGACGTAGGGAAGGATATGCACCACCACGAGGACCACCGCCTATATATGGAGGTGATAATCGTCGACCATTTATTCCAAATTTGCCGGATCTTCCTGCAAATAATGGAACAGTTGATCGAGGAGGAATGGGGGTTCGTGACAATCGTCAATGCTATACATGTGGGAGGATAGGTCACATTGCCAAAGTTACAGAGAACTTCGATCGGGACCACCGGAGGAAGACCTATGTTGCGAAGGCCTTTCAACAATATGGAAGGAAGGGAGTACGACAATGAAGATGAGATCTTGCAGGGAAACGAAGATCACCAATAAACTTGCCTCGCGGCCTTATTGGTTCCACTAAACGAAGAAAAGGCAGGGTTGGAAGAAGACAACGATTGGAAGCTCATGGAGGGAGCAAGAAACAAGCACGATTGATTGTCACAGATGGGATGATGGAAGGACACAAGGTGAGAGTCCTAATTGATCCTGGAGCAACAGAAAATTTTCTATCACGGTCTGTTGTAATGAAATTAGGATTGAGTTTGATGAAGGATGTGAGTGAGGAAGTGGAGTTGCCAAATGGCCAAACTGAACCAATTGAGACATTAGCACGGAGTGTACAACTAGCCATAGGTGGGTACCAGGAAGAGATTGAATGGAGAGTAATCCGATTAGCTCGATATGATGTCATCTTAGGAATGCTATGGATGGAGCAATACAATCCGGAGGTAGATTGGAGAAAGAAAGTAGTAAAAAGTAGTGGATGGAAGATTTACGGAGATAGAAGCAGATCTCAGAATAGAAGCTTACCTCTCTTTGTGATTGGTAAGACTGCCATTTCTAGAGGTGATGTATGTTTCTTGGGACTTATAAGAGATGTTGCTGGTTCTAAGGACAATCTATATATTCCGGAATCATTGAGCGATATTATTACAGAGTATCAGGATGTCTTCCCAGATGATCTACCTGTTGGGTTGCCACCTAAGAGGCGTGTAGATCACAAGATTGAGGTGATACCCGTAAGCATTCCAACGTGCAAAGCTCCATACCGTTTGGCTCCAAATGAGTTGGAGGAATGTAAAGCTCAAGTGGAGGAGATGTTGAGAAAGGGGTTCATACAACCAAGCATTTCACCTTATGGAGCCCATGTGCTGTTTGTGAAGAAGAAGGATGGGAGTATGAGATTGTGCATTGACTATCGTGGGTTGAATCAACAAACGGTGAAAAACAAGTATCCATTGCCTCGAATGGATGATTTGTTTGACCAACTTCAAGGAGCGAAGTACTTCACCAAATTGGGTTTGAGGAGCAGATACAACCATATTCGAATTGCTGATGAAGATGTTCATAAGACAGCTTTTCGTACTAGGTATGGTCACTTTGAATATCTAGGGATGCCTTTTGGTCTCACCAACGCTCCTGCAACATTTATGGGTCTCATGAATGATATCTTTCGTCCTTATTAGACAAATCTGTTATTGTCTTTTTTGGATGATATTTTGATATCTGATACAACCTTAGAAGATCATAAGCGACATTTATGAGAGGAATCTAAGGGTTTTTTGAGAGAATGAGTTATATGCCAAAGCTTTAAAATGTGAATTTGGCAAATCAGAAGTAGATTATTTAGGCCATCGAGTCACAACGGAGGGAATCCAAGTGATGAGTGAGAAGATAGAAGCCATCTGAAGAAATGGACAAAGACAGGAGGATCAAACTCAACTAAAGAGTTTTTTTAGGTCTTATAGGATTTTATCGTAGATTTGTTAAAGCTTTTGCATGCCTTGCCCAAGCCTTAACATCTATGCTAGGAAAGGGTAAAAAATGGAGATGGAGAACGGCACAAGAGTTAGCCTTTCAAGCATTGAAGGATGCACTTTTAAATGCACCCATTCTTAAGTGGTATGATCCGAATAGACCCATCAAGTTGGCTATTGATGCATCGGTACAACGGTGGGTGGAATTCTTCAACGAGAGTGGGAGGATGATTGGCATCCGGTTGCCTTTTTTCTCCCGAAAGTTGGTGGCAAGCCGAAGCAAAACTATCACACAACCGAAGCGAGAGGAGTTAGCCATTGTTCTAGCCACGAAACATTGGAAGCATTACTTGGGAGACAAAGAGTTCATGGTGGAAACGGATCACAAGCCATTGGTGTATTTGGAAACTTCGAGAAAGATCTCTCCAAAGGACAAATTCGATGGGCGAGAATGGCGTCAACAGTTCAACATGAAGATAGTGTATGTGGAGGGCAAGAAACAACTTGCGGATCTTTCTCACGCGGATGCCGTGTCTCAACAACATCACGTAGAGGTGAAAATCCAAGTTGATTGGTGATCTCAAATGATGGCCGCAACAAAGGAGGATGAGGAGATCATGAAAGCACTTCAAGCAGGCAGACGGCAAGGAAGGTTCGAGGTCTAGCATTTCAGAGCAACGTATATGGATCCCACAAGATCCAAATTTACGCACAATGATATTGTCGGAAGGCCACGATCTGACCATTGCGGGGCACGTGGGAGCCGAAAAGACTTTGGAGAAAGATACAACGAAGTGTCTTATTGGCCAAGGATGCGGGAAGATGTGGAGGCATATGTTCGAAGTTGTGTCGCCTGTCAACAAAATAAGGCGGAGAATCAAAAACCAGTAGGTTTATTACAACCTCTTCCCATTCCTGAACAACGATGGGAACATGTTACTATGGATCTAGTATGTGAGTTACCAAAAACCTCTTTAGAACATGATTCAGTTGTGGTCTTTGTGGATAAATTGAGTAAGATGATACATATCCGACCTACCACAAAGACAGTGACGGCACCACAACTTGCTCATCTGTACCTAGATGCAGTTTTTGTGAATCACGGATTAAGCAAAGTCTTAATTACAGACAGAGGAACTCATTTTACTAGTTTGTTTTGGAAAACCTTGTTTGGTTTATTCAAAACAAAGCTAGCAATGTCTACAGCCTATCATCCTCAAACGGATGGTCAAACAGAGAGGGCCAATAGAACAATAGTGGATATGCTGCGAGCATTCACTTGGGACTTGTACACTTGGGACTCACAGATACCCAAAAACGGAGTATTTGGTTCAATGGAAGGGATATCCATCATATGAATCAACTTGGGAACCGGCAAAGAACTTAGCCAATGCACCTTTGATTGTTCAAGAGTTTGAACGTGTGAGCAACGAGGACGTTGCATCTTAAAAGGAGGGAGATTTGTAACCATCTTTAGTTAGCAAGAACTAAAGTAGAGGTTACGCAAGGAGGAGATAGATGGTCTTGAGTTGACTATTAGTGGAGTATCTAAAGGTGCCACGTCAGCAATCCGTGTGCTCTTTAGGTTGTGTTTCTTGTGTGTTAGTTGGTGTGTTAGTTGGAGTACACGTTAGTAATCCGTGTGCTCATAGGGATATCCGCCACGTCATCGATCCACGAGGATTTGAGTGGATGGTGGTTGTGTAACCTTATCTAGTTTGTACCTTTTTGAGGACTATATATGGAGAAAGAGAGACCATTGAGGGATCTCTCAACTTCAGAATTCCTTGAGCTATTCGAGTGGTCTCTCCTCACTTCCCTAGTGTTACACAAAACTTGTAGACAATGTGACAATGCATGTGGTGATATCACGTTTCACGTTGCCCTTGTATTAGCACCTTTTGGTGCCTCAAGTACCTTGTATTGTGGTTTTTGGTTCCACTTGGGGACTTGTTGATGTAGGGTTATAGAGGTGATATATTGGTATCATATTGGAGTTCTTTGGAGATTCTAAAGGAGAGACTACTCGGGTTAGCACTGGATCCATCCGTAGCGAAGTGTGGTACCAACCTTGAAATTTGAAATTCATAAAAGATTTTGATTTGGTGTTAGAAAGTGACGGAGCTGAGCTTGGAGATATCTTGGAGTGTCTCCCCACACCATTATTATGGGACATGGACAATATTTGTGGGGCCACGAAGGGTTCCAAACAATATTTAAGTACAGTTGGTATCATTAAGTTAGATCACTTCATACATGAGTTTGATTCATGGTCTGATTTACAGAGGATGTGGAACTCTACGTTGTCTAGTCCGTTTATGGCTCGGAAGGGATTATTCCAGCATTTGGAGAGTCAGTTGATGGATGATTATCATGAGTTCTGGCATGAACACCATGAGGAGATTGAGTTCTAGAGACAATTTTGATCTCCAAACTACATTTCTACTACTTCAGATATAGTGTTTGATTGTGCAAATTCATCCTATGAACGGCACTGATGATATGGTTGGAGGTAGTCGAGTTGGAAAAAGTTCAAAGGTCCCAACCTTTAACCCTATTCTAGAGTTCTTTGCACCTTTGAGGAGAGACTACCATGAGATGAGGACTAACAAATTACGAAGCTTACATAAGTTTTAATGGAAGATCGGGGAGAATCTTTGAGACAGTTTACACAAACTCAAAGTGGTTATGATAGACATGTGGGACAATCTCGACCTGTGACCTCCGGACGGGCTTTCACTCAAGTTTACCTCCGATGTCTTTTTAAAAGCTCATCATGAATCTAGAAGGACTTGTTCCCACCCTATGACCATGACCTATGCACACTCTTACACAAACTCTCAAAGTCCAAACTCCAAGACCTCTAATGATATCTCCTCGCCCATGGGTGGATGTAAAGGCATAAAGAGGAAATAGTCTCCTTAGTAGGACTAGCCATAGATAAAGGATGAAGGGCCCGCACGGCCTTGCTATACTCCCCAGCCTGCCCCAAGATCCTACATCGTCGCAATCAAGCTAAATCAGAAGTATCATGTGGCTGAACATGACTCCTAACTTGTGTCTCCTAAACACACTCCTCCTTGTAGCCCAATCTCTTGCTCGGTGGCACATTTCAGATGTTATAAATTGGAAACTCCATCATTCTCATCACTAATCATTGACCATTGAAATGGTTGATAGAATCAAACAAGCTTACTAGAAAGTTTGCACAATGGGTTCTTATCCTACAAGAGTATGATTTCATGGTTGTACACAAACATGGAGTGGTGAATTGTGATGCGGATTGGTTAAATCAAACTCATGTACAAGTCAAATTGACAAAATTGGGGCTCGATGGCAAGGTGATATTGATGAGGAGATGATATTAGATTATCATGCATATGCCTTTTTGAGTATTTTGGCACTTGAGAGCTATGTGATATCTCTCTTGGGTCAAGAAATGGATATATTATCCTTGGACCTTGAGACTAAGGACGGTTTGGTGGTAAGATGAGACATCCATGATGACATTGTGGTGTTAGTGTATCTTCATACATGTGCTTTGGTGGCCATTTTGAGTGTCAAGGAGCGAGATCAAGTTCTATACAGAGCTCAGTGATTCATATGGGAAGGTAGACACCTTCTTCGAGTATGGAGAGATGGCAGCGTTCATGTTGTGCCTCTTTCATCTTAGAGAACACAGTTGATCATACATGCTCATGAGAAGTTATGTCATTTTGGAGTGAAGCAAATATATAGCTTACTTCAAAGTCACTATTGATAGAAAGATATGCAAATTGAGATGCAACAGTTTGTAGCCATATGAATGATATGTGATCATGTTTGAGCATCATTCAATACTCATACACCACAATTATATCCCTTATCGATTATAGGAATTGATTATTCTTGGAGCTTGGATTTTGCATGACCTCTGCCATTGGCTATACGACATCATTGATATGTGTTGGACATGGTGTAGCATTTCTCCAAGTGTATTGAGTTGGTGGCATTGCATGACAAGTCAAGTGAGGGAACAATTTATGTGTTCTTAGATTCAATGCTGAGCCAATTTGGTCCACCATCAGAGATGTTGACTGTTAAGGGTACTGAGTTTTGGGACAAGTTTCAGGCTTTGTGTGATCTAGCATTGATCGATCATTGTACCACTTCAAGAGATCATCCTGAGGTTGATGGTCTAGCAAGGAGAGTTGTTCATACGTTAAAGAGAAGACTAAGAAAGTTTGGCTTGGAGAAAGATCAAATGGGATGTTGGGACATTCAACTATCATGGTTCGCCATGGGTTATCAATTTAGCCGGCAAGCATCTCTAGCGTCATTCTCACTATACTTTTTATTATATGGTAGAGATGTAGACTTAACTACAGCTATTCGTCATGAGTCAATTGAAGTATTGGATTTGGATTACCTTGATGTTTGGGTTATGGTGTGTTCTCAAAGGACAGAACTCTTTGGTGGGATAATGTCCAAGGAGATGAATATCGACCTTCAATTCACAAAGTTCATGTTGATGATTATGTTTACTTGCAGCAGAGTGCACCAACCATATTCTATGTAACTACTAGTCGCATGATTCTATAAGTATGTGAGGTTTTATCTTATTAAATTTTGGTATGAGAGGGTCGTGATGGTATGATTTGGAAGCATCATGTGCGTAATTGTGCACCATGTCATCTTCCAAATATTGATGGTATGATGGATCCAAGTTTGATAGTTATGCACGCAAGTTTGAGATGTATGTTATGTGGATCAATTCATGGAGCAATCAATATGTTGATTTCTGATTCTTGTTTGAGAGGATGACATATGTCATGTTTGACACGTCCTCTCAATTTGATACGCAGTGGACGGTGGAGATGTCCTCGATGCGATTAAGATGGAAGGTGATTTCACCGTTACATGATATGGATTGCAAACATGCGACTAATGATGGGACATTGTAACACCCTATCTCATGATCTTAGTCCCATGAAGGACATATCATGTTAATAAAGTAGATGGTTACCTGCTGTTAGAGGAACCTAACCTCCAGTTAGGGGGACGATTGTGATACACTTGTGTTTGTGTACGACGATCTATGTATTGTTATGTTTGATGTGACAATGATGTATGTTGTGATGTGATATGTATATGCATGCAAGTTTTCATAACTCATGTAATGGCATCCTTAGTTAGGTAGGTGCTCACATGCGGAAGTAGATACAACAGTTAGAGCGATAGTGCAGTCAACACCATTTGCACTAGAACTAACGTTAAAAGATCTAAAGCTCAAGGGGTAGAGTTCAAATTAGGACTCATTGGAGTGCAGTTTTTTAAGTTGAGACTTTGAGAGTGTGGCTATGGTGGATAATAGCTAGTGCGGAAACCTGAAATCTTTGAAATAAAAAGTAAGTTTGACTCAACTATAATCTTTATTTTATACTATAGTTATGAGCTAAATGCACTTGTGGAGATTTTGAGAGTAAAAAAATTATTGTGATACATTTGTGTTAGTCTATGATGATCTATATATTATGATATTTGATATGATAGTGATGTATGTTATGATGCGATATATATATATATGTACACAACAAATACCATTGTAATATGTGTACAATGATGCATTCAACCGCTTGTAAGATTGAACTCCTAAATTTTGCAATCGTAGTGTACTTTCAATATGTGACTTTAACTTATGCATGGACGTAGGTGAGATCGCTATAGTCACTCAATGGAATCAAGTCATTAATGATGTATGGTGTAGGTTTCCAATGACTGATGTAAGCAACAATTTTCATTATGTGATAAACTTTTTACCTCCTTGGATTTGCGTCTATACTAAAAAAGAAAGATCTTATGATGAATCTTGGAAATAGGTTAGTTCGGAAACAAAGCCATGAAGAAACATGTTTGGGAGTATGTTTGCTAAATGTGAGCAAGTCCGGGCATGATAAATTTGTTGTGAATTTGATTGGTGCATAAAACTTATCAAAATGGATATTCAGGGTAAGACTATTGGAACATATATGAGACCAATAAAATCTTAAACATTAAATTTTAGTAATCAAGTGCAACTGATTCTTAATTCGATGCACATGAAACATTCAAGGCATACTCAGGAGCACTATACCTTGTCTACCATATATTTTTAGTGCTTAGGAATGTTTAGTACCTGCTTCGATGCTTGGCTTAGTGTAAAACCACCTCCAACTTGATGACTGTGGGAGACATCAACCACAATTTTTCATGACGGTGTAACCTTCGTTGACTCTCGCACTTCAAAAGCTCCACTTTTGTAATGCTTGAGATATTTTTCAAATACAAGGTCTTCAGCACTGTAAGCACAAAGCCAGCGAATGCAGCAAAACTCTGGTGTTATCTATGCTCTTGTACCAATGTGACCACTTCTTCCTGTAAACGGATGTAACACAGCAACCACCCCTGCTCCAACCTTTTACCTAGAGAAAATAATATTCAAGCACCCTCGAAGGGTGAGAATAATCGCCAAATGTTTAGGGATATCTTTTTCCAGACATTGTACGAATATCGAGATTCGAAATTCGTTGAAACAGGATTGATTTTGATGTCCAGTTCGACGCGGTCTCAACAAAGGACCAGTAAGGACTCAGTTGGCCTTCAATCCACAGCTGGATGTAGCGAGGTTCATATATTCGGACAAACTTTAGACAGAAACTTGTAGTTTCTATCATTTATCTTTGTCGAGCAAGTGTGCAGCGAGGCGATAATGACACATGGGGAGAAGGAATTCGGTAAGCAGCTCTAGAAGTGTTTCCAAACACTAAATAATATACAACGTTATCTACTAAAATAATAAACAATTGATGTGCTCCAGCTCCTTGCTTTCGCAAAGTTTGATCCGGACACGAGCCATTTCTTCAACCACGGACATCCTTAACTTTTCGCGGATACTCCTGGTACGGAAAACAAATCACGCTCAAATGCAGCATATTCGTCACGAAACAAACTTCTACATGTCCAAGAGGAACAAGCCCATGCTAACCATCAAATTGGCTACATCGGAACCCTATCGGTAACCCAACCAACCCAAACTCTTATTTTTAGCATTAACTTCCTATAAATGTTTCATCACATTAGTTGAAACTTTATTGGAAAGTAAACTCTTCTTTTCAGTATTAACCGCCCATAAATGTTCCATCATATTAGGTGAAACTTTATTAGAACACTTTCAGTTTCACGTTAGGGGCGGTTGAACCTCACCGATCGAAGTATAAGCTTCACGTGGCTATGCTCAATTCGGAGGACCTGGACAACTCAAGGCAAAGAGACCAAGCTGCTGCACTTCATCCTCGACGATGGGCTATGAGGCCCCAAAGGACCAAGTAAGCTCTACTTTCTGCTCTACTTTTTTTCTCTACTTTCTAGTCTGGAAACCAACCTCATCAAGTGGAGGAGGCACATGGTAAACTTAGCAGGGAGAGTTGTTGTCAACAATGTGCTCCTCGCATCACTCTAGTACATAGCTACCCTTTGGACAGGATCGCCAAAAGACGTACAAAAGATATAGAATTTGGTGACCAATTATATTTGTGACCCTTTATCCTCGTCCTCCCAAAGCTAGGAGGAGGATAAGGGGAGACATTCTAATGCTCCCAAAAAATGAAGGAAGAATGTGCCTCCTCCCATAGCGCCTCCAATTGATGACATTCTTGCAACGTTTGTAAAGTGGGCAATGTTGTCAAAGCAACATTCATCACAACAAATGATCCGAACATGTATGCAGGAGAATGCACAAGCTACATAGGACACATCAAACTAAGGCATGGATTATCAACCCAAACTTATATCAGACCCGACAAACATCCTAGGTAATGTCCAACTGCAGACATGGACTAGGATCACAAAGGCATTGCAATTAGCCAAACCGACTTTTTTTTAAGAGGCTTTGAGGATTAACATATGGGTGGATAAGAGGTCCAACCATGCCTCCAACAAGCCTAAAAAATGCGAATCAGTAAGGGGCCGGCTGCTCCTTCTAGATGGTATATACACTGTAGCATACATAATGGATTCCTCCAACAAAACCTACCTATCGTGGGATCAGGTACATATTGACACTCTGGCAACAACTATATAAACAGATATATGCCTATAGCAAATTGTTGTACTCTTTCCCTTCATTACATGTCATTAGATTTCCATATAACACAAAAAGTTGATGTTATACAATATTTTGATAGAAGCTGAAACTTTTAGGTAATTCCACAATAAACGTAGGTAAGTTAGTTTTCCATCATATAAGTTGTTTGATATTCAGAACCTAGACACATTACATAGATGCACATTAGAACACTTTGACGTTGTAAACTCTATCTTGGTTAAGTATGAAAAACAAATGCATGATATCTCGGTCCTAATGACGATATGGAAGCCAACCCAACCATAGTAATCCGTTCATCATTCAGAGCACAAAGACCTAAACGCATGCTACTAGTACCTCCATAGTTCAAAGCTACAAATTACTTTCAACTCTCACAAAGTTTGTTTGAGGCAAGCGTCAAGGTGCTTATGAAACTTAACCAACCTCACGGAGCTGACACGATACTCAGAATGAAGGTATGATAAAGGGAAAAAATTTTACAAAGATGGTTCACACTCTAAAACATGCCTAGAGCACTACAAGAGGCGACGACACTATGGTTACTTGAGTACAAAGCTCTCGCCACAAACATATGGAGAAAGCCAAAGCTCTCAAGGTCTGTTGAGGAAAGAACTACGTTGGAGTGTAGGATATAACGAAGATGCATTCCATCTAGTTTGGTGAACAAGGAGCAAGAACAAGGAGTGTTGAACCAGCGTGGGAGACAATGAGAGGAATTAACGTAAGGTAATAGTGGTGCTCCCAAACCAAAAAAACATTCAAGAATGAGGATACTACCTTTCACAAGGTGAAACCTCAAGTTTGGCATTGATGGAATACGAGACTAGACAAAGGCAAGGAAAAAAGTTACTTGGGTGTCATTATGTTAATAAAGTCTCTTGGGATATTCCATGTAATTTTTTATTTTTTTATGGATATCAAGAAAGTATTTGTGGAATTCTAAAGTTTTCCCGGTCAATTTTACACTGACTGAATTTTTATTGGTTATTTTTGTAATTTTTATCTTCAGATTCAGTAATTTTTATGGGGTATTGGTTTCATACATTAAATCTTTTATGGACACATGTAAATAAGTCATAATACTTCTAATCTTATGAAAAAAAACTATCTGAAATGGGGTCATGACACTTTTACGTGTATGAAAACATAAATTTATCACATATATTCCATTCTCATCTAAAGTTTATTTGAAACACCCTAATCAAATTAATAACCCATCTGATATTTCGTCTCGGTTATTTTTCATCTTTGAACTTGGATTAACGTTTAACTTTTGTTACAACTTCAAAACAGTCGTAAGCTATAATATTTAACACTTTATAAACTATTTACTACTTGTAGATGTATCATGTTAATTTTCGACTTACTGCTTTTATAGATAACTCAATGTACAGATATATTATACAAAAAAATTCTCACTATAAATATCCAAGTATCTAGAGCAAAAGACAGTGATAAAAGCAATTAGAACGGTGAAAAGTTTGATCCCATTAGACTGTTGTACTCTATTTATAAATAAATATGTACCAAAATTTTAAGCCTCCATGTATATATATATATATATATATATATATATATAAACATATGGATTATTGTCGAGCCACTAGAATAAGTTTCTTATTTATGGTGAATTATTGTACTCGTTCTAAAAGTATGGTTTATTTGTCGGTAAATTAGATATATTATCATGCCAATCGTCTCCACATGCTAGATCATTCTCTTAAGAGCTAGAACCTTCTACAGACACAAACATTTGATATTTTAAAGTTTCTGAAGACTTTTGAATCGCCATCTCGAAGGAGCAGGAAAGTTCTATATGAGAGTTGAACTACAGTAATCATTATTGACAACCGACCACGAGTTGTGATTCATGGCCTCCGTCTTTCGTTCGTTGGATTTTTCGTCACACTATTTGCTGACAGAGAGATGTGAATCGTGCAATTGACAATCTTTATCAGCACAACCACATGCGTTCGCCTCATTCGACCGCACGAGGACCATCTTCGATCGAACAAGTATTACAAGTCACACTTGATCCAAATCTGAATCTCCAAGAACCCAGAGCGTTCAAGAAGCATGGGCAAAAACTCTAGAAAACGATGGGAATCCTTGCTTGATGTGAAAGCAAAGAGGTGACAACTCTCTGAGAAACTATAAATTGCAGTGAAAGGGAAATCGCTCATTATCAAACCACTCTATCAAGCATTTTTTTCCCGGCTACTCAGTGCTATCGGTGCAACCTTGGATCTCTTTCTAACATACACAGATTGCTGCATCTGTGACTCTGCAATGGCGTTAATTCCACGGGCATTTGGCAAGAGTGTGTTCGACCCCTTCTTCGCAAGCAATATCTTCGATCCTTTTGACAGACTGTCTTCCTTCAGCCTGCTGGACCGGGCTTTCCCTCCTCTCGACGAAGATGTGAGCGCAGTGGCAAACACTAGCGTGGACTGGGTGGAGACTCCAGAGGCACATGTCTTCAAAGCAGATCTTCCTGGTGAGAACATCAAGCTTCCAGCAATATTTGCAACTACCTTGTAATCCGCTTGCATGATGCATTTAGTTAACTAGTATACAGTTCGCTACAAGTCGCGCTAAGAGACACGTCAATCTGTGCACTACCTGCTTAGTGAGTTTATAAAGAGTGCTAGAGAAAAAGCTCGAAGTGTGCAGAGTAGGTATTCAAATTCAATCCGCAAGATCTTGACGTACTTTACAAAGTTATTGAGTGAGTCGCCTCGTGGGTATTGTGGTAGGTATGAAGAAAGAGGAGATCAAAATTCAAATAGCAGATGACGGAATTTTGAGCATCAGCGGAGAGCGTAGCAAGGAGAAAGTGGACGAGAAGGACTCTTACCGGCGAACGGAACGAACTTTTGGAAAATTCTTCCGACAATTTAAGCTGCCAGCAAATGCGAAAGCTCAAGAGATTTCCGCTAAAGTGGAGAACGGAGTTTTGACAGTGACTGTTCCGAAGACAGAAGAGTCGAAGAAAGAAGTGCAAATTCGAAATGTGGAAATCTCAAGTTAGAGATGCCACTGCACTACTGGACTATATAGACTATTCAAGTTGTGTGTATCTGAAAACTCCAAGAAATCTAGAAACTTGCACACCAGAAACTACGACAACTGTTGTCAAGTTTTGTCGGTGTATTATGAGTTTCTGTAAATAAAGATTTACGCTTTTCTAATATCCATCCGTTACAGCGATGAACTGTGAGTTCACTTTGTCAAGCATTTCAATTCCGGGATACAAAGTACAAACGTAAAGCGAAGCAAGCCCGAAAACGGAACCCTGTCCATTATATTCACAAGTTCGAACAGAAACTTACTGCACATCTAGGCAAAACTGATAAGCACTTATTTTGTTCTCATGTTAATGTCAAGTATATTTGAGACTGTATCTCGCCTAGGATCAAACACTCCCCAAGTCTAAAACAAACAAGAAAGTGTAATACGAACACATACAGCAACGATATAAAAGAACACCGAACCTAACAAACATAGACATGGCAAGGGTCAAAGACTGTCCAACAAAATTATGTTCATTTACAGCTGGACCTCTTACTATGTATCTTATCTGATTAAATACACAAGAGACATAATGACTCATCATCATCACAAGACAAACAGTCCTTATCCCAGTCCACTCACTAAGAAGTTGGTCAACTGTTCTTGCGGTGGTTGCCTGCATAGAACACCGAAATGCATACGAGTTCAGATCCTTCCACTTCTAGTTCGTACAAGAAGCTTAAGAGCTCAGGCTTCTGTCAAAGAAATCAGTCATAATAGTTCTTACGTCTGATCCTACTCTTTCTACACTGTACACACTACTACAATCGCCAGACTAGCGACAATCTGGAGTTTGATCAGAAACCTGCCACAAAGTCAGGATCAGAAATGAGTCAGAGAATAATCCAAGGGGAACATCCCAATTCTCCTACTTCTTAATCGTCAGTGGCGGATTGTAGCGGCTCCTCACCAGCGCCGAGTTTTTTGCTGTACAGAGAGAACTCAAATAGGAATGTCTTCTTGAACCATGCGGGGAAACTCCCGTACACTGCTGGTGGCAAGGGTATGAGAGGGCTGGTTGTGTTCTTGTAGTGGAGGTACTCAGGATTGCTTCGGTGTTTTTTGTCTGCAGAGTTCTCGAGCAGAGGAATGCCACTGACGAAGAGGAGAAGGCAGCTCAGTAAAATCGGGCCGGCAATTACTGCCCACAGGCCTCCACTGAGCACAGGGGTCGCGGCCACAAAGATCCCCCACCACAACAACAGCTCACCGAAGTAATTTGGATGTCGAGACCAGCTCCAAAGACCAACATCACACCACCGACCTTTGTTCGAAATAGAGTTCTTGAAATTCAGCTTGCTTTGGTCTGCTATGGCCTCAATTACTAGACCTAATCCCCACATGGCCCATCCTACATAATCTCGGAGACCAAAATCCGGATTCCTGCTGCTTCCATTCACTACTGTTACAGGGAGAGAGACGGTCCACACCCATACACCCTGAAGAATCCAAAACACTGCAAACCTCAACAAATTACTGCGCTTATCATCGAACCGATTGTCCTCCCCCCAGCTCAAAATCCTGAAGAGCAGGAAAAATCCCAAGCGTATTCCCCAGAAGAGCACAAAAGTTGTCAACACCAACTGCCGATACTGGTATGTGCCGTTCAGAATCAGAGTTAGAACAGCCAGAACCACGAAATTGGTCGTCCCTGCAAAATCGGTCACCTTGTCAATCTTGAAGCCCGCAGCTATGACGAAGAAAGAGAACTGATATATGGCAGTGACGATGGCCGTGATGCCCAAGTAACTGTTATCTAATGCTTCGGTCCCCATGCTTCTGATCCTTCCAATCCGCCGTCTTAATGTTGTATAAACAACGACGTTTGCACCGAATCGGCTTGAGGAAAAACTGACAAATCTTCTGTGGTCCCGGTCTCCACGCTGAGTGATACTGAAACCTCGACGTCGAACGAAGCGTCCAGAGTCCGAACAATTGTGTCGAGGCCCTCTGGTTGAGATTCTAGGGGTAAGGGCCACATGTACTCTTAATGACGAGTTTGGACTACTAGCTACTGTACAAGTGGAGGATGGGACTCCACGTCCCATTCGCGGAAATCCGAATCGTGCACAAACGGGACATTTGAGCAAAGTCGCCATCCGTCTGTAGCTACAGTTCCATATTTTGTGAATTTGCGGCTGATTACTGCGACGTCTGGATCTTTGCATCATCACAAATGAGTAGACTTTACATCCACCTGGGCATTTGTGAGCTTTTTATACACGACAGCCTTTCCATTTCTGTAAAAACGGAGGACTAGCGGGGTATTCGAGGAGCTTTGATTGTGATAATTCATACCCCAGTACTTACTAGCAGTTCCTTAAACGTGCACCACGCAACTTGCAGCTGGTCTGACTCAAACTACATCTTTAGAAGATGGACACCTTCCCTTGCTGGTCTTTCAAGCTATATTGTACCCATGTACTTTGATCTGGTGTGAATCCATGCACAGAGGAAACACATATATGTGCATATATTGAATGATAAATCGGGAGGGAGTTAAGGTTTGCCGCGTACGTCAGCATTATCACTTCTCGAAGGCCTGCAGTGTTGTATGTCTTCTTCTTGTTCGTCAGAGGAGAGGATTTTGCTTCTTGACCGATTACAATAGTGCATACCCAGACGAAGGGGTAGACATTGCTGTCAAGAAGACAAAAACATGACGTGCACCAGAGATAATACATAGCATGTTTTATTCATACTTCCATCAGTTCGGTTGCTAGTCGAGCTTGTAAACCTATTTCATAAGTCTCTTTGAGGTTAGAAGAACCAACATACTAATGGAAACTGAATTCTCCTAGTTTATGTACAAAGTATTATGAGAACTGAAAACTTTATATCTCGATCATATGGCAGCTCAAAACCACATCCTCTGCGGGTTCCAGAGCTGGGATTGACGAGGTTGCTAACATTCCCCGACAACTATGACCCTTGTCCAGGTTGTAAGAGATGGTTTGCAGGCCCCTCCCTACAATGTAGAGAATATTCTTCACAAAAACAAGTTTACAAGGCGGATTTATGGCTCTTGGTGATAAACGACCAACAGGTTTCCACTCAAGGCTACCATGGTTTAGCATCATGATCTTCATCCCGAAAGTTTGATCTAACATGTACACATCGCCTTGGTCCGTCACAGCTGTGGGTCCACACCATAATCTTGTCATTTCATTATCTACAACAGCCCATTCATGTTTTGTAGGGTCGAATGCAGAGGCATACGTGGGAGGAAAGAGAGTGGTACAAACATATCGTGTGTAGAGCTTACCATCTAGTACTAATGCTTCTCCTAAGTCGGTAACTATGTGTGCATCATAAAAAGTTGACCAGGTCTGAGACTTGGGATCGTAAACCTCGTATGAGTTCAAGCTTTCTAAAGTAGTCCCCATGCCACCAACTGCAAACAACTTCCCATCAAAAACTGCAGAAGCGAAGTAGTGCCGAGCCGTTTCCAAGGGAACTGCTTCTTTCCAGGCATTGGTGATGGGGTTGAACTTGAGGACCTCGGAAATCGGAGGTTTGTACCTCTTACCACCTCCAACAACAACAAGCTCCCGATCTAACACCTCAGACGACATCCCGTATCGCTTCATGGCGTCACCTGGCATTTTTGGGAGTTCCTTCCATACCCGCTGAGTAGGATCCATCACATGCCAATGAAGATCCTCGGAACTATCTCTGAGAAGGGCATACACCCAACCTTCTGACAAACCCATCTCCTTTCTCTTAGTACAAAACATGGTACTGCATAGTGTTTCCTTCCACTGCCTGCAAACAGCGGCCAAAACCCAGTGGTAACGCCTGGGAACCCTTACCAGGCACTGAAATGCAAGATCGTCAGGTAGACCAGGAATAAGGCTCAAATCCTCCACTTCGGAGCCCTCCGACTTACTCGGCTCTCGATCTGATCTCCTCATGATTCCAAACAAGTCACTGAAGGCTTGAGTCATCCTCCTGGAAAATCCAGCTGATGGCCATAGAGTACAGAGGACAAAAGTGAGCTCAACGGACATCACAATTCTCTAAGAAACAGTATTGGACATTCGGAAAATCGTCACGGCATACATCAACCACTTCGCAGACATACTGCATTTTCTGTATCAGCATGGGCAAGAAAGCAGCTAGTTCATAACAAAGACAACGAAGGCAGCTCTGATGCAAACCAGTTTCTGTACCATAATCATGAAGGCGAACAAAAATTCAGAAATAACAGCTCAATGGGGCACATGCAAGCAGCTACTGGGCAATGAGGTGGCATTACGTATTGTTGGATCGGGACTCAATGAAAAGAGCTCAAGACTGCGCTTGTTGCCTGTGCTGAATCTCAGAACTTGAAGTGACTACAATGATCATGCACGCCAATCCATGTTGAATTTCGACCAAATGTATCTGGGGCCCAATTTCCGTTATCCAAACTGGCAGCAGATATGTTTCAAAGGTCAGGAGGAAAACACCACTTCTCAAATTGGCACCAAAAGCCCGTAGATAACGTTGAAAAGGCACCAAACGAGCAAGCTGCAGACTTGGTAGGGCAAAGGGCAACTGTCTTCTTCAAATCTGATACACCGTCCGAGAAGAGTAGCTCAGTCAGCATCGAAGAACCACCCCAAAGAGAGTGCCCATCCCTAAGGCCCTCATCAACCCCAAGTAAGCTCGACTTTTGAGACAGCTGCTTCAACCGGATCGAACCCTTTGGTGAAGCCTCAACGCAGGACACACCAGTGTCACGCGATGATTGTGAAGCGGAATACTACGAAAAAAAAGCATCCAACTCTTCCAATTTTGAGTTAAGACGCGCAAAGCTGAACTTGGAAACACAGGAAAGAGCCACAATCCAACACTGATAACTAGTTGTGCGGCAAAAAACGCGGTCTCCTCCGCCAGAATCGCAGAAAAAGAGAACAAACCAGAGACAACAAACGGAGAAACGCGAAAATTGCAGAGTCAAGATTGAGCAATTCCAACAAAAAAACGGAAAACAAAACGACGGGAGAAAAAAGCTGCAGAGAGAGGGAAACCTATCAAAACAAGAACGAGACACTCGAAAACTCCACCAACAACATCCAATTTACAGAAAGAGCAGGAGCGGAAGAAAACCCCTCGACGACGCAAAGACAGACTTCACAGAACAGAGGAAGGCGAGAAACGGAAGCACCCAATCCGAGAACGAGAAATCAGACTCTAATTCATCAACCGTAGCAAATCATATTCTCTTTCCCGTGAAGTCGAAGAATAACGAGGAACGAACAATGTGAATAAAGCGAGATGACAGTTGGAAGATAGAGAGCGAAGAAGACGAGGGGAGCCACCGGGAGCCAACGGGAGGGCGAGGTGGTGCGGGGCCGCGGGCCAAGTCCTATGCCCTGGCCCGAGTTCCCAACGCCTGGTCCCTGCACGGCGCGTCAACAAAGTTTTGTCAGCCATAGCTATGTTCTTATAACCTTTGGTCTTTTTTATCACAGCCTTGAATTGTGATTAGAGGCTCTTCTGAATAAAGACATTTCTTTATGAAAGATGAAAGACACTTGTTATTTTACTGTGTTGATGGGAAAACCCATCAAGTTTTATAAGAATTGAACCAAACGGGAAACTTGGGGCTAGCCCCAATAGCCTCCAACTTAAATATGTTCTACAACACATAACATATCTCAACTATCTACCAAATGGGTTTAGGAACAACATATTATTTGAAGAATCATCACATAACGCGATTGCACGGTATAGTGTTCTCTATAGAACCATGAAAATACGGTACCTAAAATAGACAATACCATAAACTAAAGTAAATAATATCCTCTGCCACCTAGTATGGTAGGCTCTCACGCGCTCACACACCAACATGTAAAAGTCGATGTCCATGGCTCTATATAACTCCAAAGTTAAATAAACTCTATGCATACCCTTATATTTGGAGACCTTGGTTGCCGCTCATGTTGGAAGATTGGTGATCCCGGCTCTGAAACTGTGTTATGAGTAAGATCGATAACCACCACATCCTCCAAAGTAACGTGATGTTCCGAATCAAGTATATGCATGGGTTAACCCTAATAGACTATAGGGAATAGGTTACAATATGGTTTCTTCCATGCCAGATTGATGTTCTGTTCTGCAAATAGTAACGTAGAGAATGTGATGTATCTTTCTGTAAC
Organism: Marchantia paleacea; assembly: GCA_014180765.2. Taxonomy (NCBI): domain Eukaryota; kingdom Viridiplantae; phylum Streptophyta; class Marchantiopsida; order Marchantiales; family Marchantiaceae; genus Marchantia; species Marchantia paleacea. The sequence continues at coordinate 2,069,730 of MUAA02000032.1, forward strand.
ATTTCCCAATGTCCTTCAGGAACGCGTCGAAATGTGGATGGAACAGCTTCTTTTGTGATCCGCTAAATGCACGTAGAGAACCGTGGAACATTTGAGTGTCTATTTTCTTTAAAAGTCCTCTACGGTATATTCCGCTGAAACCTTTCTAAATATTATTCTTTACAAGAAACAAGAAGGTGAATGAATGAAGATTTTCTTTCTTTGTGTGATGTTTTGTTCAAGGGTAATCTGTTCTTTGGGTAGCTTTATCCTGCTAGATAATGATTCCTTAATTAATCTCTTTTTCCACTGTATTAAGGATTTATGTGTGATTGATAATTTTTCCTACTTTTTTAATCTCTTATAGAGCTAGTATCATAAGGAAGTTCCAGACCTCCGAAAAAGTGGTTATTTTTATTCGCTCGGGTATCTTCCGGCGCACTTCCGGTATTATGTCAATTGGATGAAATCTGGAAAAAAGTGGCAGATTGTTAAGTTCTTGGCCAGCAAGACTTTATAGTGATGTATGTACTGTAATGTCTAAAAGTCAATTCTTCTTTGAGTGTCACCATCAAGAAAATATCTATTTATTAAGATTTTCGATTTAAAAATGATGGGAGAACTTATTGACGTGAGTCTTGGGCTCAAGCTCTAAATAAACGGTTTTTATACTTAAAACGTCTCTTCCTGTCTTGAATATCATCATAACAATGCTTCATCTCGAAGAATTATAAACGATCTATTTTAAATCAATTATTTTATTTGAAAAATACAATTGAAATTTTCACCTCTTCTCTCGATAGTATGGAAGTCAAGTTGCTCTCATATGTATTGGACGAAAATAAATTATAAGAGCTTCCTCATGCCTTTAGTTCATAAACCTAAATTAAATTTAGCATTCCTAGTTGATAATTTATAATATCATTTTTATATGCATAACTTTAATGAGATTGAAAGAGAAAAGTGAAAGTTCTAGCCAATAGTATGTAGCATGATCCACATATGTAAGCGCATGTTTAGTAATGGAAGACAACCGGGCAATCCTGTATCTACTATGGGCGATAAACAAAGGTACTAAGTATCAACTTTGTTGAATTCAAGTCATAAGCTACCGATCTTTTCCAGTTATCACATATAAAATGACTGTAGTCAATTTAAACTCTCGAAAAAGAAAACTAAGAAAATGTTTAATACTTGGAAATATGATTTTTTTCAAAAACCATGCTCGATTTAATGATAACTTGCTAGAGATTAAACTAAGACCTATACGATAATCATACCTCATTCCTAGCTCGAACAAAACAAAGTCAAAGGATGAAAACGATAACACTCTCGGGACTCATTCGCAAGATTTCTAAACTTAAGTCCAAATAGAAACCATCCATCACACACATATAACAATTGAGAGAATAGAAAATAGAAAACGAAGAAGACGAAGGCTTCTTTGATATAGAGTTATGGATAGAGAGGTGAAATTTCAAGGGTCGTATAATTGAAACTGAATAGAGAAGTAAAGACAGTACATACTTTAATGAATGCTCGCTGAATTCGTAGATTGAGGGATTTCGGCAAAAAGCAAAAGCTGGGATCCGGGAGAGTTACTTCCTGTACATGAAGCCTGCAGCATTTTTCTGGTGGTGGTGGTTTTGCTGGTTGGGTTGGGGCATGCTTGCCAACAAAACAGAGCGAAAATGATCCCCATGATTGCCAGTGCTTCAATAGAATAGGATGCTCAAGTGGAAGGCAGCCCAAATCCGCCACCACCTCCTCGTCCTTCCCTTCCTTGCCTTGCCCTCCCTCACGGCAATCACTTTTCACCTTTATCGCCCTCTTCCTTTCCTTCCCTTTGCTAATGTGATTGGTTGGGAATACCAGGTCAATGTGGTGGTTATGCTAGAGACACAGAGGGGGGGGGTGATCATCCATATTCCGATAGGCCAAGGTCTCCAAGTATAGAGGTATACAAAGAGTTCATCTCTTTATTTTTCTAGATTTGGATTTATATAGAGTTATGGACACCGACTTCGACATGTTCATGTTGGTGAGTGAATGCGCGAGAGCCTACCATACTAGGCGAAAGGGGTATCCAACTCTTTAGATTATTGTATAACATTAGTCAACTTGTTTCCATTGCTCCACACATGACAATAGCCCGTGCAATCCACATGAGAACAATCACGTTAAGTGATGATTCTTCATATGCTCTCTTGTTTGGAGACCGTTTCACTTAGATAGTTAAGATATAATAGGTGATGTAGGACATATTTTCCAGTGTGATACTATTTGGGCTAGGCCGTTGTTCCATCCTTGTATGCTTTGATTTTGATGGGGTATTCCCATCGGTTTTGTTATTATACTTTGTCACCTCTCAACTTTGCTGCTTGGCTTGCAAAGAGCACCTGGCACCTGTTCTGCTGAGTCTGCCTCCTCTTGCAGCTTTGCTCCCCACCTCCTCATTTCTGCTCTCGATTGACTGGAATACAAGGCTCCAGATGGAGCGGTGGTTGCTGCTGCTAGATCCGAGATTCGGACCTCACTGCTCAAGAAACTGAGAATCTGCTCTTCCCCTCGCCCCTCCTCCTCCTGCTTCTTGTGTCTTATTTCTGCAGCTGCTGCTGCAGCTAGAGCTTCTTCGGTTTGCGCGTTGCAGATCCACCGGCATTTTGAGTTCCCATGGCATCGAGTGAGAAACTAATCCCTTCTTCATGTGCACTTCAATTTGACTGACCCACCTGCACCAGCCGCACCACTATCTCCGGTCCGGGCGGGGCCATTAGATTGGGTGTCGAGCATTTACTATTCGTGGACTCCATCCATCTGTCGTCAATGTGGCATTGACATGTCTGCCTCGAGCATTGTGATGTAGAGGGTAGTGGTCCTTGCTGTGGAATTTGGATCAGGTGGGTGGTGGGTTTAGACTTGTTATTTTGCCCCACCAGAGGGAGAGGGACGTACTTTTCAATTTGGACTCCGTTGAAACGAGTTTTTGGTTCCGGTGATAGATGTTGTGACGTTGGACCTTGATTTGCTAGCCTGATGAGGCTTCAGGGCTTTCGCTCCTTCTGCTTTGAAATTCAAGACCGCCGGAGATTTCGGGAAGGGTCAGCGCAGAGCTAAGCAGTTGATTGAGAGTATACGAGAAACTTTTTGGACTTGAGGAAGTTTAATTTTGGAGGGGTTCTGGCGGAGAAGCAATGTGAGCAGGGCATTCTGTGCAGCTGATTCTGGACGTTTGAATGCAATCCTCCGGCCAAGACCTAGATAGGCTTCGTAACGCTCACACTTATGAAAGGTTTCGGGCATTTGCCATCTGACTTCGTCGTTGAGGAATATTTGAGTTAAAAGACACTGGCCCTGCTGAGAAAGCTTCATCAGGTGTTTCAACCCATCAAGGTTGTAACACCTGCTATTCGTTCGTGCTATTTGACAGTTCCGGGACAATTGCTGCTCCCAGGAGCAATATATTATCACAGGTCTTGATCCGTATCATTTAGCTTTGCAAGGTAAAACGCTGTGCGTTTTCCCATTCTCAAGAAATTCTATTCCCTATTTTTATCCTTTTTCTTGTTTCTATTATTCATCTTCTGAATTAGGACCCACTTAACATGCACAACCTCGTGTCCGCACAGCTTGCCCTTAAATTGCGAATTGAGACTGTATGTTATATAGTAAGTCAAGCTGTATCTTGAATTTGTAGACCTCTGGAGCTCGTTGAGGCTTGGAGCAATAAAGGCCGAGGGTATGATCGGGAAGCTGGACGGGGGGCGCGATGGTGTTGCTCCCACGGGCCAGGTCCGGGTTCTTGTATTAGGGGATGCGGGTATGGTATACACTTGTTTCCTTTCTCGTTGAGCGCACAGCTATTTGGAAAGCTTTGGAGCAGATTGATGGCATTATTTTCTTTTTTGAAATCGCTTAAAAGGAGGAGGTATTCAATCTAAGAATAACCCAAACAGCGGTTGTCAAGCTGAACTATTCATGCCGATATCTTAGCTCAGGCTGTAGGCTGTCTTGTCCAATGGACCCGCAGTTCATCAGTTTAGTATGAAGGGTGTCACACGGTTTCCTACTTTCAAGTGTTACTCAGAGCACTGTTATGAGAACATATTCGGAGTATCAGGCAGCTTCTTCCAAATTCAAATTTGTTCCTGTAATGCACCCAAAAGCTGTCCAACACGTATATGTAATATCTTGAAGGTGTCTCTATCATGTGCAGGTGTGGGCAAAACATCGCTTATTCATCTGATTGTAAATGAGAGTCCTATTACTAATCCTCGAAGAACTATTGGGTGCGCAGTTGATGTGAAGGTATGTCAAGGAGGTCAACTTTGTACAATGGAACTGCTTCCAGTGGTCTTAGATGTTTACTATGAAAGCACATAAGTCAGTTTCAGTCCGATCTGTCTTGATTTGAAGCTGTGTATTATGTTGTTCAAGTAAAGTTTTGAAGGCGTGCTGATTAGTGTTTTGTTCCTCTTTTTTTCTCCAGCATCTAGTTTATAAGGAACCGATCTCAAGTCCATTCAACAGCAGGCAAAAAGACCGAGAGTTTTTTGTAGAGCTGTGGGATGTATCAGGTCACGAGCAATACAGACAGTGTCGATCATTGTTCTACTCTCAGATCAATGGTAAATTGTTTTGCAACTCGGATCAAAACGCGCTGTTCTCAGTTATGCTCTCTTCAGTATGAGGTTTGCGCGTCTTCCTCCAAGGAATCAGTGATGTAGGGCTAGTCTCTAGATGAAATCTCAATAATGTTGTTTTACCATGCAGGGGTTATCTTTGTCCATGATTTGTCTCAGCGCAACACCAAAGCGAGTTTGCAAGGTTGGGCGAATGAGGTTGCCTCGCTTGGAACCTTTTCGGCACCGCTTCCCCTTGGCCAGAGTAGTACTTTACCGGTACCATCGTTGGTAATAGGGAACAAATCCGATATTGCTCCCAAAAATGGAGTTACAGGGAGCAGTAGTAATCTTGTTGATGCTGCCCGTCAATGGGTTGAAAAACAAGGTTTACTAACCCCGAGCGATGAACTCCCGACAACGCAAAGTTTTCCTAGTGGTCGGAGCCTTCATGCTGTAAGCTGACTGCTCGCCAAACTCAAATTATAGTTTCAGTGAGATATTTTGCCTCAGCTTTTGTTTGTGACGATTCCAGGGAGACTCCAATGTTACGGCTTCCTACTAAGATCAAATGACAGTTGATTCCTGTTATGTGAAGGCTGCAAAAGAAGGAAATTTGGACATGGAAGCCGTAAGAAGATTTTTCATTTCTGTGAGTCTTCAATCCTACCTCCTTGGTCAATTCTCTGTCTTAGTGGTAACATCTATAACTACGTTAGGGTGTGAGTTGTTGTCACTCCGAGAAGACATCAATATCAGGTAGCAGTCCAAGGGGCAGATAGGACTTGGAATATTTCTGCGCACATGCCTGATCAACAAATAAAGCTGAAGGTTTGTATGCTCAAAATGTTTACCTTGTGCAGCTTATCAGGCGGAGATACTACTCCGAGGACCTTCAGGCTAGCAGTCCCGTGCTACAATCATGGGATAGGCCCACCATAAGTAGATCTCCGACTCCAGTTTCATTTCATAGTAGAAACTCATCTCTTGGGGAAATCCAATATCCGCAAACCAGGTAAGTAGTAAGTTCTGCGGAAATCAGTATAACTGTTTCTTTGACTTGATAATTTCCACATCCTCAGTAGACCTGCACGATACTTTTGTTGAGGTTTCTAAATAAGCCATCTTATTTTGGTATGCTGCAGTACTTACAACGGCAGCCCCTACAATGGTTCCTACAACGGCCCCGAGACTCCTAACAATGTTCCGTGGTCAAGGCAGCAAAGATTATCACCCCCACATACACCTTTACCTGAGCAGCCCTTCTCACAAGACGACTTCCTTCCCGTGAGAACAAGTTCTTCCGCTGCTGCATATTCTCGAAGTGGAAGCTCCAGCCACATAGACATTCATCTGTAAAGTTAATGTATGATTCTTTTGCACAGAAGCTATGCAATAATATTTATGCTTTGTTAGAAAGGACAGCCATACTCACCGAGCGGTAAATTTGGGAGACCAAAGTCAGCATAAATTTTCTTTGTTCATTATCTTCTTGACTCACTCTTGACAGTAGTTTGATGATGATGATCAATGTTTGGGACCTCTTAAAGGGCTTATCCTTTCTGCGCATATAAAAAGGGGTCCACATGGACCTTTCAAGTCGAAGTTCATAGTCGACGGGGTAATTACCTCTGACAATGTGTACATATGCAGCACTTTGAGGTTCTGGGGGAATTTATTGGAACTGAATTAGGAAGGTGAAGATGAATTAGTTGCCAGTCGTTTGTTTAACAACTATCGTTTACAGGACATTGTTAAGCTTCATTTGTATGAACTTCAGCCGGACAGCTGTATTCAGCTGTATTGGGTTTTTGCTCGTTTACGATGTTTCAGAGATGAAGAGATAGATGTGATGTGAAGGTGTTATTACTCTTGTCCACAATGTCACTCGCTTCTGTGCTGGCAACAAGTGGAAGTTTTGGGAATCCCGAGTCTCTTGTTGATACATCTTGGCTCATAATGAAGATCAAGCTAAATTCCCACCTCGCCAGCCTTACACTAGCGGAAAATGCACATCGCAAGGCGAAAGCTGGACAACGTACTTGGAGCAAGAAGTCTAATAAGCTTGTCCGGCCTCATGTTGCACATCCGATGTGCACAATGTAATTCACTGCCCGGACTGTGTAGACATTTTGATCGAAGGTTCTAGTAGATAGTGTACGAGATCGATCTTTGCTATCCATTGCTCTAGCTTTGCGGGTTTCCCGGCAGTCTTCGGTTGCTTGGAATGTGAGGTATGTTCTTGCCACTACTGATAAGAAGCGACATCTGTTTTGACGAGGACGTTGGACAGTGCCCCGCAATCTGATGCTGTCTCCTCCAGTGAGAAAAGTGAGGGAAAAGGTATGACTTTCAAAGCACTGTACTTAGATTTCTACAATGGGGTTAGCGTCCAAGAGTTATTTTAATGTTCTTTCTTTTAACCATTTCTTTCCATTAAGAATGATCGTAGTCCGACTGTAAACGCTCCATATTCCTTTGAAGAAGGCTGTTATACATTAGGAAATTCTCTTCAGAGACTTACCTTCAATAATCATTTCTACAAGAGAAAAGACATTTTCCTCTTTCACATTTTGTACTCGCTGTCTGCGTCTCAGCCTATGGGCTGCAGCGCTTTATGAAAGGGCGAGGCAGGAGATAAAAAAATTGGTGGTACAGGCCACCTGACAAGGTAGCGGCAAAGTTACACTTCTTTCAACTGTCAAAAAAGCTGAAGTACCCGAGATTCTTATCGTGAAACAGATAGGTAGTTGAGTGTTCGAACAACTTGAGTCACCAACTAACATCTTACGGAACTGTGCTCGATGAGGACGATCTGCACTCTTAAAACCCGAGGATGCAGACTCCAAAAGTGTAGTCTGCCGTTGAAAGACTACCGTATATTCATAGACAAGCAGAGCTCCAAAGAAACTCTTCACCGAAAGGACGATCCTCTCGGTCACAGTCGTTGATGGTTGTTCCGGAAGAGCTTCTGCATCAATCACCCAGAAGAAAGTCAGCCACAGACCCATGACATCGAGCCTACAAACTAAACCAGGTGATCCCGAAACTGCAGCTCGATAAACTGCAGCACCAACTCGCTCTTCACTTACCACCTTCTGCAGTTCACTTCACCTTGAACTTCACTTTGTAGGTGGAGTTTCTAGCTCAATTCCACGTGCCCGATTGGGAAAACTGACATGAAACTTTCACGGTACTGAATAAGCGTCGATCACGCCCGATACCATTCCAGAAAAGCGCACATGCTTTGCATACCAGAATTTGGCATGATTGTCCTCTGAGACTGAAGGCTCAGTAATGACCACCGGCTCGATGGTTTCAGCCACGTGCTGTTGGAGGTGCTGCCTTCGAGAGAGAGGGAGAGGGAGGGGCCGAAACAAGGCAAGTAGCGCGGGAGGAGAATAGCTACTCCATTCAAGCGGTGCCGAGAAGGGAATCCGACCGACTCGAGGAGCTTTACATCCTCCGATTGCTCCGGGAAACGAGATGAGAATCTGGCACGGGCCGCTACCTCATCAGAAGAGAGAGAGAGGGAGAGCAAGAGAGAATGAAGAAGACTATACGCCTGTGTGACGGCTGGTTCAAGCTTTCGAGTGGTCACTGTACTCCATCCACTAAGCAGCTCATCATGATCGTCGTGGCGCACCGGGAAGGACGAATGAGCTCATGCGTTGCTGTAGTGCCCCCAGTACTCCCCCCCTGCCCAGCCAATGCTGGCGTCAGCGTCAGTGCCTGTGAGAAAAGCAGACACCGGTCCCGAACTACTCTATGCCATCCGTACACATGAAAACCAAACGGCTCCTTGAGAGAACAGGCGTACAGCTAAATTCCACTTGTGCTTGTGCAATATAATACGGTAAATAGTCAGCTTGTTGCTGGTGATCTGGATTAGGACGGTCTATGGGTCATATTCAGTCAGTACTCATCTCTTCTCAATGTGCTTGATGCGGTCCGTTCTCTTTTGATACATTGCAATCTGGTTGATCCCCAAAAGCAATGCCCGACAACGTACTTCATCTGATTGCTGAGAAGCAGGTTAAACTGTAGTTACTGAATTTCTGTACTCCAAATGTGCTGGCAACGAGCAGCCTGGTGGGTTTCTGTGTGCCTTAGCACCGCGCTGGAGGTAAGATAATCGCACATTATTTTTACCCCTGGGTAGACTCCGAAACCATTCGTCGCTAAGAGCCTTTGGATGATATAAGTGGTCGTCACTCTGCCAACTTCGGCGATGGAGCTACTGAACGTTTAAAATAGCCGTAGTATGCTTTGTTTAACATTTTGCAAATGGAGAGACCGCAAACGGGGTGCGGGTTGCAATCGTGTAACCTCGCAAAGACTTTAATTTGGAATATCTGAAATCGGAAATCGGAAAGGTTTGCGAATCCTTGTCCCCGCGAAGCTCGATACCCTCGAGAAAAGGAAGTCCAGATTCATATGAGGACACATGGGAGGATAAAGTGCACAAAGCTTCAGATGACGCTTTACGAACCTTTTGTCCTTAGAGTACTAACGCAGTAAATGAGCATGTATTACCAAATTTGCTCAAATGAAATGAATCTCCTTTTCTCATGTACATGTGTGGACCCCGAGATATTTAGAAAGTCATGAGCAGTGATCAGGTGAAAGGACCAAAGGTCTTGTTCAAATTAGACTCCAAGCTCGTACACTTGAATTTGTAAGTACAGCTGCAAAACTCATGTGATACACATGAAGCGTAAGTTGTCTTGCCATCCAGAAGTTTCTACAACAGTCAGGAGTTACATTTGATGCTGACGAGGGAGAATGCTGGTCTAAAACTCTAGATTAATCTTTAACTACCGCCGACAGGTTGTGGATTTAATGGGCACATCATCGTGCCGTTTATCGTGAAGAATCTGATTGATCGGATTAAACACGGGCACGCTACTCAAACAACTGAGTCTCAAGTGAATAGGCTCGATAATTAATTAGTCTTCCTTGCTAAGTTTTTTCTCATCGTGCACTTCGCTGAGAGGAGTAGAACACCTCGTAAATGGCTCCGAGCAGAAAACTGTGGAGAATTCCGTGACGCGTTAGAGAAGCCTAGAATTTATTTCAGGCAGTTCTAGTATCACTGTGGAGAATTCCAGACTCTGACAGGCTCCTTATTGTGTACTATATAGTGCATTTCAGCAGCCGCAGCCTGTCAACAAGTCTATTTACCGAGTGTAATCCTTCGCTCAGGTTCATAGATCCAATTCTGCATTCTTAGCTTCTGGTCGTTCTTGTAGCTACGCAGAGTCACAGGGCGACGGAGAGAGTAGGAGATACAGAGAAATCTGATTCTTTGACCTTCTTGTCATGGCGTTAATTGGAAGCAGCGTCCTCCACCCCTTTTTCACGACCAGCATCATCGATCCGTTCGAGAGTATGTCGCTCTTTGACCGGGCATTCTTGTCGTTTCCCAGAGGTGTCGGCACCGTGGCAAACACCCGAATCGACTGGGTGGAGACTCCACAGGCCCATGTGCTCAAAGCAGATCTTCCTGGTCAGCCTTACGAATTTCCACCAACTTGGGTTAGCGTAGCTCGAACTAGAGCGGTGCATTCCAAAGTTCTAGTGAATCAGCTTGTTCGTTTGATATTATAGAAAAGTTTTGGAACTCTGTGTTTCTCGCTACCTGCGTGCGAACAAGCTCTCGATGCCTTGGCCTCAATCTATAGCTTGAATCTGTAGAGCAGATTCAAGCTATAGATTGAATCTGCTCTACAGATAGATATAGATATATCAGGGTTTAACTAGCTCTGACTGCTCTGGAATTGATCTGATCTTCGTAGCACAGCATGAATTTCTTGTCAGGGTTTTACAGGATCATCTTGACAATAGTGTCACTTGTATATTAAGAAATGTATGACAACTCTGATTCTCTCAGATTGAGAATAGTTGGCAGTCCAAACGATCGAGAATAAAGCTAACTCTGTAATGGACTGCATGTTGATTTCCCTCAGGGATGAAGAAGGAAGAGATTAAAGTTCAGATATCAGATGATGGGATCCTCACTATCAGCGGAGAGCGCAGCAAGGAGGAAGTTAATGAGAAGGGCTCTTTCGGACGAGTTGAACTATCTTACGGTAAAGTCCACAGGCAGCTCAAGTTGCCAAGTGATGCTAAGATTCAAGAAGTGTCTGCCAAAGTGGAGAATGGAGTTCTGACCATGACTGTCCCGAAGACTGAGTTGTCTGATGAAACGCCCCAATTGCGCGACGTCGAGATATCCGGTTAGAGACCACGGAAGCTCAAAATGTAAAGACTTGTATCGCAAAGGAATTGTAATGTTTTCTCCTCTTTTTTGTCAGGGTTGTAGAGTTTTCAGAGTGACAGAGAGCAAATGCAGACGTAGTGTAGCATTAAGATCTGGAGAACAGAACGAGGGCCTTCGGAGATTTAGCTCAATGAGAGGCGAGTGACCTCAGTGGGCTTCATCAGCTCTCAATTAGACGACAAACAGAGGAGGAACTTACAGCACTGGACAGTGAGGAACATTCGGACCGACAGAGTGAGACCATGCTTTCTTGTTTTTAATCAGCACTTCCTCATTTTTCTCTAAACGGTTTCCTTTTCTCTAAACGGTTGTAGTGTGTTGGACTTTTGAGGTACGGAAGTCTGTAATTTTCGCGCTGAACAACGTTTACATTCTGCAAAATGACGAGATGTGTCCATAATTATAGTTTAATACCTGAAATATCGCAACAGTCAGGAAATGGCCAAAAATTAATTTCCAACGTTACGGTGAATCTGTGCTCTGTTGCAATCGTACGTCATATCAATTGCATCAGTGGGAACGTAGCACAACTCTGACCGCTGATATCAACTTCAAGGCCAACATGGTTGACTCCTCTACGGAAATATACACTGCAAATCCCACAAGTTAGCAAAGCATGCGACATCCTCATTTGTTTAAAATGTTGCACAACCTTGTCGAACTGTCAACACAATGATATGAAGCAGGCGACCTCAAGGATAGAGACTCACCTCATGTATATCCGTCATTCATCTCAACTGTAGCAGGGGTCTTTGGTCATTGACAAGCTTAAGAAAAACATTCTTTACCTTGAGAGGTAGAAGATTGTTGGATTCCAAACCTGCAGTTAGCTTCCAACCATGATTCAATATAGATTTGCATCTAAAAGGACAGAAGGCCATGACAGAGACTGCCACGACATGGAATATCTTTTACCGCTCGAAGAGATACCGATTGCTTCTGATGATTTAGCTTATTGCGGAATGTCTTCCACCTTGTTCTCAGTCAAGAGAGAGCTCTCCCGTGCGATGCAATCACTGCAAGATAAAAGATCTCATAAATTTGTGCCAACTTTCCCAAAAACGTCAGATTCTGACAACAAATCTTAATCAAAATCTCTTATCTTATCTGGACAACAGACAATGCTTAGTATATGACACAAGTGCCATCTGCTACGTGTCTCCAGCTAAGGAGATGTTCAAAAGCTACATGCTCATCAAGTGGGCAGTTAGTGTACCAAGGTGATAACACCTCTCATACCATGGTGGTGTCGGCTATGATGTTATCACTATCTCTTCAAGTTCCAGATTATTGCTAATTTAAAATGTGTCTATTATGTCTCAGGTTTGTCCAAACATCATATTTAGGTCTAATTCTCTAACCAAAAATATTGATATTTGTTATTTCAAAACCAGAAATGCCATATGAAGATGTTGATGAGACTAATCTAGTTTTGTGTACTGTCCGATGGCATGTATAAACTTGACAATTCTCTTTTCCCGCCTTTGCAGCCACGATTGTGGCCTCATCTAATCTTTAGTATCACTGCATGGCTCATGTGGCCATCATTGAAGTCAAATCTACTGGTTAAAAATCTCAATACCAACTTCTCTTTTGCGCGTCTTTATGGAAAAAAAAGTCTGCTGCCTTTTCCTACTGAGTCATTATCACGGCTACCAAGCCCTTAGCCGTTTTCCATAGTGACATGTATTAGTTTCCCTACTGTTATTGGTGCTAAGTATTTTATAACATTCCCTGATGACGTTTCACGCTACACTAAATTCGACTTGCTCAAATATAAATCTGAATGTTTTCAAACTTTGAAACACTATCTAGCATAAAACTATCTACATGAAAACTTTACAACTCATGTGTTGAAAGTTGTAAGGTCAGAGAAAAGTATCTCTTTCATGCTTTCAAGGAATTGTTCTCCGTAAAAGGTATTTATATCGAACTTTCGAACACTATCTATCGAAAACTTTACAAGTCATGTGTTGAAAGTTGTAAGGTTATACAATAGAGAAAAGTATATTTTCCATGCTTTCAAGGAATTTTGCTCCATACAAGGCATTTAAAAAATAGACAATATATTACATCCCACAACATAACTGCGTCAAACGCAAGAACCACACCCTCATAGAAGCTGTACTCTTCATGTTACAGAATTCTTGCTTGCCTAAAATTCATGGGTGAGGCTTTGTAAGCCTCCTATGTTTTTAACTACTTTCCTACAAGTCTATTCCATACTATATTACGCCTTTTCAGCTATGGCATGATAAAGTATTAGAAATCTCACTTTTTGTGCTAGTTACAATGACTACCAAGCAAAAAAGTTGTACTATTGCACTACTTAGCACTTTATTTTTCTTGTTTACAGTGAAGAATCTAAGGCTTATTACCTTTGATGTCTTGTTGAAATGTAGGGGAGATTTAAATAGGAATTTTTAGGTTTTTGTGATAGTTTAGCTAGTATTTGTAGTAGTTAGGATTGCTACAAAGACAAATAGTCAAATTAAGATGAAGACCTAATATGGTGCATAAGGGAGAGAAGAAAGTAGGTGCCTCACGTGAGTGAATCTAGCGGGGCCGTTGAGCAGCAAGAAGGCTGTAAGGCATCGTAAGCAGGAGGGTCCTAATCTAACCGCACACTTCCGTGAATTCTTGAAGAGAAACAGATGCAAAATGAGAGACAGTGAATTTCAAGATTGCACGAGCAAAGATTGAACTGACAAGGACATGAAAACAGATTGCGCAAGGAAGTAAAAGCTGCATTGTATTTGGAGAGGGCATTGGAATAATGGCAAAGAAGGCAGAGAAGCGACAGGCATTCAAGAAACCATTAGATTATTCCCTGCCAAGAAGCTGCAGTTAGGGTCTTTTAGGCCACTAGTGCCGTCCTCACAAGGAACGTCTGGCGGATGTGCAGAGATTGAAGAACTTGGGTTGAAGGATTTATGCTTTGGCGTGGAAACTACATCTGTCCATAGTTCTGTGAAGAAGTGCAAAGTGATAAGATTGATAACATGATGGGAATGGGAGGGAAACCTCTACTAAGATCTGGGATCAGGCATTAGGTCGAGATTCTTAAGCAAAGAAAGATCTAATAGACTAGCACGGTTCAATAAAGAAATGGTTAGAAGATTGATCTAATTTGAGATGACTTTTGCAAGAAGTTTGCATTTATGGTGAATCAATTTTTTTGCTTTGTAGGATGTTCAATTAAGGGGAATTGAACATCCTACAAAGGGTAAGTTTCCCCTAGATTAGGGGAAACTTACCAATTGTAGAACAATGAACATAGTTCTGAAGTATTAACTTGACGTTCAAATAACAAAAAGAATCTAAATCACTCTATTAATGTGAAACTACTAAGTTATAAGTATATTTACTTAGTGTGCGCTACATACAACTTTAAAAAGTATAGCATGGCTACTCCTAGACTAAATTTGCTTACTCTAGACATTTTCAACTGATACTGATAAACTCAAGTTATTGACATTCATTCAATTCAATATGAAGATAAAAGATAATGGAAAATCAAAACTTTAAATTTAATTGTAATTTCAACATGTTTGCACAAAATTTTATTGATTATTGTTTCAGTTCCAATGAATGTTATATTCTCATGCTTTAATGTGGTGAAGTAAAATTTCAATAATGTGCTTGCTTACATGAACATTTCATATAATATAACTAATTCTGACTTTCTAAATAATTTTAGGAGTTTTGAAACTTTATTTTTGAAAGTAATTATTTGAAAAATAATAAAGAAAGGCCACGCATGGGATAAAAAGAACAATGGCAGAAATATCAAACAGGAAAAAAAAAAAAAGCCGAGTCGAAGGAAAGCTCCGCAAGAAAGGAAAGGAGAATTTAGAAGGTACTAGTCACTCTCTCCTAAGAAATGTTTACCTTGCCCACGGCTCCTCAAACTAAAATAAATAGTAAGATTTGATGAATACTAGGGTCTCAAACATGAAATCCCTTTCACACACTCCTGGTATCATATCTGTAGTCAATGATTATGATTATCATAATCATTCTGAAAAATAAATACAGAATAAAATTGACAATGTGATCCATGTAGCTTGCTAAAGTTATACACAATCTTTAACAACACTATTCATATATGAAAGATATATTGAAGTAATAATTATTTTATTTGCATTTTGAATTATATAAAAAACTATTTTGGAAACAATCATTGTGAAAGTATTTGTTATGAAATATATTACGATGAACTTCTATCCATCCCATTCACCTCATCTCCTCGCTCCGGGTCAGCAGGTCTGACATAAATTAACTAGGTCTCGTAAACGACCATGCCATCTTTCGAAATCGAGGAACTGAAAGGGCGGCACAGTCCTTGTGCACAGTGCACATGAGAATAACGCTAGAAGTACATATGAATCACAAGTGGGACAAAGTATAATAACAAAAGGGATGGGAAGTACATATTACTATGTGAGTCAAAGAGTAGAACCTGTCCAGAACATTCGTCCATATTTAGAGGTCCAACTCAGCTGATTTTCAGACAGGATGGATTTTCCAGGGCCAACACCGAATATCGTTGACTTTCATTCACAAAAACTTGCTGAACTACAGAAAAACGTCGTTATAATAATCCCCTTTACATTCAGGACGTCTATGAACCAATCAAGTTCAGACTAGAATTTATAATTGTTTGTCAATGAAATAAAACCTTAAAAACTTCAGCCAGGTTTTGATTTCCTTGATTTCAACAATGAAATTGGTGTGTGAATATATATATATATATATATGGGGTGTGATGATTGGTATATATTTGTATAGATGGAGAAAATAATGCAAAAGAAATTGATCCAGGTCGGATTGTAACAAACTATCCTCTGGCTTGTGATCAAGCAGTGATTTGAATAACTTCGATGAGAAGTGAAGTGTCAATATTTGCTCAAGTAATGCGTATCAACTAACGTCAATCAAATGACTATTTAGGGATTATCAGTTATTTGTCATATTTGATGCAGCTAAAATTTTAATTCGTTTTTTTTCGCTTTATACATAACAAGTTTCTTTTTCCAAATTTGGATTCATCATAGACTCAAAATGTCGTAAAATGTATAGAGAGATTTCTTCAAGTATGTATAACATATTAGTTTTTGAAAAACATAAATAACCAAATCTTGTGATAATTCTTGTAATCAGCTATGTAATCAACAAGGAGGTTTCATCTTATTCAACTAGATTTGTCCTGAGTAAGCGTGAAATATCTGATTAGAGTATTGTATTTTATTTCTCCCTTCTATAACCATGCGATGTTGCTCAAATT
Source organism: Marchantia paleacea (assembly GCA_014180765.2). Taxonomy (NCBI): domain Eukaryota; kingdom Viridiplantae; phylum Streptophyta; class Marchantiopsida; order Marchantiales; family Marchantiaceae; genus Marchantia; species Marchantia paleacea. The sequence goes on from MUAA02000032.1 coordinate 2,085,901, forward strand.
TATCAAGATAGACCAAAATGTACTTCTTACATATGTTCCATGCACTTGGCACTTTGTTTTATATGAAACTTAGAATGAATTCTACTGCTATCCGGAAAACCCGAAATCCTCCCTTCGTCCAATAAAACGCTGATAGAATATTGATAGGAAATTGAATTTTTCTCTTAACCTTGAAGCTAGCTGATTCCTCCATTTCCAAGTTGGTATCTCTCATTCACAACAAATCCACTGCCACTCGAACTAAAACTGTCTGATGGGTTGTGCCAGTACATCTCTCGAGATTCGGTGTCCGTAGCAGATAGATGGCTATCTCAGTTCGTCATGCAGTATCTAGTCTGCTCCAGCAGTCCAGTTTAGTTTCGTGGATCGCAAGCCGGAGCTTGCTCCTTCAACACCATTGATTCCGTTCTCCGCCTTCTCTTATCAGATGGTACGAGGGGGTGGTGTAGTGGTCTAATCGGTCGCGAATTGTAAATGTTTTGACGTAACTCCAGCGCTAGCCAGGTCAAAAAAGTTTACTGGTACTGCCATCATGGAGAACATGACTTCGCATATTGCCCTGTTGGTGCTCGTTTTGTTCTCTACTGAAGTGGGTCCTTCGACGGCTGCAACGTTGCGTCAAGATGGTACATTTGAAATCGAACTCATCTTCAAACCTTCTAACTCGTAGCAGAGTCCATTTGAATGCAATTCTTTGGATCCCGCTCAACTGCCATGGTGCTACAAGTTTTTTTATTGAAGTTGAGAAAGGGCCTTAATCACGTTACTGCTGGAGAGAATAGACCCCCCCCACGATATAAATTCTAGATGAACATGTGCACGAGACAATGTCGTTCGTAATTAGCGCTGAATGTCTTGGTGTGGCACGGCCGATAGTGAACGCTTTGAGACACATGCAGGCAGCATTTAGGATCAACGCAAGCGACGCCGTCGGTGACCCCTGTGATCTCGATCTGTGGAGCTGGGTAAATTCTACATCAATTGTTCCACAAAGGATATGGCGCCTGTAAGTAGTATTTCATGCCAGCTCCAGATTGAATTTGTGCAAGGCTATCGTAGGTCAGTTGGTATGTCTGTGAACTGAAGGTTGGTTACCTTAAACCGCCTACAGAATATGGACATATCTCTTTCGATAGCTGGTCTTTCTTATCACATTGAAAATAGCAAGCTCTATTTAACAAGCAAAATTGACTGCCTGCGCATGCGAATCGAGCAGCTGCTGTGGACGCAATACCGGTGCCATTGAGCATAACAAATGTGACTGAACTTACTCTCTTGTAAGTAGGTCCACTTCGATTCGTCATCACAAAGAACTTTTTCGTACATGAAAACCATACTTTCCAATGATACTGATTTTCCTAAGATTGGCTTCCCAACTGCCTTCTCTTTCAATTCGCCATCATTCGTGCTTAACTGCAAGAAAGAGTGCAGCTTTTTAATTTACATCTCTATTTCAGGATTGTATTGCAACATTGGAAGAAAATGTTTTTTACAGTTTGGAATCTTATTCCTACAGTCATCCGTCATGCATGAGAAAGTTGAATATTGAACTGAGCTTCATCACAATGTTTTTCCCTGTCAATGATTTTGTTAACGTTTTCTGAGTTAATCATCATCATTCTTATCAGTAAAGAGATCTTCACGACTATAAAACCCATCGTCGTATTCGCAAGCTGATTACTAATGACAGCGCAGTAATTTCAAAGTGACTGGAACTGAGATGTAAAGCATATCTGCTGCAACTTGTCCTTTACAGCGATATCATGATTTATTTGGTAAAATTCTTATTGAATCATGTCTGTTGTGTAAATGGAGATAACATGGAAATGCGTATACTGTACTGCAGCAATTAGAGCTGGAAATTATGAGCTGGATTTACGAATGTAGCAGACATTGACTGTTCAGTGATATGTGGGAATTCTCCAGATGGATGAACAGTTGCAACTTGATAGGGCATGCTTCATGGCTGACCATCTCACTGGAAAGAACTGAAGCAAAAGTTTACGTTGAGTGATTGAGCTACCTTCTTCTAGTACTCCTCACATATCAATTTTCAACTCATAATGCTTGAGATTGCAATATGATTGGGAATTCTCAGGGATATCGAAATGTTCCTTTGATAGTTGAAGTGAACATTTACAGCAACTTAGCAGGATTATAGAATAGTATACATCAATGTATCCTAACACTTGTTTCTCTTCTGTTGTTTACAGGAAGATGCAAATCAATTTATGGTGTAAATTACCTTCAAATCTTATATCGAATTTGACGAACTTAGAACACGTGTGAGTGAAAGTGTTTTCCTACTTTTCTTCAGATGAAAAAAAATAAATCGAGAATTTACATAATCTAACTTACCTGATGCTTGTAGCGTAGGGAAACAGGAGTGTTCATCCCTCTCTTTGCTCATTTGAACTTCTAAGAACAAAAATTTTATATAATATATTCAATTATGTTGATGTACTCATTGAATCATTATATTTTCATTTTGTCGAAGTAGATAGATTTCTTGACTTTTTTCTCCGTCCCTTTTTTATCCGTTTCCTCAAAAAGAAAGATGTGAAAATGTGCCAGATATCAGCAACCTTCCCCAACTCAAAGAAGTGTAAGACTGAGGTTAAAGAAAAGAAATCTCAGTGAGTCGATGTGATATTTTGCCGAAATTGCAATCATTGGAATGTGATAAACTTGCCATCCCTAGCGCCGAAAGCAAAATATTGCCATTCATGATTCAAAAATTCGCCTAGTAATAATTAGCACAGATGACCTTAAAGTATTATTTGAGTTTAATCTAATGATAATGTCACTATCATTGACACTTAGGCGGTTCAATGACAACAGCTTCAGCGGGCCCATTCCACCTCTTATGAACCTTCCAAGTTTACAAAAGCTGTAAGTTTTTCTTTCATAATCTCCTCTCTTTGCGGAGAAAGAGTTTTTCTTTTATTTTCAGATCACCAAATTGAATGATTGCTTGAGTACATTGGTAAAGATGTAAGAAGTGACAAAAATTACGACTTAAAAATGAAATGCATTTTAAACTTCTTATATAAGCATTTGATATAATGCCAGAATTAAATTATAAACCAAAAACTGGACGATATCACTAATATTATTTTGAGAAAACTAAAACCGAAATCATGAAATACCTTCAGTTATTGGCAAAACGTTAGCCATGTGATTGCTTTAGTTATCACTCCAAGGAGTAACCTAACATGGGTCGTTATCTGCATCATGATGCAGAGGGTATAAAAATAATCAGCAATCTGCATCAGACCACCAGAATGTAAGCTTCTTAGTTCTTTAAGTCAAACAACTGGACTAACTGAAAACGTCTTCCATATGTTTTATATTATATGCGCAACATGCTTATGTAGTAACATACGATACTTACGTGTACATGTTGGACAATTTTAGAAAGATTTATGACTGTACACTTTGGTGTATAAATCATGCTGGCATCCCTTGATATCGACGTTGCGTTCTGCGATTCTGTTCAGAGAGCTGCAAAATAACAAACTTACAGTGGAAGTTCCGCGAATCACAGCCCCTTTGACGGATCTCGTGTATATGTAAGTGTCTTGACTTAGTCTCGTGTAAGTTGATAAAATATATTTTAACGGTTTCTATCCGTTTTCCTTTATCTTTCCAGACTTTAAATGACAACTAACAAGTTTTAAATCATAATGCATGACAGCCAATATGCTCAGACCTATATTTGTAATCAAATTAGTTTTACAGTCCAAAGTTGTTCATATATTTTGTCAACTCGTATTGGCTATGAACGCGTGTATCCAACGAGGAAGTTATTCTTTTAACCTCAGTTCTAATTTAGAAAACATATAACATCTTGGACTGCTCATGATTGCTGATTGCTCACGATTGATTGTTGACTGCTCAACACACGGAGTCTGCAACATTTAAATTTTCACTATATTATATCCCAGGCTTAACAACTGAATTTTTGTTTGGGCTTCAGGGACTTGTCGAATAACCTTCTGCAATTTTGCCGTACCTGAATCCTTCGTTATAAATCTTCCGAATGATAGCTTGTCGTAAGTATGTAAGAATTAACGAGTTCAAATTACTTTTCAATAACTTTTAGGTTGAGAATGTATCAGAATATAAGATGTTCTTAATAATAAATGATCTGTCGAGTACTACGTTATATTTCAGAAAATTGCAAATTATATCTCTTCTGACCTTGCGTTGCGTACAACAGCCTTGACATTACTCGAAAGTTGTTCAAATCTATGCCGCTTGCACTTATTCAGCGTCCTATAAACTTGAAGTAAGATAGCATTCTTTCTGTCATCTGTGAAGTACTTAGCTAAGTAGTAGAGAGATCTCCTAAGATCAAAGAATAATATTGTAGTATTGTCCTTATTTTCCTAAAGAAGCCGAGGATAAAATTTCTCTGTTTTTTTTTATTAGTGAGCAATGAATCAATATCGTTTGCATACAATTTCTCAGATATGATGACCAATTGAAGTAAAATTTGACGGATTCTTCATCAAACCCTTCCGAATCAAATAATGTGACAAAAACATTGCCTTCAGTAAACAATACAACGATCACAAAAGGTGAAATTATAGGAGGAATACTTGGTGTGGGTTCCCTGGTTATTCTTGAGATTATTGGTCTATTCATCTTCTTCAGAAGGTGATATGGAAAGAGTTTGTTGCATGGAGGTATTCAGATTGTAACCTTTCAAATACTCTGTTCTAAATTTTTACAAATTTCATTTTATCTCCAAAACTTGTTCCAAAATAAACATAGCAGTGAAATGGATTATTTGAAATTTTATAGATATGATCACAAAAAATCAGATTACTTTGTGAAATCTTGTTTACCATCTAATTAATCAGCTTTTTCGTTTGCGCAGAGATGGCCTCTTATATTCTTCAAGAACTTGAGAAGATACACTTTGGGCCTTATAAATTCACTTACAACGAGCTTCTAGTTGCTACAAAGAAATTCAGTGAATCAGAAGTTATCGGCCATGGAGGTTTTGGGAATGTGTATTGAGGAACTTTGCGAACTTCTGGTAAAACCGTTGCTGTGATGCACATCTCCAAAACTTCAAATCAAGGTGCTCGTGAGTTTTTGACGGAGATTCAAGTTATAGGACGGATGTTGTAAAATGATGGTACAACTTCTAGGCCGGTGTTACGAGAACTCCGCCTTGCTGTTGATATACGAATACATGCCAAATGGAAGTTTGGATCAGTACTTGTTTAGAAGGCATGATCGCCCAGTACTTTCTTGGGAGCAGAGGTTTGAGATTCTGTTTTGAGTTGCCAAAGCTTTAGTCTACTTACACGGAGAATGGGAGTAAAAGGTCGTGCACAGGGATGTGAAAGCTAGCAACGTCTTTTTAGATAAGGATTTCAAGGCCCATTTAGGAAACTTTGGTCTGGGACGATTATACTACCATGATCATCAAGCTGTAGATACTACCGTTGGAGCAGGAAGGTGGGGATACATGGCTCCAGAATGCGCCCCTGCTTTCAAAGGCAAAGTCACTGATAAGTCAGATCTGTACAGCTTTGGGGCAGTAACATTGGAGACCGAATGTGGGAGGAAGCCTCTGGATACACAATCTCCAAGCAATCAGATACTTTTATTTTGTTTGGAATTTATACACAGAGCAAAATCTGATCCTAGCTGTTGATCAGAAGTTGATGAAGGCTAAAGAAACCTTCAACGCGGATCAGGCTAAAGTTGTGCTTCAGGTAGGCTTATTGTGCTCCCATCCAGATCCAATGTCAAGGCCCCGATACCATTTGAAAGACCTACATTTATTCTACCCGATAAATCCTTAGCTGATTCTAGTACACTTTCGTATAAAGGGATTTCACCTGCAAGTCCGGTGGCGAATACTTCTCTTGTAGAGAATGAAGTTTTGGATAGAGCTAGATAGACTTTGAGTCATGGATGTAACTGTATTCAATTGGCACTTGTAAAGGTCTACTGCACATGATGAGTTTTATAGTCGACAAGGAGAATAGATGGATGTAGATAAACTTTTGTTTCATTATTGTAAAGTATAATATTTTTCGCGGAAGTTAAAGCACACAGTAGGATGACTTTTGTGATTTTATTTTCAAAAATTTTTCCAATAAATTCTTGAAAATGAGGAAACTTAAAATAATTGTATCTTAACACAATTTAGACAGAAATTTTAACACTGAAATTTACTCAAAATTATAATACTGTCTTCGATCACGTGCACACTCTTATAATCGTGTTCAACAGGTCTATACTGGCATTGGATCGGTGCATTTTTGGCTTTGACATAGAGATATGGAGATAAAGGTGGAAGTATGATACTTTGTCAATGTAAGAAGATTCGTGATGAGCTTCAAACAGAAGGAGGATCAGAGCACCACCCAGATAGGGAACTTCTACACTACTTTCCTGTTTTTGTACATGACTTCACTCCAATGCAGGTAACTTAAATGGCCACAAGGGAAATTGCAGCATGCAAGCAACATTTTAACCACTTTTGTGTTTAACCATATTGATTGGTTTTGAATCCACATTTACCTCTCCATGTTGATTTACATTTATCCCTTTACATTCAATATATAAAGAACTCATTTCTTGTATCATATTGATTTACATAAAGCCCATTTACATTCAATATAGTAGTATTGATCAATTATCCCATTTTTGTTGGTCTGAAGTGTCGTCAATATCTACGTGGGGGAATATCTTTACCTACATGACTTTAATATGGTTAAATATAGGTCACTGACAGGTACTTATATTTGTTTATATTTTATAAAATCAGTTATTTAAATTACTTCACTATGTCAATTTCAGTCTCTATATATTCAATATCGTGGTTATTCCTTTTCTTATTTACCTTTTCAATAAATAATTTCCCATCTACTAGTTTGACATTTCTAACCAATTGCAGATTTAGTTTTCAAAATCCATTTGTACACAATTTCTATCTATTCCTTAAAAGTCTTGTTCTCGTGATTCTGAAATGGACGTTTTCTAGCGATATTTTACTCTGATCAGTGATAAAATTAGAGACTTTTTGGCTATTTGCACTAAATAACTTTACAGTCAAAAAATATCATTGCAAATGTATGTGTATCTCCATAATATAATGATAATCTTTTTGTAAAACATCTCCATACCATACCACACCATAAACTGCTCTTTTTCATTCTCGACAAAACCATAAGGCAACTTTTTTTTCAAGAATAAATCAAAATGACTTATGAATTAGTATGACTAATATATATTATGTAAACTTAAATATTTCATTTGCATTCATAACTAACAATCAAACATGTAGTTGCGTCAGTATAATCAAGTCTAGTAGCAATTGACATGTTTCTATGCTGGAGACACGGGCAACAGTGTGTATAAGATTTCACAGTTGGATACTCAGTTATAAAATAAATTACTTATCAAGACAGATAAAGTTTGTCTTTCATACAAGGATGTAAACAGTAGCATTCACAAGACAGAGAAATTATTTAATTCAGATGGTTAAAAGCTCTAGTTTGACATTTTTTTCTGAGTGCTCCAAGTTTTTCTCATGGCTCAAAAGCTTCTTCTTTTTGTAAACCTGAACACATATGAAGGAAATTGCTATTTATATTAGTTTTTATATGTTGTAACAAATTATATCACATGGATTCCATAGACAATAGAAATACATGTAGAGAAGACACTTAAAATTAATAATGAACATTATTATTCTAGAACTAAGCCGTATCCTAAATAGAAAGGACTCAAGTAACTTGAAATCCAACGCCAACATGAAATTCGTAGAAATTCAATCCACCTACATATATAAAATAATGTGACAAGGAGATTGTTTGGGGATAATAGTGAGGAGGAAGAATTGGCAGAGGAGGTAAAATCCTATTTAAGTTTGTCGGTGGAAGATTTCATGCAGTTGTTAGATAGTTTCATGAATGAAGACAGTTTCTTTGAACGGAGTAAAAATACATTTCCATGCAAATTAAGTGTAACCTTTTGATTTCAACCAGGAGATTTTTTTGCATCATGCAAAGAAATCTCCTACTTTATCATTGGATTGGAGATTTCACCGAAAGATGACTTCTACATTAGTCCAAATCAAGTATCGGTCGGAAAGATTATTTTATCAAATTATTATTATTGAACGAATGTAAAAGAGACCAGGTTTTAACTGACATACTTGATGCTTGAAAATTGAGAGAACTTCTTCGTTTTAAATGTTGTATGAGAGAATGATTCATTTCTATAAAAGTTAAGATATTGAAGGTATGTCGTTGAGAATTTTTTTGTTTAAAGAAAAATGAGCATAATGTCTTCCTTATGCAACACTGTGGGAAGGAGAGCAAGAAAAACTTATGGTTGTACAGGATGAAGCGAACACTTGTGTGTCATTACGCTTTTAAGATGTTATATAACTTGGGAAACAATCTATTATCAAAATTTTTGTCAATTGATGATTTGAGGGTTATCAAGGACCATGTGATGTGTATTGACTCAAGTCTTGTTGTTTGCAAATGAGTGGTGTTAAAGTTTCTTCCATAAGTACTTGGAATGGTTTTCAAAAATAGTATATTTTTATTTTTCCAATAATTACACACAAAAAAATGTTTACCATTTCTGTGTCCATGAGAGTGAAGGGCTAGATACTGAGGAGGCGCTCTCATCTTTGTAATTTTGTTGCATCTAGAAAGAACACTTCAGACAAGTGAAGATTTTAGCAAAAAGTTAATTTTCCTCATGCCTAACTTGTATTGAATTAAAATCCAAATATCACAAAATATTCTTACTTGAAGAAAAGAGTAAGACCCCCTCACAAACTCTTAAATTGTGACGAAGAATAAAACAAATTATGTTTTAGAATAAAGGTTTGACTTTGACTGCCTAAGAAGTGCATGCATTGTAATGTCTTCATTATAATGCCATCAATATTATACAAATCCTACAAAGAGTAATCCTTAGGTTTAGTATACAAAGTTCTCTTGAGTCACTAACATATCCTTATTGTTCCAATAAATAACCCATAACATATCACTAAACATCCTAGTCGATTTCTTGAATATTCCATAGACTATCACTCAACAAAATTGCAAACAATATTTTCTCATTCACACATTCACAAATTACACATGATGAATATTTACATAGATTTATGAAAGTACAATCATCTTTCTTACACAATCTCATCCTACTTTGACACGATATAGAAATTACATTTTTCAAATTAAAATGGTTTAAATATAAATTAAAATCTTTTTAACATAAATTTAAATTGTAAACTTTAAATCTATTTTGAAAAATATTTATATTATCTTTAAAATCAAATAAAATCAACCAAGACTTATGTAACAATATTCCTTAATAGATAGATGCGCATGTAGAAGGTGTAGAAGTAGGTAGAGCAATTATACACATTTGTATTTGAGTTGTTGTTAGAACATGTATTGACTATGAAAACTAGTGCTCAAGGGATAGAGCATCAAATTAGGTCTCTTGACAATGTAATTTCTGAAGTTGAGTTTTGAAGAATGATGTTATGATGTATATTAGCTAATGTTGGATTCTTTTGGGTACGAAGTAAATTTGACTTGACTATAATTTTTTCTTTATATTTTGATCATGAACAAAGTGTGCTTGTGGATGTTTTGAGAATCCAAAAGTTTACATTTTACATTTTACTTTGATTTTTTTTTTTAAATAGTGATTTCTTGGACGGTGAAAGTGTTTTGACATATTTTGATAATGTTATCTTCAATTGAATTGGTATTGAGTGTGCAAAAAACTGATAATGTGAAGGTATCTTAATGGTTAAAAATTGGATGCAAATTGAAATTTTTATGATTGATTCTGAAGGTCTTTTTGTTCATTTTGTGTTATATTTTTGATGATATATTGAGATTGAAGCAAAATACTTGCGAAAATGCTCATGCATTTTTAGTGTAAAGAAATTTTTTTGCAACATCAAGATATTATTTCTAATATGATGGTTACTAATTAGACTTAATACACAATTGCTAGTGACATGATCAAACATCACTTTGGAGGAGCTATTGAGATGAGAGTTTCTATTAAGATATGTAAGTATTGAGACTACTTGGAGATGCATAGAGTGCATGGACGGAACATGGATTAATTTGTTGCACATTGTGTTACATTTTATCATGTTAGTCGTATGGGTGCACATTTGTAATGCATATTGCATCCTGTACTTTACACAACATATTTGCATTGCATTACAATGTGTCTTGACCTATGTGATTACGAGAAAGATTATTTTGATTGATGATGCTTGTTTTGGACCTCATGTTGCCACACTTAATGAGGATTTGCATGTAGATGACATTAGAGGTGCAGTTGGAACATTAGCCATTTATCGTGAGACTCATTAGTTCTCTCCTTTTCTTTTGGTCCATGGGTTGGGTTTTTATCTTGCCTTTGGATACCTTTGCTTTGTACTCTTGCCCATGATTTTTCATCCAGCTTATCATTCCATGTGTGCTCTGCATTCTATGTAGCTGCTTCATACACCTGGCTTTTAGAATGCTGAATATCAACAAATTTGTATGTTGGCCAGATATTTTTTTAAAGCGTTAAAGAGAATGGAAGATGAGTTTGAGATAATAAACTCGTGTTCGATCTCCTTTTTGATCAAGGATGGATCTGATCCAACGTGGGTTTCCCCACAGGGACAACCTAGATTCACTCTCCTCCAAATTACGTGGCTGGAATCCTCGTATTCAGCTTTGAATACCACGGTGGGTATGTTCTCCTTCCTTCGTTCCAATAAATATACTCTTTCCTCTCTTGTAGGGGAACGACGTACTGCACCGGATCCAAGCAGCTGACGGTCAGGTTTAACCTTAAAAACAGCGCATTGGCACAAAAGTTGCCACACCTGTCACATTTAAGCCGCGGACCCGCACACTGTATCGAGCTCGGAAATCCCGGGGGATACAGGCTCGTGCAGAACGGGAGAGTCCAGGCTTGCGACCAGCACCGGTCCAGCACACTCTCGCGTTAAATTTAGGAAATTTAGGAACGATCCGCGACGCCCATTCGTCGGAGCTGTCAGGGCCCAGGCGAAGGAAAGTGGAGGGCTGGAGAGTACGGAATTTTCCTCGCTAGGGTCCGACTCATGTTTGATTTCGTCATTTGTCGTTCACCGTTGAAGAGGTGAGGTGAGACAGACGTCCGAAATCCGGATTCCCAACCTACTGTACCTCTCTGAGAAAAGCGTTGACAGTGATTCCCGCAAAGTATATGCTGCTGCGGAAAGAAAGGTGCGGTGGCTATCCCGTCAGATCCCCCAGGAGCCAGGCAGCTTTAGGGCTCGTCCTAGGGACCGGCACAACTGTAGTCAAGGTAGGGTCTAAGTTGTCCAGTATGTCAGAAATATTTCATTTTTTTATTATTAAAAATAATAATAAAATATATATTTCCTAGAGAATTTTTATTTCGTACAAAATACTATAGTATTGAAATAAGTATATATAAAGCATTTATTTTAAAAAAAATTGAATCTTTACTTTTAATTTATCAAAATTATATAATAATAAGATTTATACTTTAATAAGAATTCTAAAAAATTAAAATTAATAAAATGAAATTGATAATATATATTTTTTAAGTTAAAGTAAGAAATTAACTATTTGATATTTAAATTTCACATGTAGAAAATATTATTATAGCTAAAAATGTATCATTTGCATATAAAAACTTTTAATAATTTTCGATCAATATAATGAAACACAATTTAAACTGAAAATACATTATTCAGCTGAGACTACTTGACGACCAATTTAAGGTGTTTACTCGAGGTGAAGTACCATATCTGCTTTCTAATATGCTCATTTCTCCAGCATCAGGGCGAGAATGGTGCTGAGTCTTGACTGGGATTCTGAATAATGCAGAAATATAAAAATGTCCTTCCCTTTTCCTTTCGAGTGCAGTATTATACTCAAGGCTAATCAAGCTCACAATAATTTTTACTCGTAGGTTGTTTCACGTTTTGCTATCGGCTTTTAGTTCACTACAGTTAGGTCGTTTCGGAAATATATTCCTTCAAGGTTTTGGGTAAACTCAAATATTTTGCAATATTGGGTATAGTATCCGGCCTTATTAGCGTGCGAGGTTCCCTTGCTTTCTCTGGTCTTCTCTTGCACTTTTTGCCTTGGATTTTCCCTCTTTTCAAGGGTTTGAGGTCCCGGGATTATTACATTTGAGAAAGGCCGAACATGTGGTGTGGCTTTTAAACTGGGTAGAGTGGTAGTAGTATTCTTTTGATTACAAGTAAATAATGCAAAGCAAAGGAGACGCATGGAGTAAATAAATAATTGATAAGGTTTCAACTGCAATGATCTGCGTGAGAAGAAGATTCGGTAGCCTCAGCAGATCCGCAAGTTTAAAGTATGGAGACAAACTACGTACGTGTTTGAGATGTGTGCAAAAAGTGTGCCCTGTCTCACCACCAAATGGCAAGTTGATTTTTCTTCTCTCTTGAGAAACGTGCACGTGACTTTTTCAACCCACTTAGGTTTTGAGCTATATTCTGTAAATGTGTATTTTCCATTAGTATTAATAAAAAAAATAGTGTCACGAAGTGTGTTTCACACTAAATAGGTACGTTAGATTAAAAATAACTCTAACAGTACTTGAGATAAAAACAATAAACATATACATTACACTTTTGGAGCTCTGGAACTTTAGCCCGAACATTTAGTAGGGAATTTTTAAATATGTGGTAACGGGAAGTCATTGAATATGACCTGGAATATTTTGAATTCTGTAACCAAATATGATCTATGATATGAAAAAGTATCATACAATCTAATTTAACCCATAGTACTTTACCTTAATTAGTGATAATGTTTTTGGTCAAAAGGTATTTTTTGTTAGCTAGTTTGAACAGGTAGTGAGTTGATAACAAAATATTCCTTTAGTCGGCTAAGTTTCAATAGAAAATAGCGGAACAAACTGGCTAGAAAAAAAATAGTGTGGTACTTAAGAATTTTTTTGCCCATTATATAGTGCACACTAACCAGGTTCATTGACAAAATTTGACCTTCATTAATGTTGTGAACAATCACTGAAGAAGTCACTTTACTACACCTACACGGTTGTTCGATGAAGAACTACAGTAGGTTGAGTTTTCAACCAGCTCACTTCATGATGACGGTCAACCCAACCCACCTTCTTAAAAAGAGTTGAACTTGATCGAACCGGATCTTGAACCCTCTCGAGCTTCAGATCTCGTTTTTTCCAACGCAGTTGAAGTGACACCTATCAAGTTATCTCTATATTTAATAAGAATATTAAAAACTATATATCGATGGCTCAAATTTCAATAGAGTCAGTAGATGCCTTGTAGCATTCTGCTGCCTATTGAAGGTGTTAAATTCCAGTCAACCGGGTGCACTTTTTCTCAAGTGCACTTTTTCTCTCCGGTGCGCATCCTTGCTCAATTAGGACTATAGAATGTCAAATAGAGTAGACTCTCTTTAAATGAAAGCTCTATGAGTGGAATATTCCGATTACTCTCCAAAAGTGCTACTGAAACATACATGTGCAAATTGCAAGTGAAACTCACCCTATACTCCGGAGGTCACTACAACTTTCTAAGTGAAACCCTGTGTAATTGCAACTTTTGTTATTTACTGTGTTATCCCTTTTGTTATTTTACTGTGTCTTTTTCTTCTTGTCATTGCAACTACACTAGCATTTCCATTTTAAACGGGTAAGTTATCTTAGTATACTCTGAAATTTGAGAATCATAATTTAAGGGGGGCTTGTCCTGCAGTGTGGGCCCGTGAGAGGTAGACCATTCTTGGTGTTCATCGTTGTAGTGTGCCGTGGGTGAACCCTACAACTTATACGATTTAAATAGGGATGTTTTTAGAAGGTTGGAGAGAAAATTTGATCTAGGATACAAAACAACCTTAGGTCAAGCACTTAGTGATGCAGTAAAAAAATTCAATATGCATGTTTACTTTTATCTCCTCCAAGATTCTAATTTTTCCAAACTTCTAAGCAACCACTTTCCATTCACTTTCAATAATTTTTGTGGGTATGTATGTGATGAAATTATGTCTATCAATTCATTTCAGAGAAACCTGTAAATAATCACTTGTACTCAGCCCACTAAAAATCACATTTTCAACATTATACTCCATTTTTATGCGTAGACCCCATGATCTCCTGAAACTTGCGAACATAAGTTGTAACTGGAGTATTTGGTGTGCTTTGTGTACTTTGAAAGACCCCTTACAAGTGAATTTTTTTTTGTCTCTTGTACAAGTGAATTATTGCGGAAGTTGTCAGGTTTTTAATCATAAAACATAGTTCCCAGTGTTTAAAAAAAGAAAAAGAAAAGAAAAGAAGTTCCCAGTGTAATGCTATTGGAGCCTAGCCCATGTTACATGTTTGGTTCCATCCTTGTACGATTTGATGGGGTCTTCCCATCCTTTTATTTTACTGCGTCTCTATTCTCTTCAAAAGTTATGAACATGATTTTGTCAAAGGTTTACATATATCGCCATGGAGTTGCAGATAGATGTTGAAGGATTCAACATGCTGGGCTCATGGGACCTACTCCGTTTATGATCATCTCATTTGAAGCCAAGTGTCATGACTACAGACAATCTCTAAGGAGGTCACAGTTCTGGTAGATTTTGTAGGTGTCGTAGAGCCGCAAATTCGGATTCTTCGGCAAGTTCAACGAAGGTCCGACGTATATGGTAGCCTGTCTATACTTCTCAGTTTGGATCGACTGATTGGCAGAGTACCCATAAATTTGCACCCATGCTTTCTTCCTCTTGCATATGAAAGTGTCGAAAATATTACCGTCCTCCTTTTGCGTTATGGGAAAGCGCTTCTTTCGCTCATCTCCAAGTGGAATCCTGTGATCACTGACTGAGTTCGTACAGGCGTCTCCTCCCTGCCGCTCTTCCTCCTCGTTGCCTGTACCGTCCACCCTCGAGAGTTCTCGCCCTGTTCTTATGTAGAGCGACTCTCGCAATTTGGCATCAGTCGCCTTCCGGATTGCCGGCCCTGTCTGCCAAAGAGTTCTTATCACAGCGAAGTCAGCATCTCGATCGCGGCAGTTCTTTAGTGTACAGGGTACATGATAGACCTGCAAAGGAGCCGGCGCCGTAAGGCGAGGGAGGGGGTGTTTGGGGGTGGGGAGTGTACGTCATGACGCAATCACCATGCGTGCGGCATCGACGGTATGTTGCGTCTCGGCTGCAGATACGGCAACTGGTACGCCGGAGCTCCGTGCTCGCATTTACGTCAACGATAATGATTAGTTCGAGCTTCCATGGACTCCTTCAGCGCCGTCTTCATACGGTCATAGCAAGTCCGCCTGCCACGATTGTGGTACCCGGGTGTTGTCCATTTATAATCTGACAGCTAGGATTCAAATATAACCTCCTGGCAAGTCCATTGCGGATTCACTCGGCGTTAAGGTGATGGAAAGTTTACGAGGTAGCGGCTTAACCGGTGGGTCCTCCACACCTTGATCCAGCTGATACTTCAGCGATCACGCACGAGGCAACCTTGAATCGGTTCTGGTTGGGAGGTGAGAAGGTAGACCTACCATAACGTCGCGAGCAGAGCCCACGACTCCTCTTTCAGAGACCACGACGCAGTAGGGCAGTCAACTGGTGCTGCCAGTTGGAAAGTGGGACTTACCGTGGTCACGTTTCACTTGGCATGTAGGTCTTAGAAATAAATGCGGAAGAGCATATTACTGGTATTGCTGTACATTCAATCAATAATAATCAAATCAACGATTGATCGGGTCACAAATTCTTTCAAAGATACGCTCTATCCCTAGTCAACATGTTCCATTTCCTCTACTTTTCCAGACCCACCAACATTTGCGTCTTATGAAAAGAATTGCGCAATCACATCTCCATCGCATTCACTCTACGACACACATTCTCCCGGTCTGTAATGCTGCCCTGGGGTCGACCGGCCCTACGTAGGGCTGCTGTCTGGACCATCTGTACATTCTCCTTTTAGGCCATGTGTGCATCCACCCGCAAACCGTCGCTGGAGAAGGTCGCGACGTGAGGAGCCTCGGGACGCGGAGCTGAAGCTGAGACGGGAATTCAGGGGTCAGTGGTCGCCCCTGGTACAGGGAAGGTACACAGTGGCACGTTGTCGCCTTGTAGAGCTCGAGCGTGGCGAGCGAGAGAAGGCAGCAGCTTGTGCGCTGCAGCCCATGGCCTGGCTGGGCTCCCTGCCCGCCCGCCAGGGGACGTCGAGCGAAGGGCAGCGAGGAGAGACCGAGACCGAGACAGAGAGAGATGAGAGGAGGAGAGAGCGGAGGAATCGCGGATGTGTCTGTGTGTGAAGTCCAAAATCTCGGGAGGAGAAACGCACTGCGAAGGCATAGCATTCGTGTGAGACTGGAGCAGAGGTCTGACCTGGATTTGGCCTTGGCTCGCTGGGCAGGCGGCTTCAGAAAGAAAGAGGGAGGCAGGGAGGGAGAGAGAACCTGAAAAGTAAAAATAGAAGAGAGGAAAGAATTTGCGATTTGCTGTCTGTGGTGGTGTGAGGGCCTGGACCACCGAGCGGTTTGTCTGTCGTCCAGATTGTTTTTTCCTTTCATGTCTCGGAGTTCCTATCCCTCAGCGCGGGCTGGAATTCGCTCTGCTGCCTTTTGTTGCTTTGCCGTTGGGGCCTTACTTAGAGTGTCGCCGGGGAAAGAAGGAGACGGAAAGACAAAAGGAGCCCCAGGATGAAGTTGAGTAGGAGGAATCTGGTCTGTAAACAAGCAATGCATTTTGATAATAGCAACTCTGCAAACTCAATTTCGAGCACATTCTGTCGTGCATGCATGCTTGTCATACTTTCTGGGAGTCAAATTTCAGCTCCGTTGTGCGCTGGTTGCTGTGCCAGTCATGGACTATGATTTCCAATTCTTTTTCACTGCTCCAATCTATTAGTGGGTCTGGATTGGCTCCCACCTCTCCGTGGAGAGGCGGAAACGGCTGTGGGGAAATTCGGGCTTTCTGTCCAGGAAGCGAATTTCCTTGTGGATTTTCGTCGAAACACTCGGTTGACGACATTGCAGAAATTTGGAAATCTCCCTCAATCTCCAAGAGCTGCACAGTATTTAGGTTGATTTCAGTGGGGGAACACCAGAAACTGTCGGAAGCGTGCAGCGCATTTGTAGAATTGTCCTTGTTTGACGATAGGCCTTCCCCGCCATGATACGTAAATTTTGAGTGTTTGTTGCAGTCAAAGATTGTAAATTTCATTCGTTAACATGTCCTGTTGCGGTTGATATCATAACTTCCTCCGTAGACGATTATTCAGAGTCTAGTCTACACCTTTTCATCTTTGCCAGCCTTTCGGGAGAGGTTACTGACTGGAAAGCTCGAGCGCTGGTGAGGCCATTTTTCTCGGCACCGGCGCTCTGCTTGACCTCTTCAACTTGGCTACGGGGACACAATCAAGGAAGTGCGTTTCAGAACGCATTCGGATGTATATCGGCTTCACATCTGGTGGACTAGTCCTTTTCAGCAATTTTTTGAAGAATAGTCAACGGATCAATTGCTTCGACTCTGGAGAATGGCATCTAGTGTGGAGACAATTTGCTGAACTCTCGAACAAAATTCGTCTCATTTGAAACCCCCAACAGTCGGAACCTGCGAATTTCCCTTGCTGCGAGCATTGTCGAAGTCCGCCGAGACCTTTGAAAGTCAGTTGATTCAGATGGAAGTATCCGTCGACTAAACCGATGAGCGGAACACGGTTCAGGATGGCGATCTAATTTTCTGTCGAGATCATGGAGTACAGATCCAGCCTTGTATGAATCATGATTTACATCATTTGGTTTTGATTACCGAACTTCTTCAATGTACTCTGTGGCAGTGATCTTCTGCACGAAAACTGCAGTGATAGCACTAGCAACTTTTAGCCCATCGGCTACAAGTTGGCACCTCACGGCTGATTGCAACAAGATGTAATCAATTGGTCCATTGTTAACCAGAGGAGATAGGAAGCCGAGGGGTGTTCTCGGAAAGTGAGAAGCCGCTGTGATCTGCAGAAGTGAGTCACTGATGCAGCTCACAGTGTGCTATTGGCATGATGATATTTTCTGATTTGACAGTGATGTACCAAGGACACATAGTATTCCTTAGAGAAACAAACGAAGGGTGGGGAACAACTGCTGAGTACGCCTGTTGAGGCAAGGCGTATGATATCAGCTTGAT
Source organism: Marchantia paleacea (assembly GCA_014180765.2). Taxonomy (NCBI): domain Eukaryota; kingdom Viridiplantae; phylum Streptophyta; class Marchantiopsida; order Marchantiales; family Marchantiaceae; genus Marchantia; species Marchantia paleacea. The sequence goes on from MUAA02000032.1 coordinate 2,104,128, forward strand.
TTGAACAGATACGCTGAAATCAGTGCCTCCTTTTGGCATCTTCCTTGCAACCGTGCTTCGTGGCATCCGCCAGGGCATCATTGATCTCTCTCATAATGGTTCACATAACAGAAATGCGCATACCGCTGCCAATTACAGGTATCTCCAACACATGTGCCCACTGTTGGACCAGGCATTATTTAAGAGGTCGGAACGCAGATGATGGGGTCTAGGATGCATCAGAACGAAGAACGTACTAACGGATGCTTTTTTCGCGTAAATTTCAACTTGTTCATTCCCGACAGGGAGGGTCGTTATTCTAGAAGACGAGTTCTACGTACATGTATGAATTCGTAAAAGATTGTGTGGATGAGATTGCATTTGTGCATAGCAAGTTTGTGCCGCAAGAGTACTAATAGTACTCCGAAGTAAATCGTACCGGTGGTGGTTCACTTGCAGTTGAGGAATTCAAGAGAGGCCAACGATACGGAAACTGGAAGACCAATGAGGCGAACACAACAGAGGGCCAAGGGGGGCAGGTTTCAATCCATCATGACTGTGTTAGCACTGACCTGTCACAATTAGAACCTCACCATATAAGATGTCACTAATTTAACTAGTGATTCTTTCTTCTGTTTATCAACCAGAAGGTTCAGTGTTTGCCAATGACTCATACAAGGAGTTTTAGTAGTTTTGTCCAGCTATAAATATTCTGCCTATAGTAACCCTCAGTGTAAACTCTCTAAAAAGCGACGGACATTCCTAATGATAGTTTGTCAGAAGGATTGTAACTTCACGTACACCGATAGAACTGAGTCATGAGAAGTTTGCTTAATAGCTCAATCTGCAGTGTCAATGTTTGAGCATATCTTTTTCTCTGGATTTTGCAGCTGGTTTCAACATCACCTTACGTCAGTGAGGTGTACGGGGAGGGCATTTTCACACACAGCCTCTATAGGCTTGGAGACCGTCTACCTGATTGGGTATGTAAGGTCTTATTAGGGACGAGGTGATATATTTGTGTGACTGCTCTGTTTAAGTTTGTGATTTTGGTCAATCCCATGGTTTACTTTCACGCTTGTATGAAGGAATAATTGTTTCATTTAAGTACTGCAAAAGACGGAAGTAGTGTTCATGAATGTTGGTCATGTCTAGATATTGAGGCTTTTGCAAGGATGTTGGGAACTTACTATGTTGATTACATCGGGTACTTAACGGTTGCAGGTAACAAAGCTGGTCCCTTCAAGTGCCCTAGTGATCGATGAGAAAACATGGATGGCATACCCACACATTCGTTCTGTACTTACGGTTCCATTCTTTCACAAGGTTTGTTGCTTTCTCTGTTTCATTGTTCGTACATTTTGTCTCGTATAATTTGTCACGTGCCTCATCAATTTCCACTAAGCTTGTAGACACACTTGCAGTGTTATGTCAGATAGATCAGCACTGAGGGGACACTTGTTGAAGAGCTCTCAGTTGCATTAGTTTTCATAATTCTTTTTCTGGATCAACTGTCCTGAGAATCATCAACAAAAGCTAATTTTATTTTATTTTCACTGGATCTATCTGTGTCGGTTCATATTAATTCTGCTTCTGACTGGAATTTGGTTTGGAATAACAGCTGAAAATAGAGATGATTACCCTGCATGAGAATGATGATGGTTCAACGGAGAACATACATGGGCTTAGTGAAGCTGAATTAGCGATTCGGAAAGTCGATATGGTGGACATTGCAATGGACAAGGTACTCGATTCGCGTTTAATTCGTCACTAAGTGACAAGATGTGAAGTAGATTCGGGCATATCAGCTGTGCACTGTGCTATCTAATTGCAATGAGGCAAAGTGACCCTTACAAAATCCACATTTCGTTGAGCAGGTCGCCAAAAGAGATTATCAGGAAAAGCTTGATCCTCAGCTTTTTAGCTCCACTAAAACTGGGTATGAAAATCGCAAACACTCGTTCGAACCACTTTTTATAGGCTTGTGAGGGATTTGGTAATCTAGAGAACTTTACCTTGAGTATGTATTTTAAAACGACAAATGAGTTTTCTGACATTATGACCTGTTAATGGTATATGTGCAGATTAGGACTACTTCGAAGTGGTTGGCAGAATAATGCAGAAAATATGATGTGTGCATACAAGCTGGTGAGAGTGGAGGCCAAGTAGGTTACTCATTTCTCGTTTTGTTGTTTCGAAGATTTTAATTAGCTGGTTAGCAAAACTGGAATTTAGAAATCATTCTGTGTAGGAAACTTGTGCCCAGATTTTCCAAACTGAGTTTTCATAAAAGCAAATGCTAAATGAGGAACAAGTTCTCGTTTAGAAAAGGCTGAACCTGAAGAGTCGTTTCATCTCATTACTTTTTTTTGTTTCAGGATACCTGAATACACATGCATGATTTCCTTGTTTCTTCTGCATAGATTCCATGTAGAAGCAGATTCTTTTGGGCAAAACTTATGTAAAATCTTCTCCGAAAAAATTCCAATGCATTGATTGGACGGTGGGGTGGATTTTATGTCGATCATTTATATGATTTCTCTCGAGAATAGAAATTGAGCGTTCGTGTTGGTGATGGAAATTCTTGCAAGTCCTTACAGATTTCATACATGATGATTGCCATTGGCTCTTGTGTTGGTGCATTTTGAACATTCGTAGATTGAAAATTGATTTTATTTATTTGTTGAATGAAGTTACTGGGGAGTACAGAATCGATTGGAGAAACTCATGCTCAATGGGGTTCGGCAGGTAAGAATTCCTGTATGGATTGATAGATCCATAAGAAAGACTGCTGAATACATACATGCATGCAAGAAAGCAAAGTGACTGGCGAACATGTCAGATTTGCGGGCCATTGTAAATTCCAACGTTCGAACAACAATCCATCGGCTTTAAATACTTTCTGGAATTAGAAACTTTTGATTACTTGGTGCCACTTTTCTGTTCCAGAGTAGCGTGTGCTCTTAGAAGTCATGAGCTTACTTGCTCTGTGTCGTCATTTTGTCAGATTATTCTGCTCACCCATCGAAATGCCTTTTGCTACATCGATGAATGGTATGATCTCACTTATGAAGAGGTAAATTTCCCTCATTACTTTTGGATCTTGGAATCTCAAGTAAGAGTGTACCCAGCTTTGTTCATTGAAATGTCTGTGCGCGAGGTTGTCTTGGTCATCTTGGTGTGTTTTAACTCCCAGTTGGAAAATTGGGGGAGTGTAAAAACTTGGTTACCAAGCCAGTCTCAAGACAGGAAGGCACTGTAATAGAGGAGTAAGGCAGGAAGAACCTTAGTTTAGAAAGCACATGCCGGAAGAACCTTCAATCTGCGCGAATTGGTTTACTCACCTATGTGGTTCTTCCTTTGGGTGAATCTTCAATTCTTTCCAGATATGTGCAAGGGAAGAAGAGGGCAGGAAAAGGCTAAAAGAAGTTGTCAAGCAACCTCCTATCATTGATCCAAACACAGGAATGGAGTTTGTCATCGAGACAGATGACGAATACGTGAAGGCCACAGATGAAAGTGAAAACAGCGATGCGGATGTGGAATTTTTTGAAGCAACGGTGATTACATGAATTTTCCACACATTACATTTTTCATTGACCTCAAAATAATACTTATCTTGACAAACTTCATATTGGCAGAAGCAGCTAGAATTAACAAGCGTGATCAAATCTGATGAACAGATGGATTGGGTAACCCAGGAAGCCGAGGAGTTTGGTGATAGCCTCACAACTGGTAAGGACTCCTAAGTCAAAGTTTTGGTGTTTTATGACTTCTCTAACATTCATCCAGTGTTTCATTCCTTGCAACATGTTGCTAGTCATGGAGTTGTTTCTCGCCCTTTTGTATTCTAATCTGTACAAACTTCATCCTATTCCAGAAGTATCCAGGGAACCTCCCAGCTTGCAGATGATAACTGCATCCGATAGGTACTTCCATGCACTTATGCTTTGTCAAAGTTTGCCTCGTGACCCACTGTAATGGTGTAAGATGAAGAAAAGAAGGCCAGTCAACTTTTTTGGAATGATTGAACCTCGTGTATTTGTATGATCCGACGTAGACAAATTACATACTGTTTCTGCAATGGCATGTGAGGCTGAAAACGTCATTCGCACTTGCTTGGCCTTACTAATTGTAGGAGTATGGAGATATTGATACTTGTATTCGATCTGATTATATCGTCTATGTTACATGGGCTGTCTTTGAAACGTCTAATACTGAATAATCCACCCAGCTGTGCAGTATGCCAAGCAAGGACCAATACGTGCAAAATGGCAGAGATTTTGTGTCAAACTTGCAACGAATATTTCTGCCAGGATTGTTTTACCGAGGTTAGTGACCAGCCCTATTAAGCTGATGAGCTGCATCATGGTGTCTCTTCCTTGTAGAAGCAAGCTTGCCGGTCTACGTTATGCTACCCAACTTATGATTAGTATATACACCAGGTGTGGCAGTGGATACCCAAGCCACAGGTTTCTTTCAGTTGGCGACTAACTTCAAGCGGGATCCAATTGGTTTACAAAATTGCATACTCTGTTCCTTCAAGAATGTGTGCACGATCTTGATCTGGATTGACTGGTGGTGGTAGAACACGTTCACATTACAAACTTCAAGGATATGGATTTCAAAGTTTCTTGAGAATGAGAGGTTGGTTATACATTTTGAGTCAACGGTGTTTGGAACAAGGTAGGTTTGAGCCTCAAGTGTCCTATCGGTAGGTTTCTGATGAAATGAGGGCCACAGCTGTTGATGCTTAAGTTCCGCTTTCTTCCATTCTTTGCAGTTTCATGTTACCCCTCGCCTGCGGCAGCATGTAAGACGATATGCTACCGTTTTGAGTCCTCCAACCTTACCACCAAGTCCCTTTCCCAAGACACCAATTACATCAATTTTAGAAGAAAGAGATGTGGAGGACGACTCCATATGTTCCCAGGCGAGTGCAGCGGTAACAAAACTGGTTACAGAGCAGACACCGAGGTCACAATTAAGCAGGATGGATAGCAGAGCCTCACATCAACGGGTACGATTCTCGTTTGAAATTGATCCTGCCATGTGGATCATTGATGAATGACCATCCGACATTTGGCATGACATTGAAGACTCCTCTTCTTCCTTATTTTTTTTCCTCGTCAGTGCAAACGTTCGTTACTCTTGCAAATCGTCAGCAGGTTTTCCAATATTCATGAATATTTTCTTGTTAATCTGCGACATATGAAGATTCACGAGTGGTTGATCAGATGTTTCATATACTACTTACAGGGTCCGTCGTGGTTGGAGGAGCTCAATAGTTCGTTCGAAGACATCCACGTAGCATCAGCACCTCTATCTAAAGTGAGGAGTAAATCAAGCTACAGAATACTGAATTCTTTGCCGGATTATTCATTGGAGAATAGCCAGGTATGTGGTAGCTCTACCAATCTTTTGTCACCGTTGAGAATGTTGGCACCATTACGATTTCTCTGTACCTTTGCCGCCAGTGAATATGAAGTGAAGCTTTGACGGACATGTGTATGGAGCAGTTCAAGAACTTACCTAGACTTGTACTTGTGCGGATATAAAGTCCTGACTACATCAGGATGATCCTCTCGCTTCCATCTAATTCCTTGGGTGCTTCAAACCAGTTTGCACTTCTTGCTTCTTATGAGTAGAAAGTATAATAGCTACCACCTTTCTCTGGGGTACAGTTTGAAATGCCTTCTATCTCAGAGCTTTTCTCCTTGCACTAACCTAAGTGCTATGGGTCATTGGATTTTTATGGGAAAAGTGTAGAATTTTTTTACGTAACCTGTTCTTGGTCACGTAATTGTTCACCTGGCTACGTTTGGCCATTCCTCTCGTCCATTCTTAGTACCTCCTTTCTGGTGTAAAGTATCTGTATTTAGATTAAGTGTGTGCACATTTGAGCAACCTTACCACATGTAATTACCTCCATCAGACATTGGCACTTTGTGACCCCAAAGCTGAAGACAGTAGAGCGCATGCAATAGAGCTCATTGTTCAGAGAGAGGAGTATAAGGTCATGGTGTCAAGGAATGTCCATCAGTTGATTTATTATTCCACCCTCTATGTTTCATGAGTCATACCAGGGAACAAGTACTACATCTCTGATGTGGTGTTTGGAGCAAGACTCTCTACTGCGTCGGAGGACATGTACCAGGATGTATACAAGGATGATCAAATAGTCAAGGAACCGTACCTGATAATTGAATCAGATTGCTCCAGATATTGGCTATCAGCTCTACGTAAAGAGTTTTTGCCTCTGGAGGATACCCATACAACAGTTACAGTTGTTGGGCGTCGAATGCTTGGAACATCAGCTAGAGGCTTCCACCAGTAGAGCAAATGATGGACACGCTAAAAGATACAACGGTGCTCGTCCTCTACAGATGCTCGGATGGCTCTCTTATGCAGCCAATTTGTTGACACATCATCTAAATACTCTCCCCATCCAGCCTGGAAGCCACTTAAGCTTGTCTAGGGAAGGTGTTAGATCTGTGGTAGAGAGACGGTCTGGCAGAGAGAATAATGCTTGCGTTTGCTTTTAGCTATTGACGTGAAGAGATGACTCCAGCCAGCATAAGGATACCTGGCTCGATTGTGTCGCCACGAATAATGTACCATCAAAGCACCTTGACTGCAGAGTGCACTGCACAATGATGTTAGCCCCTCTAATGCGTCGGTGGATTGAGTTAGAAATGACTGTCACAGCTACAGTGTGAGAGAGAAATAAGAAAGAAAGTCCTTAATTTAAAGGACGGATTATGAATTGAACTCAAAGAGGGAAATTAGAAAGTGAGGGCCTAGAAATTTGGGTTGAGCAGATACAGGAAGCCTGATACATAGTAAGTGTGTATTGTGTTTTCAACCAGTTATCGATACAATGCTAACTGGAACTTGAAAGCACATGTCATTTTTACCCTGAAGAGACTGTGAACCGGGGCAAGTGCAGAATAGTATATTCTGATTCCAAGATGTGAGGCATACTTGTTGCTTCTCATCTGAACTGATTTTTCGTGTCCTATCTTTGGACTTCCAATGACAATAAACTTGGAGTATTTAAGATTTCATTCTCAGACTCTGAATGTAACCTGAAGGTTAGAGACATGTTTTATAGGTGATTAAACCCATTAGAATAAATAGTTCCCTAGGCACCTGAAACTCCTTCCTCTTAGCTCTGGTCTTGTTTTCTGCCCTCCTCGTGAACCTCCCACCCCGTACTCCGATTCATAAGCTAAACTCACTCAAGATGTGTGCTCCTGGAGGTTGTTTTTGACAACTTGTTTATCTTAAGAAAGCCGGTTCATGTTGTAATTCATAAGCTTAGCTTTGACCTTTCTATTGGAGTTCGTAAGAATTCACAAGTAACGCTTGACATATAGTTTGGGTTCTAGCCATATGTTGGATTCCGCTGATTGCCACCTTTTAATTCTATGTAGGAGTTCACAACTATTCCCATGAAATTGGTGGGGGGATTTACACATGGATCAGCTCGGAGAAAGCTGAGTGTTCGTCCGAATGAACTGTCAGAGGAGATGGTCCGTTCAATTTCGTTGCTCTACCACCGGTATGCAGAGACTCGGTCATACTCTGCTCCTGCCATCACCTCAAGGCAGTGTCTACCGTATGTCAGGAGAAGGAGTCGAAGTTTTTCGTCTGCTGTGGATGTGCAAGAGTCTGAAGATAATCTTCACAGCTTCATGGACCAACGTGTGCATGATCCATACGGTATGCGAGAGTCATGGGATATCGGTAATTACTCAAGATGTGTTGAGGTTACCTTTGCACCTGAAGAGGAAAAATTGAAAGAATACGAGGCTCTCTATAGACATTTCAGGTATGTCGAGTTCTTCACACGAACTATTATCTTACAAAGAAAATTTCATGGGTATAGGGCGATATCATTCTTGTTTACTTCAGTTTTTCCAGAATTCTTTCTTGGTTGAGACCACAAATTATTTCCTGTTTCCGTTAGATTAGCATCACGGCCTTACATGTTCTCGTTATTCTTACAATGGCATAGTAGAACGTCAGTGTCCTCTCGACTCACCAATAAGCTTCCATTTTTACAGGGGTCTTGTGGAAAGCCTACAGCACGTGGATCCTCGTGACATGGCCCATGAACAGCGTCTGGCATTTTGGATAAACGTGTACAACTCTCTCATGATGCATGTAAATTCCACACATATACCAGACTTTGTATTTCATGAGCGATGCATTCCTTGACCAGGCCGTGACCGTCAAACAGAAGTGAGAGCAATTTTCATTGAACATTTGTTCAATCAAATTGATATTGGAGTCCACGCGTCCTGATGTGTGGGATTGGCCGTATGCTCAGGCGTATATGGTGCGTGGAATACCATGGAGCCACTACAAGCGGATTACTATTATGCATAAGGTATTCTGCTAACAGCATTTTGATGTTGTTGACTTTTTGTAGCTCCTCTAACCAGAAGTGGAAAGATTGTGTGCTGTCTTGAAATATCTGGTTCCATTGGTATGCCACTTCCTATCGGGTCAATCTCTTCACAAAATGGTTAGATATAGTGCGACCAGCAGTACTACTAGGACGTACTAGTAATTTTTCTACAATGGAGACCAGCATTGTAGATACGGTTTGAACACCAGAGTTTCTAACTTGTTTATTCGTTATTCTTCCATCAGTCAGCGTACATCGTTGGGGGACATCTTTTCAGTGCTCTGGCCATCGAGCACGCTATCTTGCGCGCTTGCTCTTATCGGCCTGCTTTGGTTTGCACCCACCTCTCCTTCAATTTTCAATTTCCGTCTCAGGATTTTCCAGATATAATCCAACTCTATCGAGCGAGACCATATACTGCCTTTGATATTGCATAGTGATGAATGCTCTAGTGAACCGGAAATGTTCTATTTCGATGGTCATCAATCCCCCATCGAAGATGCAAGTGCGCGACTTACGTTCTCGCATTTTTCTGAAGGCTTTGAAACTGTGCTAAGCATTCGTCGGCATTCAACTTACATTCTTGACGTTTCATCCGCGTTCTGAGCAGGCCAGCCTCCTACCGGTCCAAAAGTACAAAAAACATGACGCTCGTCAAGCTTACGCTCTTGATCGTCCTGAACCTCTCGTCAGCTTTGCTCTCTGCTGCGGTAGTCATTCTTCACCCATGGTAATTCTTCTCCCCAGCCCTCCACCTGCCAAGGGTTTCCAAGTCCTCTTGGTTCAAGTGCGAGACTTCAAATCCATTGCTTGTGTACATGACATTGTGTTGTCAGGATTCTTACGTTCCTCGCGTCAAATACAGGTCAGAACATACACTGCAAAAAACGTTCGCATAGAGCTGCAGGAGGCCTGCAGAGACTATTTATCAGCACATATCGGGTTTACTCGACATAGGAGAGTCATAATTCCGAAGATACTGCAGTGGTACGCCAGAGACTTCTCACATAGTGCCAAATCGCTTCTAGAGTGGGTAGCCTTGCAGCTTCCGGTTGACAAACGTGCGGTGGTGGAAGAGTGCCTGGAGAAGAAGAAAGGGAAGAAAAGGCTGGCAGTTGTAACGTATAATTGGAGTTTCAGGTATCTCTTTGAGAAGATCGGGCCCGCTGGCACTTGTTCAATATAATTGGACCTATAGGTAACTCTTTGAAGGATGCATAGATCCTTTGAAGGATAATTTTTGGCATCTTTGTATGATAAGGAATGACTGACGATTGAAATATTTGTTGTGAGGACCAGCATGTCAGACCTCGGAACTCTATTGTTAGAATTAAAAGTTAGGAAGAATTGAGCTCACCGCTCGTTCGCTGAATTCCTTCGATCATCATCGACAAATTCAGCCAGTTTTCACTTCATTCGAAACGTTAAATGCGCTGTACTCTACAGAAGGTACATGGCATCTCCGCAATTCTTATCGGCACAGTCGCTCTATGCTCAAGAGGGAAGACGAAGTGCTCATTTGCCTCCCACAATCATATGCTTTTGCCTTTTCCCTTAGCGAGACTCATTAGTGCCGCCCATTGGGCTAAAAGTGGATAAAGAGATTTTTCTGGCTCCATCTCATCTTGTCACGGAACAGGTTTGTGTAGATATCTTTTGTGCTGTCGTTTGAAGAATGTTCGCTGCTGTTCATGAATTGTTATTTGTATATTATTCTAATGTAGGGTTTGAGCAGATGGAGAACAAATGTATGTGGTTTTCATGCCCATTTGGAAACGAAAAGCTGGCTCATCCTTAGACGAGTACTCAACCATATTCTTACGCTGAATTCGCCTCGTAAACCTAGAATTTGTAGGCAGTCGTTTGTGCTGACCCATCAGAGCTTTCGTATTTTTCTTACATGTCTATCAACTCTTTCGTTCCTTCAGCTCCGTGACCGCATTACGAAGAAACTCCGACATTGTGTGCATCATTCCAGGCCAATGAACTCGCTCGCCTCTGGAATACCTGTCCAGTTTGTTTCTCGTGGGCTCGAGAATTGCTTCTCGATCATTTGTCCTGTCTGTTGATACTTTCTGTATCAATTGTGGACAATATCCGTACTTGGAGACTTGTACATTCCAATACTATTAGGGCTTCTCTTACCGACGTTTATAGCAACTCAGACTTTCCGCCAGTCCAGTTCCAAACATTCGATCAAAGCGGGTACGCCCGCGACGCGTAGTTACTCTGCGGAATGCAGTGGGTCCCATGCACATGCGCCACAGGGCTGCGGGGCTTATTATCGATGGTCAAACTCAAAATTCACAATTGCCCTTCTTTTGGACTCGCTGATAGTAATGTACATGATTACCATTTTCAAATCCAACTATGAATTGGATCCCTTTAACATTTCAAATTCACTTGATTTTCTCCCCAAGCATACAACTGGACCCGAAGATTTGCAGTGACATGTTGTGTTCGGTAATGTTTCGTGTTCAGCTCATGGCAGTATGCAAGTCCCTCTAACGAAATTACACTTGTTGGAGCGCCCAGTGGACATTTGTCCTTGTCTCAATCCTTGGTATAAGTTGCTCAAACAAGTGGGAGGATAAGAGTTGAACCATGTTCTTGCTCTGGTTATTAAGGGGGATCGTGATCGCGTTGCGCACTTGCGAACTATCAAGTATATTTTTGACATTGCTAATCATTAGAGTGTCATCAATGTCTGCTCAATTATATAATTTGGAACATGGATTTCAGTCATTCCATGTACTTTAGATGCTACAGTATTAAAACGTTTTAATATCGGCATCAAGTTTTGATCTCTCACTTTGTCTTCTCCCAATTTCTGTGTATCATATTCTTGGTCTATGTAACTCTTGTTGGACTTCCATCATCCCTTTGTATAGCTTTGTATCTCTCTACCCACACTTGCATGACACTACGAACATGATATCATTGATTTAGAATGCAATCTGATGGGATTCCCATCTGGGTAAAATCTCTGTGCTTGTTCCATCTCACAATTCATTAATACCCCGCATTTTGGGATGAAATAAAACATGCTTGCGTCATTAAAAAAACTTTCTCTATATCTTGAGAGAAATACTTATAATGAAAAATTTGGCAAGAAGAAGTATTATCTTCACTACGTATAAATACAAGAGATGAAAAATCATAGAGTTAGCTATGTCTGGGAAGATCATTTGAAACTTCGCTCCTAATAAAATTATGAAAAAAATTAATGGTTAAATCGCCACGGAGCCTATTGGCTGCAAAATCTTGACATGGTTTGGTGATGGCCAATGAAAACAGATAACACTGCTCCGCAGACAGTGTAATATATCAGTGCATTAATTCTATTCACCACGTTTTACGTAAGTTTGGAATGACTTTATGTAAGATTGAAATGATTTGTTAATCTAACATGTTAAAAGTTTAATCAATTTGTGTAAGTCAATGTATGTTGTGTTGCTACGTAATTTTGAAAAAATAAAATGCACGCTTTCAAGTTTGGATATGGATTATAATTTGATTTTTGTACATTTCCGACAAGAACAACTACAGTTGGTTTAATGGTTGAGTCATTATTCTCAAAATGATCTTGATTCAAATTCCTTTTGACTTTCACATCTCTCTTCGGATGAATGTCACTAGTTGAGACTATAATCTCATGGGTTTATCACCCGGTGCATTTAGTTAAAATTTTAACTATCTTGGATGAATTAAAATTGCTCATGCCTTAGAAATAAATAAGAATTTGGAGCACGATAGAAGCTTTTAAATGAAGCATGTATCAAAACTGTCAAAGTTCATCAGATTTCTTCTATTCAAAAGTGTGTATAGATTGTTAAAAAAATCAGTAAAAAATGACCTCAGTTTTGTGAAAATTTGAATTTCTTGAGTCAAAGTTTTATGCAAGTAAAAAATTTTATTTTTATATGTTCATATTTCTTATACAAGTCATATTATCTTACTATGGAGTTTCAAGCCATAGAAAAAATTAGAATGTGGAGTGCAGTAGGAGCTTTTAAGTAAGCATGTATCAAACCTTTCATGGTTGAGGCAGATTTTATTTTTTTCAATAATGTCTATAGATTGTTAAAAGATCAATGAAAAAATCGACTCAATTTTGTAAAAGTTTAAATATCTTGTGTCAAATTTTTGAGCAAATATGAATTTTTAATTGAGATATATGTTCATACTTCTTATACAAGCCATATTAGCTTGCTATGGAATTTCAAGTACGGATTATCTGCATATTTTAGACATAAACATATGTTAAATGTCTTGTCAAACTTTATCTTATTTACAGTGATCATATTCGGCTAGAATCTTGAAGGTTGAAGGTCTTGACAAATATTGTTATTTATTGAGCAAAGTGAAACGGATTGACTAAATCTTTTTCCTCTTGGCAAGTTCCTTTATCAACAATTCTGGGGGAAGAGGCTCCTCGTAGTCAGCGATGAAGGTCCGAAGAAATGTTTGGTCTTGATTTACAGTTATGTTTTTGACTTTGTACAAAATTACAACTCAGTCCAAGATTTGTTAAAATAAAATTTTGACAAATAATGATCAATATGATGTTGGATAACATTTTTTTTAATTTCAACAAGCTGCCCATGTAATTTCAAAGTTCAAGTGCAACAAGGAACAAAGATGGAAGAATGTTTTTTTTTTATGAATTTGGTTGTCAAAGTAATCTTAGAATATCTTACCTTCTTTTGATAATATTTATGACTGCATATCACTCATGATCTTATCATATTTTATGTTTTTTACATCTAATCTATATAGCAATAGTATAATTTTTGTATTTATATTATGTATTGTATAATAAAAGAGATAAAAATAATAAATTTATTAAACATTTTTATAATTATAAATACTCAAATAATCTTAACACACTAATTAAAATGATTTGAGTATTACATCTTCATATGTGAATAGATATATTTTATATGTACATATAATTCATTGAGCGTAAGGAATGCAGTGTATAATTATCCATGATGTCTTCAGGGATGAGATGTTTCCTCTGTTCTCTAATTCATGAGTATTTTACTGCATGGAATTTCACCCCGAGTCTCAAAGATATGAGTTCTCTGTTCCCTAATTCCCGTCATGTGTATTTTACTGCATGGAATTTCACCCGAGTCTCAAATCACGCATCGGCATCATTGTGAAGAGAATTCGGTCTTCGTTCATAGCAAGCAAGTGGAGAAAATGTGGAAGCGTTGCACCGGAAGGAATTTGTTTCGTGATTCGCTCATCTCAACTTCGAGTGACGAAAGAAGAATGATTGTTAGAAAGTAATGGCGATTGCGAAGATTTTAGGAAACAAGTTCTGAATCCGAGATAGTCTCGGGTTTCAATCTGTTTCGAGATCTTTTCTTTCTTCTGGCTACTAGGGTCTCCAGAATACTTTGAGAACTATCTCTATGTCGCATGAAGAAATCGGCAGCTAAAATTCTTTTCTCTTCTTCTGATAAATCTCCGTGGAAACCGAGTCGTCTGAGTCTATCAGTAGCAGCTTGGTGCATAACTATGGCCGCTGCGACCGAGACATTGAAAGACTCGACCATCCCGGCCATAGGTATGCAGCAACGCACGTCTGAAAGAGCTATAGCTTCTTCTGTGATCCCTCTAATTTCATTTCCCAGGACCACCGCCGTGGGAATCGTCCAATCCATGTCATGGATGGAGACAGTGTCATCTGCAATATGCGTGACTGCAATTCTGTATCCACGAGCCTTGAGAGCTTCAAAACACGGTGCCGTGCTGTCCCATTTTTCGACATCGAGCCATTTCTCAGCTCCCATGCTCGTTCTAGGGTTTTCTCGGTATCTCATGTTTCGTCTGTTTGCGATGACATGAACTGATTGGAACCCTAAAGCATCTGCTGTTCGGCACACGGCAGACACATTCCCTACATCGCTCAATCCCTCCACTACGACGGACACGGAGTATGTCCGATTGGCTACGACCTTTTCGATCCTCTGCTTCCTATCGTCCATCATGTACGCACCCAGCATCTCCACCACTTCTTCGTAGCTCAATGTGGTCCCTCCTTCATTGATCTTGAACGTTCCACTGTGAGGAAACCAACTCTTTCGTTTCTCACTCTTGATTTCGCCCTCTCGACTACTCGTAAAGTCGCCAGTTGTCCCATGAGTACTCGTTTTGAGACCAAATTCCAGGACTCTGGTCTTCACCGGGGCCGTTTTGATGTCTGGGACCAGATTCTCCACTCGCCTCTTCTCTTCTGCCCTGCAAACTAGGCCATGGTTGCCTCCTATTTCCAATGCCCTCTTACTTTTCCCTGCCCTGTAGAGCCTCATGGTGTCAAGAATTGAAGCAGCACCGTTGTTGCTCCGGGAGACTGGCCACCTCAGAGACATTGCCTTCCGCGGGAAGAGACTAGGCAGGAGAAATGTAGAAGCCGACCGCATGGATCGTGAAATGGTTGCATTGGAAGTCAAAGCCATGAGGAACCTCCGGGGATTACCTGAGTCTCCTTCAGCTGGAAAAATGGAAAGGGAGAAAAATTCCCGGAGTGCAGGTCCCATTACTCCCTCCCATCAGGTCCGACGTGAATTGCAGTGGGCTATCGTCAACCCATCATCCACCATATCCAGCGGAAAACACTTCACCACAGGCTCAGGCAGAGTGGTGGCAAATCCACCTACATCGGCTCCAACAGATCTCGTTTCCGCTGCTGCTCGGATACATCGGCGACCGCAGCGCCACTCTGCCCTGTTTCCTCCACTGCAAACGAACTACATGATCATCGTAGACTGGTGGACGCGTAAGGACGGTGGGAGCTCATTTGCACCTCGATGCTCTCAGGGAGTGCCTTTTTCGTCTTTGTGGCCATAAAAAACAGATCGGTCGGTTCGTGGATAAGTGTTGTGACTGACTACTGGCTGAACACCCGAGACACGCAACGGACAGGCCTCTCTAATGTCGAGGCCAAGAGTTTAACACGTCAATGTTAGGGATGTGATCAGGTCACTGGAACCTGGTTCACTACGTCTGTGGTTTTCAAACTTGCTCATCGAGACTCGACGGCCGTCCCACTTTCTTTTAGGCTGAAGGGCCTGAAATGGCTCGAACCACACCACCCCACAGCTGGATTGAGCAACAACTGCATGGTCAGTAATAGCTGACTTGACTCTACTGTCCATGCCTTTGCTTTGAGCACCCAACTTTTTCACGCAAACATCACGTTGTACTTATTTCATCGACTTCTTCTTCTTCTTTGAATTGTTTTATTGTATCATAATGTCGAGAAAGGAAAAAGTATGTCAAGCTGATAAACAACGCCAGAAGGGAGGGTTTTGTCCCTCTTCTGTCTGATGAACGATAAGACCAGATTCCAGAGGAGTATTCACTTCCTTCCTTGCTTCGCATGAATGCGAGCGAGGGATGGAGGGAGGGACCACTTGCTGCGTACTTGCTCGATCTTATCAGCAAGGCTCGGAACTGGTAGCAAGCCACTTTGGGGAAGGCGATCAACATCACCTGAGGCCTGGGCCTGGGCCATGCACGTTCCTGCTCTGGCTCGCTTGTCAGAGTGTACTCAAGGCCTTTTCTTGGGCCTTGAGTACAGCTCTATAGAATAGAATTGAAAAATGTAAAGGGAGCGACGACGATACTTGGGAAAACCTCAAAACGGCTTCGCTTGCCTACCACAGCCAAGGAGCTGCACATGAACTTGGTCCGAACACATGGCATGGAAACGAGTACCAAGACAAATAGTTACGTGGTTGAAGCTAGGAGCCTACTCAGGTTAGGATCCGCTACAGGGGCTCTGCTGGTGTGGCTGTGTATCTTGTATGTTTACAATAATACGGGATTTCGTAACAATTCCGAATCATGTATGTTCAGAACTGTATCTAACTGTATAGGGGATTAACATATGACTTTGTATACTGTATGGCCAGATATGATACGGCTGATCTATATATTTTCAAGATCTACAAAGTCACGAAAGTTTAGGCTATAATACAAAATACCCCCAACCTTTCTACCGGTCACCAATAAGAATTTACTTGGCATTTACGAGAATGTTGTAAAATCTTACGGGATGTCATGAAACATTTTATGTGCATGTTGCTATTTCATTTAAAATTGTCTTTAGGTTGAATTTTGAGTTTAAGTGAATTTTTTATATATGAAAAGTTAAGGGGACGAACCAAATTTATCAGAAGTTTGCTTAACATTTGTTTAAAGCTTTTATCTAGATTGTATAACCTTAACTTAACCCTCTAAAGAGTAATAAACCATTTCAAGAACCAAAATCTTTACGAGTTTCTCCCATCACTAATATAAAACTATTCTGTTCTGAAATTCCTGATTGACAATGTATAAAACCATGTATATATATATAAATATTTAAAGTTTAGAATTATATATATATATATAATTGTATGACGTCAATCATGAAGAATAAGTAATCTTACAGTATGACATTCTTTCTTGTATAATAACCGAGTTCAATAACCATTATATTCTAGTAATTAATTTTTTTAAATATTTTTTTAATTTATATGATAAACGTTATTTAACATAAATTAAAGAGATTAAACTTTATTAAGTACGAAAATCTTAAAAAAATATATCTTGTAACGAAAATTATTCAATTTAATGCTGGTAACTGAATTCACTCAAGAATCAGTAATTATTTGGAATTTTTTTCTGCATATCATAAAATTTTAAAAAATTTGTTGAAGTTTCCTATTAACTGTTTTTCGATATGATTAATGATTTTAATATAAAATTTATAGAAAATTTTTTCACAAAAATAATACACGAATTATGTCTGATGACTTCAAAGCAATGACATGTCCATGCAAATATGAATTCTGACAGAAAGAAAGTGGTGATAAATTCACAAATGTATTGGACCACATGCTTGCTGAAAAATTAATCATGATTCAAATCTGTGATGGAAACATAGCTAGTAGCGCCGTTTAGGGTAACAACAAATCGTGATCCTGAATGATTGTGTTTGCAGCTTCAAGCATTTTGTATTTCAAGCATTTGGACCATGGTTGATGTTTTAAATCTGCAAGAAAGTAACTCGTGGAATTTACTTTAGGACCTAATGCACACAATTTACGCGAACTCACAATGTTGTGAGCAGATTTCCTAATTTCGATGGTCCAAGTCCATTTTTCGCATTGTTTTTACAGTATTGTCTACAACCAATTAGACACAAAGGTCTGCCGCAATTGTAGCAAGAGTTTTGGACAAAGACTCTGATGACGTGTTTCTATGTTTTACGGAGTGTGTTGTTTTAGCGAACACTTACAATACATCAACCATGATACTGGATATTCTGAATACGACACTACAATATCTATTAGCTGATCAACAATGAGCGAAAAATAACAAGCATTTACAGGATCGCGAAACGGCGTACATGGGGTTCAGACATAAAACTTGAGCTTTCTCAAGACAACCAAGTAATTTTTCAAATTGGCGAAACCTATGAATCATGGTGTTGAAAATACTGAATGAGTTACATCTTAATTGCAGTATTGACTACCAAGTGTTCAAAATGCACAAAAGCAGTATGAGATATCCAGGTATTATCAAAAAATATAAATTCCTATTATTTATGTGCCCTGAAGTTTAAAAAATGCATGTTACACGTTTGTGAGTCTGACGGGTTGATCGATATCACCTAAGTTCTACAACATGTGTGTGCCACCTTAGCCTCCAAAGCAAAGTGTAGTAAAAAGACTTGCATTTGGAATGAAAAAAATTGGAAAGAGAGCAATATAGAAAAAGTAGGGAAGAGCCCATCAAGTCATGAGGGATGAAACCAAAGCTGTAGGATGGGGCTAGGACCCAATAGGATCACAATGGGAAATGTATACTACTACACCAAAGATATCCAAACTATCTGGGTCAAACGTCCTATGCAAAGCATATGACGTTCCTATGGATTGCACCATCAGTGTTCTATGTAGAGACATTGATAAATGGTGCCTAAAATATATCACACAATATGCTAAAAAAAATTGATACCCCTATCCTCTAGTATAGCATGCTCTCACACACTCTCTCATGAATGTGTTGAAGTGAGAGTACTTAGTTCATTATAACTCCAAGACTAGAGGAACAAAAAGTTAACCTCTATACATACCTTGTAGTTGGAGACTTTGGCTGTTGCCGGTCGACTCGCCGCTCATCTAGGAGAATGAGTAATCATCCCCTCCGAAAGTGTGTCAAGTGTAAGATATGTTACCACCTCCGCAATAGCAACCTGGTCTTCCTGAACCAAATATAGGCCTGTCCTACCTAATCGACTCTCCATGTGAGATATCTAACCTCTCGTGCCATAGCAAATACCACATCCCTAATGACATCGAGTGTAACTATCTTATGCTCTCTGAAATGGGCAACAAGTCATATGGATCTATGGTGCATCTAAAATAGTACCACACTCAAAAGTGAATAATGAAAATGAAGATGGGTGGATCACATCAACTACCTTCTCATAGCTATAGAGAAGGTAGTTGATGTGAGTTGGAAAGCCTTGATGCAAGCCAAGATCCACGAGCTAGCATCCTTGCAGGAGCTTGCAGGAACAAGAGTGTAGACGAGCCATAGGATTGCGAGGAGTAGCCGGATCCACTAAAAGAGAGTGTAAAACCTATTGAAATTGTCGGTCTATCAATGTAAAATGTAGGATTCTAATCCAATAGGTAGATAAAGAGGAAAAGGATGGACATATATACAATAAAAAATTGGGAGGATAGCATAGGTGTTGAGAATGCTAAACTAGCCTAAAATGTTACATTTGCCATATACTCTATTAAAAATAAATCTATCCATACACATGAAATCACCAAAGATTCATATAACATGCCAAATCTCAAGTCGAACACTAGAAATTTTTTATTTTAATGATGTCACCAAAGATTCCCATTATACTCATATTTTGATAAGAGTATCATGGAGGCCAAGTATGAACTATGCAAAATAGTTAATGGGTTGATAAGCAATACTAGAATAAAGTATATTACACATCATGCAGATGTACTAGTAGAGGAAATTAATGTACATGTAATACATACTCGCAAATGCCATGTCTAGATGACCAAGAGAATGAAGTAGAAAGACCATACCATACACTTTGCTACCTTTACTAATTTGTTATAAGGGCTCACAATGTGAGATACGTGTCATGGCAACATCGAGACAGGTTTGTCATCGTTGAGGGAATTGTATGCTATGTATCCTGGTGCCTACCACTTAAAGAATGGTCGTTAGATGCAAGTGGGGACAGTAGAAGGTGACAAAAACGGCCGAACGTAGTGTGAAATGGAAGGCATCCTCAACTTTGGAATGCACCACAGATTAAGAGTCTTCATGAAGTCGGAGCTCAGAATCTGGCAATAACTTACCATCAACGTTTGTGTAAGCTTTCTGACACATTGCAGATGATGGGCCCAGAGAACTGTCTGAGGATCTAAGACACGGATGAGTAGAAGGAGGTCATGGAGTCCAGCATAAAAGAGATGGATCTCGAGTTCGGACAAAGAAATATGTTCAATTCTTTCGAAGGATCGACTGATCCACAGTATGGATGGGCAGTGATTTTATTAATCCTGTAAAGAATAAAGAGGCCTGATTACAGATCGGACCAGATCAGATCAAACAAAGTCAAAACCGATTGATTCGACCTCGAGCGCTCGACTAAGTGCTATTCGGACGGTGGAATAATCTCGCTTCTCCCTCGCCTACAATCTCTCCAACGATAAGTTTCTCAGGGTTCTACGGCACTCGGTCGATAATGCCACTGGTCCGAGATCAAAGGGAGCCCATTCGAATCCTCTACTGTATCCTATTGTTGTTGTTGTTGTTTTGTATTTTATACGTAACAATGACCAGAACTTTCACTGATGGAAGTTTGTTTGGTCGATCGATCCGTATCGAGTGAATGCAGGATCGATAAGCCAACATCGTCCGACCTGACCGACTGCATAAGAATCTGTGCTATTTGCATACTTCTTCTCCCTCGCTCTGTCTCGCGCTCTCTCTCTCTCTCTGTCTATCCTCTCCCTCTCTCCGTCCCGTCCATGCGTGCAGGGCTGTAGCTGTGGAGACGAATCTCAAAATCCTGGCTTTGCTTGCTCGCACCTATAGCTAGTCTCCAGTCCGACGGCACTCACTTACGCACGCACGCACGGAGATATCCATCGAAGCAGCATCAGCAGCAGTGGCGGCGGCGGCGGTAGCAGCATTGGAAATCCATACTTGGCATATAGAGTCCACGAAGCTTCCGAATCTCCGTCTTCTTCTTCATCTTCTAGCTAGCTAAATGAATTGTGAATCGTCGATATTCGATTGCATGTCAACAGAATTGGCTGGCTGGGTGGTTTTAAGTCCCACCGCTGCTGCTCATGTCAGCGGATTCAGCTCGCAATTCTCTGTAAGCGTAGGAAATGGGACGTCGAAGAAGTTGCCCGTCAGCATCTGCTGCATCACGTACCTGTTGCCGGCCTCGGTCGTGTACATACCGTCCCAGTATAAATACTCGTCCGGATTGTTACACACCGTGGCAACGGTGGTGATGTTCGTCACCGGGTCCGGCACCGCTGGCCCGCATGGCACCATCAAATTCACGTTGTAGGTAGATCCCGCCACCCCACAGCATGCCGTGTTGGTCGAATTGAATCCTGCCAAGTCAACCCCATCCCACCACAGATCATGACATCAGCGCCTGAGTTGAGTTGAGCACCAACTCTTACATGTACTGATAACTATTGGAATTTTTGGCTGAGTTCAGGTCCTGTGTCAGAGTCTCAGCCTGGGCACACCACAAGGGGATTGAATGACTGTAAGAGCTGAATTATATAACTCGTGGAATTTTGATCGAGGGTTGTAAAGCTCGTGTGAAGAAGAATGGGGTTTGAAATTTCCGCCAAATTAATCGATGGATTTCAAGGTAATTGGGAGATTTATGTGGTGGAAGATCGGGGTACTGACCAGCAGTGTCGTTGGTGAGGAGGCCGATTTTGACGTCGTACTGCGAGAAGTAGAAGACGTTCAAGCCGGTGTAGCCTTCTCTCCAGACGGCTACTTCGGCCTTGAGCATCTTGTTGAAGTTCTGGACGACGGCGTTGTATTGGATCAGACAACCCTTCCAGTCCAGATCGTCAGCAGTGTGCGGGATTCTGGTCAAGAGCCATGGCTGGCATCCTTGAGGCTCGATATCGAAGACGATGAGATTCCTACCTCCGGCCCTGTAGATTTGCTGCTCGACAGACCAACCATCAACACAACGATCACCAGACTCGTCAGTTCCTTTCCTCACATTTATTCGGAGGTGCCGATTGCAACTCCGGCAATCATGTCTGCCTGCACTTCCACGGCCCTCCGTCGGAACCATCGACAACTTCGTCGTACATTAAGACAATACCTAATGAAGAATATATTACAAGCAATTCACTGCTGCCTGCCTGCCAGCAAATATACATACCCTCACGGCATCGGCAATGAGACCGATCAATCTGGGGAATCCAGCCACCACAGTGTCGATGTTCTTGCCGTTGTTGTACTGATTGGTGATATCGTGACCGCCTGTAGCAATCAAGTACAGAGCCTTGCCCCAGGATCCAGATCTCGGCAACCTCATAGTGGGTGCTGCACATTTTCAATTACATTAATAATGACGATCAGTCTTGTATGTACTTTACCGAACACAAACAAGCAGGCTTTTGCAATTGCCAAGAGGCACTTCACGACTGGCAATTGACTGAGTGGCCATGCACTGATGAGCTCCATTTCAGAGCACTAAGTTTTGTTCACATACTTGAGCTCAACAGACCGACCACCGTCTAGCAAGACATCACAAGATCTGATGGTTGTCACCAGCATAAAGGCATGCATCTGTGTCAGGACGAGGCCGCATCGAGCATAGAGGTACTTAAAATTTTCCTAGCTTTTATGATTGCCATGCCAAGGTCAAATACAGAGGAAGGAGAGGTAGAGGATGCAGACGAACCCTCGAGCTCCAGGAGGGTGGCATTGACGGCAGTGGGGTGCATGGTCTGGGACTCCATGTCGGCTTCCGAGTCCCATTCTTGCAGGATGTGTCTGGTCTTCTTGGACTTAGACTTTTTCTTGCTTTCTGATGGGCTGTCGTCCGAGAATCCAGCAGTGGCCTTGGCTTTGAGACGAGCTTGTGTTGCAACGACCGAGTTCACCGTTTGCTGGTACTCGTTGAACTGCATCAACTGGACATTGAGTCCAAACGGCGACAGGAACAGACCAGGTCCTGCCGTGTTCCCGCTGGAAACCGATGCAATTGTGGAATAGGCCGAAGCCCAGGTCGCTCCGCTCGTGTAATCCGAAATTACCGTCTGCAAAGCTGCTGGCGTGTAATCCAAACCGAGCGCCTCCGCTGTCGATGCCATGCAGCCAACCGACCAACCAACACAAACAATCAGAACTTCAAAGTCATGACCACGAGATCCTGAAATCCCGCTCCAAAGTAATCGAGCAATCACAGGTCAACATCCCTTGCTCCTTCACTCTGTAGGCGTGTTCAGCACGAAGGATCAGACGGCCAATCACGCTACACTGTACGCCCCTCTACACTCAACGCATACCCAGACACCAATGAACCAGATTGATTAATCGGCCGATTTGAGTGCATTTAGCTCCGGCCTGATAGAGAAATTCTCAATGTGTCTTTTCTTTCGTCGAATTGCAGTGAGGTTAGATACAATTACGTCAACTTGCCACGCCATTCACTTAGTGACCCCGCCAAAATTGTCACCCGATGACATTTTGGCGGGGTCACTCCCAACGGGATAAGTAGATGGATAGAGAGCTAGATCCGTATCTAA
Organism: Marchantia paleacea; assembly: GCA_014180765.2. NCBI lineage: Eukaryota > Viridiplantae > Streptophyta > Marchantiopsida > Marchantiales > Marchantiaceae > Marchantia > Marchantia paleacea. The sequence goes on from MUAA02000032.1 coordinate 2,127,375, forward strand.
AAGGTAGATCAATGGGTAGAAACCACAGAATTGCAGGAAAGTCCGTGTTGTCGACACAGTCGATCTCTTACAGCACACTACAACGGCTTGTGAGAGGAGTCTCACTCACAGGAGCGGTCAGAGCCATGCCATGCAGATGTCCATGATCCTAGTTAGAGCTTTGGGGGTTTGCACGCGAGTCATATATGCGAGGCTGCATGTGACTCGAAGATTCCCACTCGAGGCAAAGTATCCCGACTCATTTCTGATATTTTATATGCAAGAAAGAAAATCGACTCGGAAATCTGAGTCTACGCATGGTAGAAACTTCTCGGGAGAGTTGGCGAATTTCTGTTGCTCAATGTCCCAGGTACCGATGGAATTCCCTGGTTGGTTTACGATGAATGAACTCACCGAGAAAATCGATCATCAGACGACCATCGCTGTGTCGACCGGTTGGTTTTTGAAAATACGTTTGTCCATAAGGAGGGTGGTCGTAATGGAGGATGGTGGGGAACGTGGCCGACAGACCTCCCGTATCGAACTGCCCATCACCGAAGCTGAAGATCGCTGGAAAGCATCCCGTTGCATCCACCTCCACCTGTTGGAACGCCACAAGACCTAACAACAACAAGCTCAGCAGCGCAGATCGCTGGAGCCTCGTCATGTCTGCCGTCTCACAGCTCCAAGTAGGAGCACGATGATTATGATCACTTCTTCTTCTTCTTCTCTCGATCTCCCTCCCTCCCTCCCTCCTGATCGATCGATCGATCAGTCTCGATATCGGATGGATTGATATATATTGAGATGATCTTGTAACTTTTTCTTCTTCTTCTTCTCTCTTGATGTCCGCTGGCTAAGGAAGGGAGGAGTAGCTAGTGGCCGCTTCTCGGTCCGGCTTCCTCTGACCTCTTCCTTGGACGAAAGAGAGCTTCAGGGAGAAGGCACAGACATGAAAAAGAAGAAGAAGCAGCAGCAGCAGCAGCAGAAGAAGGTGCCGGAGAGATGGCTAGATCGATGCGCGAGAGCGGGATATCATGTAAAGGAAGAACCGATGCCATGCGCTGCGCGACCCCCCGCGCTATGAGTAGAAGCTGGCCAGCTTCGGGTCTGTTAGTCTGTGACTGCCCCCCATCGCCAAAAGAAACGAAAGCCAAGAAACGGAAGCGGACGGAGACGTGTTCGCTACTGCTCGCCCTCCTTCTCCTGCAGCGATAAAACAAAACCTTCCAATAGAAAATTCCTCCTCTACTGATTCCTGAATATGTCGATGGTGGGACCCGCTCCTTCATTCATCCTCCAACATCTCCGCATCTCCAACATTTGCCGCATCTCCGCTTTCTGCCGCTACTGCAATCCCGGATCTCCGATCCCGAACCCAAGCTTGGGCCCGAGTCGCAGCTACTGACTCGGTCCTGACCGTGTCCCGAGTCCCCATTGTCCCTCGTCTCCACAGCGAGCGAGTGCGAGACACGGAGTCAGGGAATCCGAGGATGTGGTCACCGTCACGACCTGGATCCATCACCATCACCAGGGAGAGACACAAATCTAAGGACCGGTGGCGGCCTCCGAGAGAGACCACGGAGCAAAGCGGGTGCGATGTGAAATCCACCGGTTCCACGAGCGAGGATCGTGTGACCGCCCGTCTGTCGTCTTGTGGAGAGAAGTTGAGAACACGCGATTGAGAATGGAAGCTGGACAGTGGTGTGTAAAGACATGATTGGGTAATAAGTGCAGGTTATTCGAGTCGCCATGAAGACACGAAGGGGAAGGGAAGGGACCGACGGGTGTGACCTTGACAGACCTCGACTCATTTGACTTCCATGGAGATTATTGTCTGGTCTCCGAGATTTCGGTACAACAGTACTGTACAAAGGACTGGGCACAAAATCCCTTCCAATTTTCGCCCTTTGCTTTCGTGGGCATTGAATATTATGCTCGCTTGCTGTTGTGTCTGTGACACGTGAGCTTCATGAATGTTTCCTCCACCGAATTGTTCCTGCCAAGTAAGCTTGCTATACAGGTGTTCCGTCTGACGGACTCTGACCCCGGACGGACGAAGAGCTATGGGCTACGCCAGGGCTATGGCTATGCCAGTGGGCCTGTACGCATAGAGTACGTGTGCTTGTACGTAGACAGTGGCTTCCGATATCGAATCTTCTCACTGTCCGGAGCAGAGTATAGAGGAAAGCGGGAATGCCGAATCTACTAAAACCTTCTGGAGACCTTTTTGGGGGCTGTCGCAGGTTTTTGATATACCTTACCAGCCATTTAATTCGAGCACAAGAAATTTGGCCTAAACTAAAGCGCAACCTAAAATACAAAAATCTAGCCATGCGCAATATCATAAGGAATGAAACATCTAAACACGACGAATGATACAGGAGAAGTATTTGAGCACTCCAACAACTAACATAGAGCAAAGTCCTGGAGAAAATAGCAATTGGTGTATGGCTAGATAAGTTTTGACAGTTGCATTTACCTGGTCACCCCTTAATGCTCATTCGACTGAGAACTAAGTGGTTGGTACTGTACACTTTCTGATATAAGCTTGTGCATCAAAAGTTTTACGTTTCCGGACAATTTGTTGCAGGCTCTGGACAATTACAGGTACTGTAAACGCGAAAATCAACTGGTGATTTGCCGGACATTCCTCGGAATATTTTGTAAGAGTGCCGGAAATCGTAAAAGCCTGCCGGAGCGTCTAACACTAGTTGCCGGGCAGCGATATTATTTTAAACACTACCTTGGCACGAGGATTTCTGCCTCTTTTCTTGTTTCTTTTTTATTCTATGAAAAGTTGGAAACGGCCGATTTTCGTCCGAACGTGTCTGAGATTCATGTGAGCTGTGAATAGAGATGACAGTGACCGCATTCATTCTAGGGCCATTCTCACAGCAACTTGCTGTTTGGTGGCTGATTCAAGAGGCCTGACTGGTTTGAAGCCGGTTGATATGAACTGCTTGAGGGTGTTCAACCTTCTTGATTTTTGCATCCTGCACTTGCACGTCATTTCGTTCTTGAAATGTCGCGAGAAAAGATTGAGTGACAAGTGATACTTGTTTTATGTGGTTGATGAGGGCTGCTCCACGGCATCAAAGTCCAGGATCATTGCTTTGCGTACAATGGATCTTCCTTCCTTCATCAAGCCTGACCCTTCAGAATCTCCACAAGATGAGGAAGGCAGTTTTGGGACTGGATGGGGTCTTGGTGGAACTGGGAGATGAGAAAGACAATTAGAGTAGACAATTATCGGCACCGACGGCTTTGACCGTGAGAATGTTCAAGCTGTGCTGCTTGAACGAGTTAGCGACTTTGCACGCTTAGGGTTCTGTTCAGTTCCTCGAGGGTTGCGTACAGCTGCTTCGTCTGACTCAAAATCGAAATGTCATGTACACACATCTCCGTGGCATTTCTGTAGGCAGTGGACGAAGGCACGAATGAATCCTCAGGAGGATGCTTTAGACAAAGGAGTCAGAAACATAAGAAGAGGAGAAAGTCAGCAATAGAATAATGAAAGAGCTTCAACGTCAATTGTCGTCACGCCTCTGGTTGGGACCTATTATCCAAGTCCGATTCTTTTTCCTGTGAGGTGTAATTAGCGCGAGAACTTTACAGCATTGTTTGAAGACTCTGATCTAGAGCAGACGACAATCAAAACAGAATTGGCGCAGTTCGCACAAAATTTGGGCGGACATGAAACCAAGCGAGTCCCAACTTTCGCATTCGTTCGGAGGAATATGGTCCTTGACGCTGAAGAAAAGCGCTCCCTCCCCTTTCCACATGTTAGCTGCTAGCGCAGAACAGCGTCATGCTCCTGATTGGCGCATGAGAAAGGATGGCCAGGGAAAGGAAAGTTTACCCCTACCTCGAGGTTTTCCTCGCGATTACAGCTGTTCGACCAAGAATGCGCATGCATGACAGAGGTGGATACATTTTACGTCAGGACATGCGACTGCTACTGCTTCTCTTCGTATGAGGCCGTTCTTAACGGCATGGAAGGTCGAGGGGTGCCTGGAATGTGGGAGGTGTGATGGACTTTGGGACTAAACCGAGCGGTCCGGTGAACGAGATCCCGAGTCAGACATTTTTGTCTGTGCGGTGCGGCCTACAGGACAGCACAGGACGAGTCGACTGTGCATACACTGGACTGCTGTCATCCATCATCGATGGTTGGGCTCAATTGCCATCAGTGCAGTTAAAATCGTCCCACGGAAGGTTGCAGGTCGGGAAAGCCGGACATGACTGCTCCAGTCGTGGATATCCATGTCTAAACTAATGATTTACCAGGTCAGAGGTGATGGAAATCCTTCAAATTTCGAGCCCGAGATTCTGGACGGTAGCCAATCTTTCACTAATTACAGTGCACTACGGTCCAGTTTCTGAAATATGGAGCGGATTTGTGCAGTGGGACCGCCGTAACATGTTCTAGCTTTTTGACCCCCAACATGCCCAGTAACTGGCGACGGGACTGTGAGATTCTGGGCTGACCTTGGTGTCCACCCGTTGATACCTTACATATCTTTTAAAGAAACGCAATGTCGATATGTTATCGCGAAATCGTTGCTTCATACGTTGTAGGGGACAGATAAGTCCTAGAACTGTAGGACTGAGGAGGAAATTCTATCCCTAAGCAGTCATCAATCTCCGTCGTTCAGGCAACTCTGGGGGCTTGTAGATGGGCGGGTACTCCAGGACAAGCTCAAGGAGCCTTAAGGCGGCTCGTTTATGGTTTGCTTGTATAGAGAGCTTCAAGCCTGCTCAAGATAATATACAGTAAGGATTCGACATGAGTTTTACCCGGGGGAGTTCATGCTGATCGCAGGAAGTTTGATCATGACAAGCTCGTGAAGCGGTGATTAGAAATACAAAGAGTGAAAGGCATGCATGTTCTGACACTTGTGGGGCCAGGACGTCGGTCGCATGCGTGAAGTCCGTCACTCCTGCAGAATGAGTGAATATATAATTGCATGTTTATTCAAGCCGTCCGGTTCTGTTGGAATGAAGGATGAACGGGCCCGCTATCTTCGCAAAGCTGCCCATCCGGATGGAATGACTGTAAGAGGTAATGCCTACAGGTTGAAATATGCTCCAAAATATGCTTCGGCCAGGTTGTAACCAAAGACGTTGCAATGCACAGGCCCTACGATAGTTGGTCGGCCGGACGACGGGACACACTTCGGAGTTGGAGCGGACCGGACAAGTGTAGGAAAGTGCTGATAGGAGTGCAGGAACGGAAGGACTTGAACTGACACATGAATCATTGAGAATTTACTGTGCACGGGGGGGACAAAAATCATGTGGATAATCATCTGCACCACAAACGCAAGGTTTGGCTGTCGAAGGCTGAAATTCCTTCCTTCCATTGCAAAGCTCTGCTGCTCCATTGCTCTAAAGATATGTGTGCCTTTGATAAACAACAACGAAAAGTGCAAGCCTGCAAAAGCTTCCCCTTTTCCAAATCTATGACACTGGTTCTTCTCCTGTGCTCAATCTCGATCTATCGCCACAACCCCTTCCTAAATGCCAAATACTCGTGTCCTAAAAATCTACTTAGGGATCTACTCCCCCTTTCAGCTAGTTTGAGCTTCCAATTTCGTTCCCACCTCAGGTCATCCAGGTAGGAGCCATGGATCCTTGTCCACATTTTACAAAACAGTTGTACAAGAAGCCAGTGAATGCTTCCGAGTTCAAGACTTCATACAAGGCATTTCTACTTTTTGACTGACGTCGCTCCGGTGTTTTTGAGTTCAGAGTGCTTCTTAGATTGTAAACTCGCTAATACAACTTCACTTTAGGGTGTGTCTACCATTGGATTTTATCCATAGAAAGTACTTGCTAGGGACTTGAATTATGATTTGGTCCTAATACTGTAAGGAGCATTGATTGTATTGTTGCCCTTTTTCCAAGGACTACCATGCACGCAACCTCGGGGACTTGGACAGTTCATGTCTTTGAAGTTATAAAGCTGCAAATGACTATAGGAGGTCTAGTTGAGGGAGACCCGCAAAAGCTCCAAATCAAGTGAGAGAATCTAAAAGTCTGCTCATGAATGAAATAGAGAGGTTTCGTGAGGACAAGTGGAATAAATTTCCAGCAAAAATGTGTGGAGCTCCACAAGTCCAACACAAAAGCGTTGGTGTCTTTCTTTTTCTATGAGAGAAACTCAACACCTCATAGAAGGGAAGGAAAGTGAAGGGGAGGGAATGTAATCATAGAACATAAAGTGGACAACTCAAGTAGTAGTAGTCACATAGCACAACGGTACTTCTCTATGAACTTACAATCATGAATCCACTCACCACGGTACGGTACGGTACGTTATGTGGAATCGGTATCAGGGTGACATTGCATGTGGAGTGGACGAGGCCCCCCTCAAAATCTCGTGAACCCAAGAAGTAGCTCCCTCCCTCCCGCTTTCAGCCCTCGCCATAAATTTTGAAGAATAAAAGCTCCTAGCATATCGTGTGCAAGGAGGACGAGTTGAGAGATAATGCTCTCCTCTGAGTCCACTCTTAATCATTTTACCATTGTGATTCGTGAACACGAAGATCCTGTAGAGCTTATTTTCACCAATCTGATGATCTGATCTGCATTGGTAAGTGCCCACTGCCTAACTTAACCACATCCTAAACTTTTGGATCGCAGTTCCAAATCTCTTTCCGTATAACACTGCCTACAGGCTACCTCCTTTTCCATACACTGGGTATGCCGTCTCACTATTTGTACACTACTGTGGCGACAGTCTGTAGCATGCACCTTTGTGTACATTATTTTGGAATATAACATATAAAGTGTTTGTTCCTTTTCTTCTTGGGGGGCAGATATTCATTGTTCGTTGTGCTGTTACTGGCAATGGATGGGCATCATGGGCATCGATCTCAAAAGCATAAGGTGCTGGTGCTGCTGATCTTTTTCAGGCTCCTCGAACCACATGGAAATTTCAAAAGTTGCTATTACGCAATCATGTTATGATATGGCTATGCTTTAGAAAAGTGGACAAGATCTTGGTTCTGGTACACGAGAGAACCACACAATGGAGTTAAAAGTTATACTCAAAGTGCAGTGGATCTTACATGCATGGATCAATCATGGGTCTTCCCTGCGGAAGCTCTAGGTTTCCACATAAATGTACACTGGAGTAGTGGACGGCTTTTAGCGATTTTTTTTTTCTCTCTTGTGTGACAAAGATTTTTGATATAATAATAAAGTCTGGTGTTTTGTTTTCTTCTATCGCGTACATCTATTACTACACTGAGAGCAGAAGGTCCACAATGTTCTTGTCAGTTGTTTCTTTCGATATAAAGAGATGTGTGAGCTAACATAAGCAATTTTATATACAGAGGCACTATGTGGAAATGAAAATAGTGTACGTTGGTTTTAGGGTGACACCTGACACACGAGCACGCGGATCCTTATCCTGTGTATAATGTGATCTGTTTGGAATCTGCGTTGGACATAGTACACATGCTTGTTTCACAGCGTTCAGTAGGGAATCTCATTTTCTGACTCCAATTCTTGCCAAACAAACCAGAGAATGCGGCCCCTAAAATCGAGTCATTCTTTCGGTTTTTCAGAGGACATTTACCCCCTTACTGGAGAAGTGTGACATATACTGAACAGCTGCCGTACTACACGCGGGGCTCTCACTCTCCTTGAAACACTGATTCATCTGACCTCCAGTGTCAAACCTATGACAGCAATCGTGCCGTTTGTAGACAACAGCATATGTCATGTTTAGCTTGTGCATCGACATTCACATTCTTTTCCGTCATTATTCTTAATCCAGTTGGGCACTGCTGTGGAGCCACCAGCACCGTCGCTTCAACCCAATAACGGGTGAGCTGCTCACCAGGCCGGTGGGTGAGGGGGCTTCAAGCACCCACGAAGTCTTGGGGCTAAGGAACGTAGTATATGAAAGCTCCGAAGGTCCTTCGCCAGCGAAAGCAGAGGACCAGTAACGTCAACTAGTGAACAAGGTCAAAGCTGTGCTGGAGAGATTTTCAGATGTTGAGGTGATTTTAAAGCGTCGGGGGGAAAGAAATGAGGAACGCCATGACTCAGTTGGGCTGATTGTATGGACAAGGATCAACCATCGTGCATGGATGGTGGACTTGTGGAGATTCCAAGTCCAAGGACAAAAGCCTTTTTTATACAGTACAAGTTCAAGTGCTGATTACAGAACTGTAGGTCCTTGAATTGCGAGTGCCACAGTATGAGCTTTGAATCCTCATTAACCAGCATCCTGATTGGTTTATTTTGTGCATTCAGTTTCCCAATATTAGCTCATTTGCGCCTCACGCGTCGTTGCATTCAGCTTGCGTTGACACCTCTTGTTCTCCACGTCTTAAACCTGTCTTGGCAGTTTTTGGCCCGATGTGGACAGCAACTAGCTATCGTGACAGTTTGTGCATTTCACCAAGTCTTTTCTAATTTCTCTTCTCAAGGGGGAATCTGTCCAAAAAGAGTCTTGACCCTAAGATAGTAAACTTTGTGCAGAATCTGATTATCAACAAAGTGTGACCTCCTTAGTAAAAAGAAGTATTTGAAAAAAGGATAAACAAGGGTCACAAAGGCAAGCACGATAACAATTCTATTAAATAGGTTAATATCAAGCAAGCAGAGCTTATCATCGATGAGTTCTTAAGCACATCAAGCTGGATGAGAGGGAGAATCGTAAGCTGCATTGAAGCGAACTGGAAAGTGAAGATGAAGAGTAACGGACATGACTTCCAGCAACCTCGAGACAAAGAAATTGGTTGTCTCGTTCGATAGGCCTGTAATGAAGAGTATCTAGATTCTACCCAGACGACTTGATTCCTGGATGTTTTGGACGATGTACATGACGTGACATATTGCGTTGAATACGCCTCCTATCCAGCCTTCTTGACACATGATCCCTCTGTCCACCTGGATGCTGTCCAAATTGCATAATAGTAGTTAAACGTTATCACCGCCGGCTATGCATAGATTGTCGTGTCTGTTGATGGCCTCACTCCTCTGCGTGCAAGGAGTGAGTGAAAGATCATCACACAACGGTCCTTCATCTCATCCATGTCCCTTCCTACCGTTGAAGCAGCCTTCGTGCAGAAGCGGAGAGCCAGATTCAAAAGCCCCCACCAAAGTGCGTGTCCATGAAGTACGAAGTGCAGGTCCCTATAGATGTACAACAGGCTCATTTTTTAGTTTACAATCGAACCAGGCTAAGTGAAATATGGGAAAAGTGAGATCCCTCAATACATGAAAGCTGATAGTCAGCTTCCCGATACTGAAATATTTTACATTTTACTCCTAGAAGCTACAGACAAATCTATTAGTGAGATCCCTCAATATCTGCAAGTTTTCATGTAGAGAAAATTACAAATCGGACCAGAATGATAATCCTACTCATCCGAAACTTGCCCTAACCCTAACCGAAGATCATGGTTAACTGAAATTTCAGATTTCTTTTCACTTATGAAGTGTAAAGTGCTCCACTAATGAATAAGTAAAATATTTCAGCTATTGAAGAGTGTAAACCCTCATTACATGGAAGCCATGGATTTGCTCCAGAGGGATTTCACAGAGCCAGGTGCGACTGTAGATATCGAGATGAGATCATGAGACAAAGATATCTACAATAAAGTAACACTTTTTGCCATTTGAAAAGTCTATGGAGGTTGCAAACATGCTAGTTATAGGCTACCCATGTTTTGGTCGCTTCTTGATGGTTTGATCCACCTTTGAATGCCAGGAGACAAACATTAATCATGATACGGTGGGAGCAGAATGGATTCTCGATTGTTCAACTTGGTAATGCCAGTTTTGTAGTAAGTATGGAAACATCACTCGTGCTGCAACATTGTCCATAAGCATGCGCATCTGAACGTAATGGCAGCAAGTGGTAACTAATGGCACCCTGCCTCTCTGTGTGTCGGAAATCCACGTCCTTTTTGCTGTACCACGAATCCAAAATCCTACATTCTTTGTATGCAATAAATGTCAAAAGTGTTGTCCTAGAACTGTTATTCCTCTTGTAACCGTATATCTGAATCATCTGATCCAATTGCCTTCGCGGTACAAGTCAGTCAGTACTCCTGCAACTGAAGGCAGTCATTTCAGATCGAGAGCGCAGTGAGTGCTTTGGGCCGTGAAAGAGCAAGAGCAACAAACGTCGAGTTTTGTTGTCCAACTTTCCGAATAGTAGTAGAAAGGACTCGGAGTTAGAGAAGTTGTTTTGATATTTTGTCTGATCCCCAAAAATGGACCCGGTTTACATCTTAGCCCGAGAGATTCCCTACAAGTTAAATATCGAAACTCACCAGAAAGGTCCAAGAAGATTGGGGACTAGGATCATGTCCAATTGTATTAATCCAACTTGTCAAGATGATTTTCATTTGCAAGTTGCTGCAGCTATGTTTTAACTCCCAAGTTCTGAGCTGCCGATTTGAAAGGCTTTGACATCGAGTTGAAGACACTAATGTCAAGAAATATTGTCCGAACTGCATGCACCACCATGAGTCCAACAGAATATCACGTTTCAAGAAATCACATGGTCAAGCCTCGGAGTCTAAGGTCTACACCGTTTCCTATCTCGAAGGTCTAGCTTCGATTGACCTCATCAAACTCCAGTCTTTGTGCTGGTGGCTCTCCTCTTCTCACTTCAACGAAAAACGACTGAACGAGTCGTCAGGTGGCAGCAACTGCAGCTTTCGATTACGTTACAAAACCCAGTGTCACAAGCAAAACAATTTTTTTATATCTCTTAAATTATGGAACAAAAGGACAGCTCAGATCAACCCTTTGATGTGATTCTAAGCTTGCGTGTTCCCAGGAAAAGCACTCACCAAAGAATAAAATCTCAATGGATTTTGAAATTCGAGTTTCTCGAGGTTGAGTGACTCAGTATAATTGTACTGACACTATGTAGCCAAATAATCCCCACCGGCAAGCAAAGAAAATAAAGAATGAATAGAGCAATTGTCAATGCCCTGATTAGATCAGATTTAATTCAGCGGCATGCATGAGGTTATTTCCCAGGCAGTGACGGAGGCATGATTGATTCAATGGTCAAGATCATTAACAAGAAAGGGGTCAAAGCAAGAGGCTAATCCATCAATCGGCAGGAGAAGGTTGTGATAGAGCGATGGAGGAAGAATAGTGGCTCAGTGCAGGCAATGGTGGAGTCAAAGCATGGATTGAGCATGAGCCAAGGCCAGGCAGGCGGAGATGGAAGGATCTGGACTCGATCAGCACTGAGTCTCGTCCTCCTCGGTCCTGAAGCTATGGAAGGAAGGAAGGAAGGGGCCTGGTAGGAGGAGGAGGAGGAGGAAGAGAACTGTAGGCCACATGATGGTGAGAAGGAGAATGGTGACGCCACAGCTTTGGCAGCTAGCAAAGAGGGCTTTGGGTTGTCTGCATTCGTCACACAATTGCATGTCTGAGCATGAGGCTGCAGGCGGCCACTTTTACAGGGGAGGGTGGTCAGCACTCAACTCTGCAGAGCTACTCGTGTAAGCTAAGCCAAGGCCTACGAATCTGCAGACGGAGGAGCTAGCGGGCCCACCGATCGATCCATGGAAGGCGCTGCTTGTTTCGATCTGCTTCCTTTCTCCATGCATTGAAACATTCGTGCCAAAACTCTCGGCTTCCTCCTAAAACTCCTGCAGCTGCACCTCCAGGAGCCATCTCGTCTCTCACCTCGTCCAGAGAGACAGAGACAGATAGAGCTAGAGAGACTGAGAGCTGAGGCTGAGTGCTCGTCTTGCATCTCTCCCTCAAAAGCATCTGTTGACACAGACCGCCTCGTGTGGAATAGAAGACCACCAAATCAAGACCAGGATAGAAAATACGCCAGCAGCAGGGAAGCCGAGAGAGAGAGAGAGAGAGAGAGAGAGAGAGAGAGAGAGAGAGAGAGATGGGGACTTCGAGAGTTGCAGCTGGACTTCTCCAGTTGATTTTGCTCGCTCCGTTGATCCATGGAGCTTGCTTCCCCGCCTTTTTCAATTTCGGAGACTCCACTTCGGACTCCGGAGGCATCCATGCCACCTTCCCCAGGCAAACTCCTGCAGAGTTTCCTCCCTACGGTGACACTTACTACGGCAGACCTTCAAACAAATACAGCGATGGACGCCTGCTCGTCGACTTCTTGTGTAAGTCAGTCCGACTCAGATTCAGCCTCCCGGGATCCTCTGACTCCAAACCCTTCACTCCCGGACCCTCGATCCATGAGTTCCGAATTCTGTAGCTGCTTCACCGAAGCCTGGAATGACCTCACTTGCCTCGATCCCAAGCAGCTGCTGGATGTCTCGCCTTGTAATCCGCAGCTCTTGCCAACCAAATCTCCAAAACCGATTAAAGTCCAGTTCCCGGAGGATATCGATGTCTCTTCAATTGGCCTCAGTTCGTTTGCGTTGTCAGTGTGATGGGAAATTCTGAACTTGGTTTACTTCTTCTCTGCTGATCAATCTTTCGATGTTTTAGAGCATATTTGAGCCTGGAGGCAATATCTGCTGATTCAGTGAGTGAGTGGATGAGATTGAGAGAGAGAGAGAGAGAGTGGGCTCATGCGGTTGATGGGTGGTGGAACGTTGATTCAGGTCAAGCCATGGGCCTGCCGAATTTGCACTCGGCCATGCAGACCGTGGACTCGGACTACTCGCACGGGGCCAACTTCGCCACCGCGGGAGCCACGGTGATGCCCATCACGTACCTGTCGCCCTTCCCGTTGCCCGTCCAGTATCTGCAGTTCCTGAGGTTCCAGCAGGACGTCATCGCTCTCCGCAGCAACCCAGGTAACGATTCCAGCCCATATGCTTCCATTTGCTCCATCTCCTCTCCTCGTCTTCTTATCAATGATGCCATGGGGCAGCCAGCCAGTCCGAGTCCTATATTCTGCGCACCGGCGTCTCGAATTTCACCCACTTCTCGTCCAATCATCACCACCATCCGGAAACCACATCTGAGGACGAAGTGATCTGGAGTTGGGACTGAGCTACAAATTCATCTGGCCTAGTCTTGTGATCAAGGGGACCGACCGCCGTGATGCCTTAAGCTTTGTGTTCCATGGGAGACTCAGTGTTGTGTGTTCAGGGCAATCTGATGCTGCACGAAAGCATTCGATTCGTTTCGGGGCCAAGTGTTATGATCTTGGGCCGACGTCGTGGGATTTGGATTTGGATTTGGCTTTGGGTTTGGATTGGTTCCCTGAGTCCGACTGATGGGCGAGAGATTTGGTGTCGTGCAGCCACGAAGCCTGCCCTATTGAGGCGGATTCCGACGATCGAGTCGTTCAGCACTGGGCTGTACATGATCGGGATGGGAGGGAATGATTTCACCTTCGGATACACCAAGGGTCAGAACATCAGCCAGGTGCAGCAGTTTTTGCCGCAAGTGGCAGCAGGTCTCGTGCAAGCTGTGAACGTGCTGTACTCCGCGGGAGCCAGGAACATCATCGTGCACGACATCGAGCCCCATGGTTGTCTTCCTTACATGCTCACCTTGATCCCTCACTCCCCCGAAGATCTGGACGAGTATGGCTGCATGGTCGAGTACAACGAAGCCTCACAGTGGTTCAACAACATGCTCAAGGAACAATTGGCCGAAGCTCGTGCCTCCCTCCCCGGCATCAGCCTCCACATGCTGTCCACCTACGACATCAAAAAAGAACTGGGCGGAAACCTCACTGCTGCCGGTATGGCGTCGACCCACATTCACACCTTTCCATTCCGTTTCCCATGGAGTTTCAATCTGTTAGTGTTTGGATTTATTTGACACGGTGCCGGAACTCCTCTACCAGTCTAACATCTCCGATCACCAGGTTTGTAGATCCGAGATGCTCTTGACATTGGGCTTCATCTTCTTTGACACAATTGCTCACTAAGTCTTGCTGAAGCTTATGTATCCAAGTGCATGCAAGCTCCATGCGGTCCTCAGACCATCAATTTGTAGATCAGAGATGCTCTTGATAGCTTTGCATCTGCATTGAGTTTCGTTGCTCACTTTGCTTTCTCTCGAGACCAGAATTTGGTTCAGAAACTCTGGTTTGAGATATCCGAGGCTTGCTTTTGTTACATGATAGCTCCAATCGATGGTCTGATACAGTCGATGTGTAGATGAGAGATCCTTCCTCTCGAGGGCAAATATTGATGCCCATCTCCTGCCGACTCCTTGGAGTTGTTTCAGAAACAAGTCTCGGCAAGGACTGCCAACAAAGACAGGAGTAGTGGGAGCAATTATTGTACGAGTCTGTGATGGTGTGGGGAGGCTAACAACGGGAAGATGTGGGCGGAATGTGTTGCAGGATTCGAGTTCAATACCAAGGCTTGCTGCGGAGTGCCATCAGAGTACAACTACAACTTGCAGGTGAACTGCGGAAAGACGAAGACCATCAACGGAGTGACATTGACAGCAGTGAAGTGCGACGACCCCAACAAGTACACCGTGTGGGATGGAGTGCACAACACCGACGCTGGAAACCGATATGTCGCCCAACAAATTCTCACCGGGAAGTACTTCGATGAGCCCTTCCCTAGGCTCACCGAAGAGTGCGAGCTCAAGTCCTTGGACTAGAAGAAAGTTGCAGCACATCACAGGTCTGTTCAATTTGCAGGCTTCAGATAGACAACACTTTGAGCTTTTTTTCTGGCTGGCTGGGATCGAGAGAGAGAGAGAGACAGGGAGAGACAGGGAGCTTTCAGTTCGAAACGTTTTTGATTGATCGATTCGTCGGAATGGTAAACTAGCATCATTGACTACAAGGACTCTGAGGCACTTGGACTCTGAGGCATCGATCGATTGGTGAGCGTGATCACTTGAATGGCTGGCTGCACGGCAACAGGGCGTCCCCATCCATCCCATGCACCCCAAACCAACCCACAACTGGACTGGGAAAACGTTTAGACGAGTGTGCACATAGTTTCCAGATCAACCACAGCTCAATTTGTTCGGGTACGTGTGGAGTTGAAGAATCAGAACCAGCATGATTCGTCCATCGATCTTGGCACCATAGATAGCTGCTGCACCTCTATCTTGGACCTACTTGGAATCATAGGGGCTCGAGGAGTGGTAAACAAAAAAACTCTGTGCAGAAAACATGTTGCGGTGATCAACATATTATTGTACACCGATAGATAGATTTGATAGACTGAAAGGCGATCATGATCACTAGATAGCTTGCTTCTCGGTCGATCATGAATAAAGCGAATAGTCTCAGACATCCAATCTCCGCAGCTAACTAGTTGGCCGGCTGTGGCCGGCAGGCCGGCCGGCCGGCCGGCTGGCTGTAGACAGTGGGTTATGTGGTTAGTGGGTCGGTAGTAGTTTAGACGTTATTTATTCTCGAAATACAGCAAAAGGTTCACCATCCATTCTTTGCGAGCAAACTCAGTTAGTAGAGATTCTGAAGTTTGCCCTGAAATTACAAAGATCTGCTTCAGGGGTTGGTCATACCTCAACTAGACCTGTGAGGTGGAGTTGTGAAAAATAGTTCGTTCTCGAAAGAAGAAGACTCATACGACCCAGGAATATGAGGGAGCAATGAAGAAGACAGAAAGACACAAGTGACTTTGTCGATCGGAATGCTGTTGGGGGTTGTTTCGGCATAGCCAGGCGGTTTGAATGCAAATAAAAAAGGCACATAAGTACACAAGTTCACACATCACATCATATCGACTGATGGTTGTTGTTGTCAGAGTGCTTGAGATCTTCAATTCCAGTCCATTGTGGTCGTGAATCGTTGGGTGTGATTACGCCTTGTACTCACAACCGGATGCTGCAACTTGGCTGGTGGCCAGTTGTGCTCCTGGCTCGAAGTTTTGAGGATGAGACAACCATAGCCTTTGATAATTCGGTTCGGTCGATTTGTAGCACGTACTAGATCCAGTTCACCAACGTGGTGGCTCTGAAGCGGAAAGTCTGTGCATGTCCAGGACTTGTCCATGAGATTGCTTCTTGGCTGTAGCCCCGTTAAATTACCACTCTCCTCGCTCTGGATGAAATGACAGCTGTCGAGCATTAAAGCAAACTTTAAGCTGGTGATCCTTGTAGAAGCCAGTACTCACTCCACGTTCATTTGTTCCTGAGCCTGGTGGATGTTTTATTTCCAAGCGAGGAAAGAGGACAGAGATTTTCACAGGTCCTATGCCTGCCTGCCATTTGAACCACGTTGAAATGCCTCCTGCTTTCCTCCGGTCCAATCACCAACAGAGCTCGAGGATGTGGCTGTACAACTGTGATCTACGGCGTCCTATATATGCGAAATCAATGTTGGATTTCTTTCCCCTCTCACTCGAGCTTGCCTGAGGTTGGGTCGGGAACTTGGGGTGCAGCCAATCTACGTCCATCCGGTGCTTTTTCAATGCTCTTCAGAGCTGTCCTTGTGGACAGATCAGGGTGAGCAGCGAAACCGCGAACTCACGACGTCGCAGACTGCTCGGGACTGACCGTACACCGCGACGTTACCATTAAATTCAGAGTATGGAAAAGTCGCTCCTGGTTGGGTATTATGATGGCTCTTTTTGCAGTGTTTTGGGATGTTATTTTAGAACTTAATATTTCCTCTGTTTCGTTAGATGGAGTTACCAGACCCCCCGTCCCGCATCAAGTCCAACGGTCATGATCAGGCCGTGAGTGCACCGTCACGTGTGATGCGAGTTCTAGTAGAGCCATCTCGCAGTGTACGAAAGACTCTCCAGCTTTCACTCACACCAGTCGGAGCACCAGTTACAGAGTAGAATTCAGTCTGTAGATTGAGATGGACGTGCTCGAGTGTCAAACATACGATGTGACGTTCGGGAGATGGAGATGAAACGGCTGCAAGTGTCCACCTGCTCCTGCTCGAGCGGGGTCATCCGAGTCTCCCAAATGGCAGCTGGATGATGACAACCCAAACGACAACCGCTGGATCGCAGGCAGTGATGAGCACGAATGCACCCGTTTTCCTTGGATTATCTCAACGATCGTCCAGCAGACAATGACCATGTTCCACGAAGTTACGGCCCATTGTCACCGAGTCAATCGGGAGCTGAAGTGCAGTGGAAATGTTTCGGTTCCATGGTGCTGGCAATACCCTCAGTCGGTGCACTGCCAGATTCACCTGAATCAGAGCACAACTCCGATGAAGCAAAATGCTTTGGAAAGCGAATATTCATTAGGGTGTTTCAAAATAGACCCACGGAAGAATGTACGGGAATGTACTAATTTCCGTAAAATTGAGATTTCGCTCCCGTAAATCTGTCGGGAATTTGAACATGTTCCTTCAGGAAGACATTTTATCTTAGTATATTCAAAAAATTTGATAATAGGAAAATATTTTTTAATTGGCGATATTGACTAGAAATTATCCTGAAAGTGGTATGTCAGGCATTAAAATTTGAAGGGTAACTTTTCAGTATTCCGAAAAAATTTATTTTGTAACCTTGAATAACATATTAGGGGACATCTGGTTGAAAGAACGACGGTAGTGTACTTTATGTTATTCCAACATGGTGTTTCTCATCTATACGTTCAATACAAAGCAGATTTGGTATGATTAGCTCATCTTTATTCCCCAAGAGATGATATCTACTAATTTTAATTGCAAAATCTCTAAAAATGTAATTATCTGCAATCATAAAAATTTAATCTAATAATAAATTATTTTTTTTACTTTTTTTACAAAATCTTAATGTTAATAGACTTCTTGAATTATAAAGAGAGCAAATAAAATATATAATAGGGGATGGTTATAGTAAATTCCAGATCCTAACAATTTGCAATCCTTGTCATCTTTGTTTCAGTTACACTTCTACCACAATTAGTGTTAATAAAATACAACTCATATACATAGATTGTTTAAGTTAAAAATATTGAAAATTACTTTTATACAAGGATTTTGACAAAGATTCAAGGTTATTTAGTTATAATTTTTTCATTTTTTTGCAATATTACAACTCAAAATATTATATTTTTCAAAAAATGTAACTATTTTTAAAATTATAAAAAATTAATGAATCACAACATTTAGCTTTTGAAGACATCATATAAAAAAATCAATATGTGTACATATTGATTTTGTTTGATTTTGGCAAGTTAAAAATTTATACAATATCAAAGTATATAGTTTGCACATATTCATTTTATTGTCTTGAACCTTGGTTCTTGTATTTTTATACATAATTTTTATCCCTCTATTCTTTTAAATTTATTTTTATAAAATTATAATAGTCAATAATACACCAATAAATTTAATAATAATATCATAAATATAATAATCATCAAATTTATTCCAAAATATAAGCATCAAAATTATCTTGGAAAAAATTTATGAAAAATTATGAACCAAACTATGTTCTTTCAACAACATCAAAATTTCAATTAAAATTCAATATATAAAAACATATATTTATAAGCAACAAACATTGTACAATGTGCTTAAATAAGTTTAAAAGACAGAATGAATAGATTTCAAGATAATTCTTTATGACCATAATTTCAATAAACAAAAAATAACAATAACATCCATCTTAATTATTATTTTTTGATGTTTCAAATATATCATAGAATTCAAATATGCAACCTTCAACAAAATATTACAATTTATTAAATATTTATTAAATATTTATTGCGTCATGATTTTATCAACTTCAATCAAGATGATACCTTTTGAAAGCCACAATCTCAAAGCTTGCATGTGATTTGCATGATAAATTTCATATAATAAATATAAAAATTGAACAAAATTGGATTCATTACCATTTCAACACTTTTTATTTTTTTATTTGGTAATCAAATTTATTTATTTATTTATTTATTTTGACCAATACTCACGTCCCCATGAGCTACGGGCTACAAATTGTAGTCAGGGTAGAACGAGCACTCGAGGAGCTAGTGTATGCAGGCTGATATTGTGTTGACTGATTCGTGTATCCGCGAAGTTACCCGGATATTCATCCATGAGTTGAGCTTGTCTGTAGCCATCAGAAGTACTCTATAGGGTGTTTCGCCGAGACGCAAACTTGTAACGAGAGATATCCCCATCCCGAAGTAAAGCAATCATTGAAATCAACTTGCTGTTGTCTATGGAATTGATATTGTGATGGGATTGTGAAGGAATTGAGTTAGATCGATTGCCTTCTTTGTGAGTACTCTTCGGACTCTGCAGTCTAGAGTTGGAAAGATGTCTAAATGCATGTTTCTCTTCTTTGCTAGTGTGGTTTGATCCCTCATTCCCTTGGGAACGAATCAATCTATATGAATTCAGACTTGGTAATGCATACCCGTACTATTACATACCACTTGACACTACACAATTGCTCTGATACCAATTGTGCAGTCTCAAGGCCCTCTGACCGATCCCCTTACCAAAACCGCCTCATCCGTACGACATCCAGTGTAATAGATAGAATATACAGACTACCAAGATCCCAAGATCCTACTCGAACCGACGCATGTTGCTGATGAGCATATTGCTGCTTCCACCGTTCTGTGAAGCGACTAGCAAATCACACAACTCTATCCACTTCCCTTTCCACAGCGTAATCCGGCGGTGTCATCCTATTTGGATGATAGTTTCATGTCGGGCTTCAAAACTCTAAGGGCATGACTAGATCTATCTACCATAGCACTACCCCTGAATCATCCACAAACTCTTGTTCAGCTCACTATCCAAGCCTCTACATCTGTCATCCCTTGGATTTCCACTTTCACGAACCTAGGCGATGTCAAATTCGACCGCTACGTGACGGCTGATACTACCTCATTCATTTGTTACATCTGTTTGATACGTCCTGAAAACAAGCAACGATGATAATTTCTCTCACGCTCTTCCAGACACTCTAGATCTGTACTCAATCTCCACTCCCTACCGTCTCTTAGTAATTCGCCCATACTCAGAGGTTCCAATCTCCATGATCCTGACAAACTCACCTGGACCATAACATTTCCCTACCCAATTGCAGTTAACCTCATCTCCACAGCCCACGTCAATGCCTTAGCCTTGAAGACATTCAGGCGATCATCCTGTCACAGATCTCGAGGCAAGGCTCCATATTGGCATATGCCTGCAAAGGGGAGCACTCCACGGCCCCATCCGCTGGTTTTTCCACCAATTCTTTCCTCCTCGGCCAACACACTTCTCTCCTAGCACTGATGAATGTTGGTTGGCTCACGCTCCTCTCGCGACGCTACTGCATGGTTGCAATCGGGATTCAAGAGCAATCGGCAGCAGCGCGGGCAAACATGGATCAAAGCAAGAAAAAAATTTGGGCATGCGCAAGAGCGATAGGGAGTCGGGACTCAGGCCCTAACGACGATTAATTTCTCAATGTTATGATTCTCTGCTCTGATACCAATTGTTGGTCCGAAACAGCAATACATGGAGAAACACAACATGCAATCAAGAGTCGACATAGGAAATACATGGTTCACCTCACTGAGGCTACGTCCACGGAACACACAAAATCACTTTACTACATAATCCTAATTTGTGTTACAGAGAGCTTCTGTCAGCCCTCTTATATAGTAGTACCAACCCTAACCCTAGTCTAACTAAATATAATCAAACTAACCAGAGTTACTCAAGACCAGAGTTAACTCTTAACACTAGTTAGGGGACGATTATGGTACACTTGTATTGGTATATGATGATCTATGTATTGTGATGTTTGATGTGACAGCGATGTATGTTGTGATGCGATATGTATGTGCACGACAGTTGTCATGACTTATGTAGTGGCATTTCTAATTAGGTAGGTGGACATATGCAGGAGCAGATATAACAGTTAGAGCCGGTTGTACAATTAGCGCCGTTTGCACTCAAACTGCCCTTAGGGCTGAGAGCGCCGTTAGGAGTCCTAGGGCTCAAGGGTTAGAGTTTGAAATAGGGCTTCTTGGAGGATAGTTTTTGAAGTTTAGCCTTTGAGAGTATGGCTATGGTAGATAGTAGCTAGTGCATGAATCTAGAGTCTTTGAAGCACAAAGTGGATTTGACTTGACTGTAATCTCTCTTTTATGCTATGGTTATGAGTGGAGTGTCGTTGTGGACGTTTTGAAAGTAGAAAAGATTATTGTGTTACACTTGTGTTGGTGTATGACCATCTGTGTATTGTGATGTTTGATGTGAGAGCAATGTATGTTATGATGCGATATGTATGTGCATGACAGCCTCTATCTTCTTCGTCCTAAATTGATGATCATGATATTTTTTTTGTGATTATTGAACCCATTCCATACATATCATGGTCACAACTCTGGCCTCCACGCTGTCGTGTTGTGACGCGGCTACTATGAAAAGATGATGACATGTGTAATCTTCAGAGCTGTTGTCATGACAACGATACTTTAGGTTAAGGTAACAGATGGCATTGTAAGGCTGTAAAGAGCTAGGGAGATCTAGACACATCACCTTGATGACTAAGGAGCTTATCTGATTGAAGTGGAGTCGACATAGGACGTGGATAGGGGACAACATGATCCTCAAGATGTACCATTGTCGAGTCCATTTGTGATCAACATCTGGTGTCTTCATCGTGATCGCTCTTGGGTATACTTAGCTGGTTCAAGTTGTCATTTTAACTCTTATTAGTGACAACTCATATTGTGTATAGTATGTCTAAGTAGAGTGTTTAGGATAGTTGTAAAGCTCTAAGTTTCAATGGAGCTAATTTGGCCACACTAGAGGTCAAAATATCATTCTTCATTCCCATTGGTCTAGGACTTTTGACCAATGAGGACACTAGGGCAACTTTTCGAGGTTTTTAGGGATTTTGGAAACCTTCTAGGGAGACATTCAAAAATCGGAGGATAGCGTTAGAAAGCTGACGCAACGGGCTACAACGTGGGCTCAAGAATGAATGGATTTGAAGGATCTGTCACTCTGAAACGATGATTCAAAAGTAGAGAAAGAAATTTCGACCTTTGAGTGTATTTGGAGTGTTTGTGAGAATCTGACGAGGGTTTTGGGAGATCTGAGTCAACTGAAATATAGTTCACGACTTGGGCTTGTGTTTTGATTGAGGTTTTGACTCGATTGGACGAGTTTTGAGTACAAAGTGATAGGTTGAAGTTTGTGCAAGCAGTTAGAGTTGCAGGATTGCACTGACTATCACAAACTTAGTACATCAATCATATCTTTTCAGATCAAAAATTTCTGTCAATAAAACTTTCCAGGGTTGAATTTCGGATGATGAGTGAACTTCTCATCAATTTTGAAAGCAATTGGAGTTAAAGATTGG
Organism: Marchantia paleacea; assembly: GCA_014180765.2. Lineage (NCBI taxonomy): Eukaryota > Viridiplantae > Streptophyta > Marchantiopsida > Marchantiales > Marchantiaceae > Marchantia > Marchantia paleacea. Next base: position 2,149,544 of record MUAA02000032.1, read on the forward strand.
GATGTGTGATGGGTTTTGTACACAGGGGTCTGCATATCGCCTTGTGATACAGTGGGTAAATCAACAATTGTTTTGAGAGATCTAGAAGGTAAAAACATTTGAAACTTTTTTGAGTGATAGTAAGGGTTGTGGAACAATTTTCTGTAAAGTTTGAAAGAAAGTTATTGGTTGAATCATCGGATATCATGATCTTCTTCCGCTGAAGTTTTACCGTTTGTAATGTGGAGTGCTGAGGAGAAGAAGAAGAGATTGACAATTCACACAAGGTTCTAGAGAGTTCTTCTACAGCCAAGCGCTCAGGCGTTCTCAAAGCAAAGAATTTTCCTCTACGACAACGCTCTCCAATATTTATTGACGTCTTGATTTGATAACTTGTGCTCCATTCAGCCTCTTTATCTTATGTTGGATAGTTAAGAAGATTGTCAAATCAAATCATATTGGAAATTTTGATTCAACATCATATACCATACAGAAAGGTGAGTATCATATTGATGTTTTTCAAGTTTTTTAGAACTCCCTAAAGATAGTATGTAGCATCTTGTCCCAATTTTGCTTACTCCCATCCATGTTTGTATCCTTGATCAACATCATGCAAAGTGTGTAGTTGGTTTACGCTGCCACCCTGTTAGCATTTGGTTTGTAGAAAGTAGTGACATGTGGCTTGATGGAGAAATAATCTCACATGGATTGTATAATGCTGTCAACAAACTCACCACCTCTATCTTATATAATCTCTAGAGGACATCCAAATCTAGTTATTATCCTCTTGTAGAGAAAGCTAGTCACTTATTTCTTATTAATAGATTTTAGAGATCTAACTTCTACTCATTTGGTTAGATAATATGTAGTTATCATAATGAACATCTTATTCCAAGAAGTAAGGTTCAAGGGTTCTACAAGATCTATTCCCCATTTCTTGAAAGGACCTAAAATAGGAATTGATGTCAAAGGAGAGGTTTTCATGGACTCTTTAGCAAAAATTTGACACACATCACAACTCTTGCAAATTTTCACACAACCTTTGAAAATGTCCTTCCAATGATAACATGCATTAAATTTAAGTTGTTATTTTGATATTAAATTAATAAAAAATTTACATATTTAGATTATAACTAAGTAGTATGTCTAGGTTTGGTTGTAAAGTTTTAAGTTAAATGGAGCTACTTTGGCCACACTATGAACAAAAAGTCATTTTTCATTCTCAATCATCATGAAGTTTGGACCAATGATTACAACTTGTATAACTCTTTTGACGGTTCAAGGAGTTTTTGAAATGATTATGATAATCATTTTATGATTATGATAATCAAATTACAGATTGAGGGATAAGGTTGAAAATCTCATAAAGGGAGCTACAAGGTGAACTTAAAAATGAATGCAATTAAAATAATTGTTAATCTATTATGGTGATTTTAAACTATAAGAGTTAAATTGAGACCATAAAATTTGGGAGTATTATTAAAATTATATGAGGCTTTCAATGATCATATTAAGCAAACTTATTATTTACAACATAAGTTTTTGTTTAGATTCAATTTTAATTCTATTAGATGAGATTTGAGAATTGTATGATAGCCTAGTTTTTTGCACAATGATAATAACTGTTGCAAGATTTCATTCAATATCACAAGGTTAGCACATAACTATAATTTTTATTATCATAGTTTTGATAAACAAAACTTTCTTGTGTTGTAGCTTTCATCTTGAAAACTTTTCTCATGAAATTTGAAGGCATTAAAAATAAAAGATTGAGATTTATAACATTTTTGTACATGAAATCTGCATTTCGTCTTATGATAGAGTGGTTGTTTGAAGCATTTTTCCAAGAAATCTAAGAGAAAATAATATATGACTGTAATTATATATGAGGTAAGACAGAAAAAAAATGATTGAGTTATGTTAACCTAGGAACTTGATACAAGTTTTGCATATAAGTTTGTGATCATTGATAATCAATTAACATTTGAATTGGTAAAGTTGAGCCAAAGAATTGAAACTCATAGAAGGGTTATGAGTCTTTTATAGCTACACGCTCAAGGGTTCTAACAATGAAGCAAAATTCTTGCAACATCCCTTGTATCTAAAATATTCTAAAACTTATAATCATATGATCTATTTTTAAAAAATTTGGAAACCTAACCTATCATCATCTCAATCATTCTTGTGAGAAACTAGAAGTGATGACAAGCTCTCATAAGAGCTAAGCATCACTTCAACTTCTCACAAGAGAAATGCACAACAAGCTCTAGAGTGAGAACCAATGATCAAGTCCTCAACACTCCTATAAAATCATGTACCCACAAAAAACCATCATAGAATACATACAAGAAGTAAATATGGAGGAGATCTAAACACAAGAAACAAAATAAAAGTCCTCTGTACTTAGATTTTCCTAACCCAACCATGGTTGAATCTTGTCATCAACTAATAAATGATATATTATAAAATTCAATGTTTTGAGTTAATCAATGCTACTAAATTATCCTCTGGATTGATTCAAGTCTCAAATTAAGAATATTAGAACTGACAATTCAAAATTTGGTATATATTTGAAAAATTGGAACATATTAATTTATTTTTCTTTACTATAAATTCAAAATATGACAACTCATGAAAGCTGTTTCAACTCAAAGATTCATTTGAGTTCAACATTAACTCTAAGACCTTGCAAAAATCATGGTTGATTCGAAAAATATCTAACCATCTGATTTTAGAGAAAGCTTTCTAGCTCTCTTTTTTATTACTTCCTTTCCAATTCTTCAATTCATACACAAAATCATTATCAATTAAAAATTAACATCATTCTTACATGAAAAACTAATTAGTACTTACAATTTAACCTTTAACTTTTGTTTGTACTTTAAATTTATATTGTATTTATTTTATTCATATTTTTATTTATATTTTGTAATTTTTTAAATGTCATTACCTTCTTGATCTTTCGGAATAATCATTGCATCCACAAGATGATGTGTTGATCCGTGAATCAAGACTATCATAATTTCAATCTTTACATCAAACAGCTCTAAATTGTATAGAAAGAATTCAAAAAATACAAACTACAAACCTTTAAAATAAAAGTATACAATTGATTTAAATTTATAAAAGAAAAATTTACAACCAATCATTTAACCTTGTGATAGTTTATGTAATCTTTCAACTCTAATTCTAAACACAAAATTTAAGCTATTCTACCTTAATCAAATTTCATTAAATTAATCTAAATTTTAAGTCTAAATGCAACCTTACTTTGTGAATTATACTGTAAATTAATCTAATTATTCAAAATACTCATAGTATTTTGAAAATACTCCATAAAGTCTATAATTCATATTCTAGATTATATTATCAACTCTTAATTACTCTTTTTATTTTCTAATTATCATGATTTATTAAAAATATATTTATTCATTTAATCCTTACATCTACCTTGTAGTTATTATAGAAAAAGAATGATTTCTAGCAAGAATCTAAAAATTGTCAAAACTTGGATAAAGTTTAGAATTACCCACATTGGTTCAAACATCATACATAATAAAAATGAAGATTTAGTTTTCTAATTTAGTGAAACTAAAGTAAATTTTATTCAAAATTAGAGCTTTAAACCAAACCTAATTATACTACTTAGTCATCTTATATTAAATTATTTTTTAAAAATATAATATAAAAACAAGAAACTAAAATTATATCATTATAAAAAAAATTAAAAAAAATTTAGAGTTTTTATTTGAGAGTAACTTTTCTCACCAAAATTTTTAAAAATTAATTCCATATTGTTTGCATTTGGTCGATAAGTTGTGATGAATACAAAATTTTTTGTTGAAAACTTTAAACTAAATCAAAACATAAATTGTTAAATTTTAGATTTCATTGCATGAAACAATTACAAAAATGAACATCTTCAATGAATTTATCACTTTTATCAAAAAATTATCACTAAAGAAATATAGTAATCATGTCCAAAAGGTAGCAATGAATACACTCAATGTTATCACAATGGTTTAGGTATTAGTATTATTACTCTCATGTCTATGTCTCACATCAACTCCATTTGGATTAAAATATACTTTCTAATCATCAAAGAAAATTTATAAATCTTATTTTCTACCTATTTTCATAAATGTATATGATAAAATTCAAGAGAATATTTCTTATAGTATTATTAAAATCTTTATTCTATGAAGCAAAGTCAAATTTTATTTTTTTCGAAGCCATGCAAAGAACCACAAAACTACCTTAATCTAAAATGTCATTGCCTTGATAAATAACTTTGAAAATAACACATGTCATCAATTTTTTTAAATAGTTGTCTCACAAAACAACACAATATTCCTAGAATATTTTGCTTCAATCATCAACACTTTAAATTATCTCAAAGGTTGATCACTTTTATTAATCATATTGATATCATACATCAACTTTGAAACAACATTGTTGTTATAAATTTCAAATAAATTTTGAATGAAACCTCATATTTATAATTATTTAATTATTTGCAATTATTAAAAATATCATCTTGTCTAGTATTTTTTCACTTTGGTCAATAAATTATAACTATAATTAAAAATATTCAAATAAATATTTTTATATATTATAAATCCATTAATATATAATATATTATATTCAATAAGGTGTCAAAAATTTTAATTTGTTTATTTTTAGACCAACATAGCACCTCTTTCCAATTGGTGTTATTTTATCATCATGATCACATATACAAAATTGGTTAAGATAATTACAATGATTTATTTCTAATAATATTCAATTAAGCTAATCCTGATCTTTTCATATGAATGGATTATTTATTGTCAAATGCATTCTTCCAGTTTTGATGTAAATTTTTTCATATAGTCAAATATAAAAAATTAAATTGATATTGATATATAGTCAAAATAATAATTTGAAATTTTTAAGTAAAAACTAAATTACAAATGAAACCGGGGAGTTTAATACTTGAGAGTAATATGCATCATCAAAGTTTATAACAATCAACTTATTATAATTTATTTTTAGTAAATAATAATGATAGTTTGGAAACCATTTGTTGAAAGTCATCACCAATTGATGTAAAGTTTTTTATATAGTCAAATATAAAAAATTAAATTGATATTGATATAGATGAAGTTTAAAAAAAATCAAAAAAAATCAAGTTTCATCATTTTTATTGATTTTTTAAATCATGTTATAAGGTGTCAAATTTTTTTATTCAGATTTTGTTAATAAAACTTCATTGTGAATTTTAAAAATTATTAAAAAAATTTATTGAATTAAATTTTTACATAAAATATTCATGAATATATACTTAAATATTTCATATTTAAATTTATTATTTGTTTGAAATTTATAATTATAATTTTTTCAATTAATTCATAGTTATAATAAATCTCATTTTATACAAATTATCATATAAAAAATTTTAATTCTAAAATTATAAAAATTAAAAAATTATTAAAAATATTTTAATAAATAAAAGTCATGTTCGGGTTGGAGCCTTGATTCAATGAAGACTTTGTTAATCAAATTATTCATTCCTTTTGAGTGATATCCTACTCTTTGTGAGAATTTGCATAATGGAGTTTTGAATTTGAGAGTTTTTGTAAGAGTGTACATTAGGGTCATGGTCATAGGGTGTGAACAAATACTTTTAGATTCATGATGAATTTCCAAAAAGCCATCGGATGTAAATCTGAGGAGAGTCAGCCCGGAGATCACAAAAAAAAATGATCTATCGAGAGTAGACCATGCCATACACTTTGACACCTTGACTCTCAAGCATACGAGATGAAGATTGGTAGTCAAGTAATCAAAGGCCTATCTAAGATTGACGGGAGTGAGATGGAAAGAGGAGAGTAGGTTATGGTCAGTATTAATTTTTCGCATATTGTAGGACTATACTTTGTCAAACATGGAGAGTGAGCAGACAATTCTTTTTGTTTTTCCATTAGGGGTTGATTGGTATCTAAATTGAACACTATGGAAAATTGTATAGAGAGATATTAGTGAATTTGTTATTTTTAGGATTTTGAGTGATTTTTCTCAAATCGGATATATGGGTCAAGTCTTTTTGTTCCAATCTCTTCCTTTTCATGCCTTGGTTCTATTTTCATGTGAGGTGGGTGTCAAGGGGTTGCAATTTTGAAGTTTGGAGGAGATACATGATGGAATGCCTTGGGTCCTTATCGTTCTCTAACTATAGCTTCACTTCCCCTCATGGGGCCGCCTAAATCGGTGTGCAATACATCATGTCTGGTATGTCATTGTTTGGGGTAAAAACCCAAGTGGAAAAGATGCACAAAGATTATGATTGGACCACTTGGGATGCGTAAGTGGGATGACAATCACATCGACATTTGTCACTTCGAGGAACATGCAGACTACATCGATTCCTTCATTGATCTTTCCGGGTATACCGATTGGATTGTGGGAATGGTTAGCATCCCAATCAAGTTCTATTCTAGGGATTTTCGAGACTAGGTTCCCATGTTCATGTTTATTCCATAGGCTCTCTCATGCACTCCATGACAGTGGCTAGACGTGCTTTTAGCTTACCGTTCGATCGGTTGGCATGTGATCCCATGGACGAGTTAGCGTGGTTTTTGTTCTTTTACTTCCACGATGATGTCTACGCTATACTAGAGGGGGATGTGATGGATATAGGGAGGTGGCAACTAGATTTCGGAGATTTTGTGTAGGGGATTGAACTATATTGCATGAAAAGTATGTACGGTCACACAGATAAGGAGTCGGGTTCAACCACATGATACTTTTGGTTTGGCTCGATTGTGAAGGTGTAGGATCTTGAAGCAAGCCGGGGAGTATAGCTAGGCTGCACAAGCCCTTCATCTTTTGTTTATGGCTAGTCCTATTGAGGAGACTATTTCCTCTTTACGCCATCCATGGATGAGAAATTACCATTAGAGGTCTTGGAGTATCAGCTAGAGGAGCCATTATATCTTGATAGATAGCTTTTTGCCCATTTTCTATGCACAACCCCACGTCTATCCTAAGGAGGCTTCTCATGGTATATGAGCATCTTCGAGATTGCTTTAAGGTAGATGATCCCTCTAGTGGTTTCACGAAGTTGTTCTATATGGCTGTATCAGTTGCAAGAGGGGAGTTTCTGTTGTCAATTAGTCAAATGTTAGGTGCTAGTTGACTTCTCGCGGTGGAGAAGTACACAAGGGGCATTAGACCGATTGCTATCGGGGAGGTCTCATTGCGTCTTGTTAGTCGTAGCTTTGTCTTGTAACATCGTTCACACTTCTAGCAACATGTTTGTCAATACTAGTTTGGAGTCATCACACTAGGAGGTTGTGAGGCGGTATCATTGGGCATTACATCACTTTTAGATATCCATCGGGATTGGTTTGTCTTGCAGGTGGACGTTGAAAACGGTTTTCATAGTGTCTCACATGCATCCATCTTTAGAGAGCTTAGAGAGGCTGTGGAACTTTATCGAGCCTCATTCCTTTTCTACAGTTCACATTCTTCTTTCTTCTATCAATATGGCTTTTCACAAGAGGAAGTCACTCTTCTATAGTTTGCCGCTGGTACTCCAAAAACAAAGCTTCCCAAAACAAGGTCTCTCCAAAATTAAGATCACAAAACTAACTTGAGAGGTGTTTCTCAACCTCTCTATTTATACTACTTAGAATCTTACCCTAGTAACTATAAGTAATCACCATGTAACTTTCTCTTACCAAGTTTAATCAAGGTAGAGATCACAAACCCCAATGAAAAGGGTACATGGCAACATGCAATTGGTCCACTTGGATCTTCTAGGGCAGAGATAGCTATCCATGATGCCATTATTTATCACCGAGTCTCTCAGTGTTTCTAGTGCTTTGATCGAGGTGCCATTCGGCCTTTCACCATCGTTCTTTGAGCATGGTGACAGCTCTTTATAGGCTTCTTATCCACAAATTTATGTCTCTAGTCTTGGAGTTATATGGAGCTATGGACGCCGACTTCGACATGTTCGTGAAAGAGTGCGCAAGAGCATACCATACTAGACGGCATGGGGTATCACTCTCTTTAGGTTATTATATAGCCTATTAAACCCAATGTGTTTTCATTGCGCTACAAAGAGCACTAGCTAGTGCTATCCATATGAGAGCAATCACTGTAGTTGATGCTTGTTCGGATGCTATGTTGTTTGTAGACCATTTGACATATGTAGTTAGGATATGTTAGGTGTTTTAGTACATATTTCCCAGTGTGATGCTATTGTGGTCTAGCACCATGTTACCAATTGGGTTTCCTCCATGTAGGACTGGATGGGGTCTGACCATCCTTTTTGTTATTTTACTTTCTTCTTGCTCCATATATATTGGAAAGGAAAGAAAGAAGAACATTGGGTGATTTATTTCCTGATACTTGAAGATACATGAGTCGAAACGCTATTGGTGGTTCGGCATACGGACGATTCGATCCATCACGCGGGGGCAAGCATGACGAGGACGTGCTAGGACGCGGCCACGTGTGGATTACGATCGGTGACTGTCGGGAAGACCGAAGAGCAAGCGCAGAGAGAGACAGAGAGGGCGTTAGCACGAGAAAGGTCCAGTGACTGACTCGAATCGATAAACACCAACCTTCTCTCGTGCAGCGAGATTAATAGTTAAAAAAAAGACGTTCAACTCTGAATAATTCAATTCCCGTGCCTGGCGCTTAGTCGAGACGGGGTCGCCTTTCAAAGTGACGACCTGAAGAATCCGAGAGAATGGAACTTTCGTGCCCTAGTGTGACTTCGGCACGACGAGCGCCTAATCTCGATCTCTTACGGGGATCGTCGAAGCGGAGCTTCAATCAGAAGGGTTCGGTGGGAAGCGTTGTTGGTGGGAGTAAATCTGTGACGAGGTTCGCGGTGGTTAGTTCTCGCGGCGCAGGAGGGGTTTTGTCGACCGGATTTGGTGGAGTGCGTGGAAGCGGCAGGAGTTTCAGGTCTCGGATTCGGGCCATGGGGACTTCCACGGAAATCAAGGAGGGCGTAGAGTTGAAGGTGTACGAGAACGTGCAGAATTTGGGTGACGATCTGGCTGCTTACGTCGCGGACCTTTCGAAATCCGCTGTGGAGGCCAGAGGGGCCTTCAGCATCGTTCTCTCTGGGGGTTCACTCATCAGTACCATGGGGTGAGTTCCGCTGCGCTGGCTTCCAGAGCTACATGTAGAAGGGCTCTTTCTTTTGTCGCTGAGTGGAAGGAATCCGATCGCAATTCGAACGGAAATTCATTAGGAACTCTCGTTTCGTGATGATGGGACATTTGATTTCTTCCAGTGCTGATTGTTTTATTCGCGTCTGGTGTCCATCACGAGGTAACATTTGAGTTTTCGTTTTGCCAGGAAGCTGACTGAAGAGCCATACCTTGGAAGCATCAACTGGGCTGGATGGCATGTGTTTTGGGCTGATGAGCGTGTAGTTCCTCTGGATCATCCCGACAGCAACTACAAGCTCGCTCTTGATGGACTGCTGTCGAAGGTAAACGCATCCATTTTCTGCCCTTTCTACCTCAGGGTACAAAGCTCGGCTTGGTGAAGATTTGTTTTTGCGGAAAAGATGTAAGGAATCCTTCTCAAGTCAAGTCCTTCTCAAGTCGGAAAGATTACGAGTCGCAAGAAGAGCGTGGTGGGTTGCGTTCGTCGAGGTTGATGAAGAACACCGTTAGGTTTTGAATGGGAGCTGTTTTCTGTAGTTGCTCGTGGTGGGCTCGTACGTTTCCAACTGACTCAGGCAGTTGTCACTAACGCCACGGATTTTATCAGGTGCCGATTCCACCTGGTAACGTGTATGCTATCAACGACAAGCTATCACCTCAAAAAGCAGCCGAGGATTACGAGCTGGGTTTGAAGCAGCTAGTGAAGAAGAATGTTCTGCGTTTGAATGAAGCTGGAGAGTATCCCCGTTTTGATCTCGTACTCCTTGGGATGGGACCTGATGGACACCTTGCTTCTCTGTTCCCTCACCATCCTCTAGTTTCGAAAACAGACACTTGGGTTGCTTCCATCGAGGACTCACCAAAACCACCACCCGAGAGGATCACACTCACCCTCCCTGTCATCAATGCTGCAGAAAATGTGGCCTTCGTGGCTACGGGATCAGGGAAAGCAGACAAATTGAAGCAAGTTTTTGGTGGGGATTTACCTTTTGGTGAAGTTCCTGCAAAGCTCGTGAGCCCTGTGAGGGGAAAGCTCGTGTGGTTTGCCGACAAGCCTGCAGTTGCCAAGCTGTGAAGTGAGTGGATTTCATTTTCTGTCACTAGCTGGCCGCTACGAGGAAATTTTTGTAACAGGCAATCTTCTTCGAATCTTCTTCTTCTTTTAAGTTTTGAGGTCATATCACCATCGCCATTGGGTTGCAAGCCCTGTCCCAACATAAGTTGAGAGAACTTTCCCAACATTTTTCCGGGACTACTCTGTCACAATACGAATAAAAAAATGTACACTACCGAAGTTGCTCCTGAATCGTGCTCAGCAAAGTTTTGCGAATACTGCACGTGTATGAATCTCCATGTCCTCCGTGCATCTGTTGGGACATATATTCAAGTGCAGTTTCCCTGAGCAAGACACTCAAAACTGTCACAGGCTCATGTGGGCAGATGAACCCGTACTGCCAAAAAACGCCAATCTGGTATCTCTCAGCAGCACAAGATCTCGAGGTATAATCACCTTTAACAACTGAAAAAGAAATTCTGTCTTGGCTTTTGGTTGTCGTCAGTGAATATTCTTGCCTCGTGATCTGAAGTTCGTCTTGCTCGTGGGAGGTCACAGCTGCTAAACGGATCAGAGGAGATTCTGAGTACTTGTAGATGTCTGAAGCTTGTGTCGTAATGTACCGACTGTCATGCCTGACGGAGAGTTATCTTGGACTATCAAGTTCCCAGCTTGACAGTAATCAAACCTGCACACTACCAAGAATCAACGTTGGGCGACAACATAATGCTGTCTTTCCAGATGAGTGTGCGACATCCAAGATTTGGTCAAATTCACAAAGCTAAACTCCGCTAACACTCAACAACTGCTCTTCCCTGTTTTCTCAACCGAAGTGAACTGAAGCTGAAACAAGAATGATTATACTCCCGATCAGTTGTCAAGTACTTCAAAGAAGTGGGATGTTTAAGCGGAGACTGAATGGACGATTATTACTTGTCACTCTTTCGCGCAGATTATCATAAGCTCGTTGAAAATTCACGGTAGCACCACTTTAAACATCTGGTCCGCAAAACCAGGCTGCGTGACAAGGTCCGTGATGAAATCACCAGCAACCCCGCCAGAAGGAAACTTATTACGGCAATATCAGGAGCCGAATTTTCGCCTTGCCCAAAACAAAGATCTCGGCTCCTTGTAGATTCACTAAAATGTCCAGATTTCGAGCAAGCACAGCCACCACGACTCCAAATCCAAACTGACCACATTCAAACCAAGAGTGCTGAGGAATCTTCAGAAAAATATCTGGACGATGACAACGTCGCAAAAGTATGACACAACCTACAAGCGTCAGAAACTCGAATCTATCTATGCATCGATCGACAATCAGAGAGCGGTGGAGTCGGGTGGACAATGGACGACACGCATGGTGCAAGACCAACCTCATGGACTCCCCAAAAAGCTCACACGGGACGCATACAAGCACATACTCTTCCGAGAAGAAGAACCTCAAAACGCATCACCAAATCCTACTCGAGGAACGCCGAATTTGACGAATTTGAAGAAAATTCAAATTCTGCGCCATTTCTTTTCGCTCTGACAAAGCTTCAGAGGGATTGAACTTTGAAGGGATGTCTTTGCACGTTCTCCGTTTAGTTCTTGTATGGAATGATATGGGATTTGGAACTCGGGATGTTCTTGTAGGAAGTTTCTTGGGCATCGCTGATGATCCGTTGGATCGATCGGAGGATGGGATCGGACGGCGGGCGGAGCGAAGGGTCGGGTGACAGAGTTGTAGGGCTGAGTATTAGAGCGAGGAATGGCGCGGAGATCGTTCTTTCTCGTCAAGCAGCGTTAGGCTGCGCACTTTGCAGCGAAGAAGGAAGAGTCTGGAGCTTGTGCCGTGCCATCCTAATTTTGCCATTCTGAGAGTCCGTCAACATGCAGATCTTTGTAAAGACCCGTAAGTTTCTTCTTCGCCCTTCGTTCCCTGGTCCAGTTTGAAAGGGATTGCCTGTCGAGGTTTTCTTTTTCTCGTCGTAGGTGGAGCCTCTGATCTTTCGCACCGAGGACGGAAATCTTCGTCGATGAGCTGTTTCTTAGCATCTGGAGCCGTTGTAGAGACGTTCGCCTGATTTTATTTCATTTGAGGTTATGTGATTAGGTCTGGACTTATTGAATGTCTCCCGTGTCGGGAAGGAAAGTGCTCCAGTCGCGATCGCAGTCAGCTATCGCCCCCTTGTGGTTGATATTTGGTAGTTTTCTGGAGCTTTCAGGTGTCTTCAGGAGTGTGCTTCGTGAGGCACTCTCGAATGAGCTTGTATTCTGCAAATATTTGTTTGAATGTCCTTGGTATCAGCGATATAGTGAGTTGAAAGTTGATCAGCGTTTTGGATTGTGGCGTTGCACAGTAACGGGCAAGACTATCACCCTTGAGGTGGAGTCTTCTGACACCATCGACAATGTGAAGACCAAGATCCAGGACAAAGAGGGGATCCCCCCAGACCAGCAGCGATTGATCTTCGCTGGTAAACAGCTCGAAGATGGTCGCACCCTTGCCGACTACAACATCCAAAAGGAGTCTACCCTGCACCTGGTGCTTAGACTTCGTGGAGGAGCGAAGAAGCGCAAAAAAAAAACCTACACCAAGCCCAAGAAGATCAAACACAAGAAGAAAAAAGTCAAGCTAGCCGTCCTCCAATACTACAAGGTTGATGACAGCGGGAAGGTTCACCGCTTGCGTAAGGAGTGCCCTACTCCTGAATGTGGGGCCGGAACTTTCATGGCCAACCACTTCGACCGTCATTACTGCGGAAAGTGTGGTTTGACCTACGTCTACCAAAAGGCTGGTGCCGAATAGACACAGTATTAGTTTAACAGAGGAGCAATTTTTTGACCAGAGTAAAGCTCCTTTCAATTGAAGGAATTGGATCCATCAACTTGTCCACTTCTGTGAGATGAATGTTTTGCATGCTGTGAATGTCCACCTCGTACGCTCATTTAAGGCATTGTATCACGCTGAGTGCTTGGTTCAGTTAAGTACACCTGTTTGTCCCGTACGCAGTTTCAGATTTTTCGATCGTCTTTTTCTATTGTTTGGATGAGCATTCGAATGTTGGTGGCCACTGGTCTTGAAACGTGTCTGACGAGTGAAATGTATACATAGGATGTTTACACTGTGTAAACTGTATAGGAGCCTGCTCTGGTGACGTATTGCTGCCACATGAATTAGAAATGGAACGACGAAGAATGAGAATTCAATGAAACGTTTTAATTGATAGAATGTTTCGCGTGAATATGGATAAAATTTTGCTGTTTGCCACTACAAATACTGAAACGCGTGGCCTTCGAGTCGAGAATATTAGCGTTGCTTTCTCATATTAAACAGAGAAAAAGTCTTCATTCCTTATTTAGCAAGCTACTAAAATATTCCCGTTGGGTCTGTGTGAACATGCATGAGACGATATATTGGTTTATACCTCGGTAGCGGGATTCATCGTGGTCATACTCACAAATGCCATGTTTTCAGAGTAACACCTCAAAAGTAATTCAATTTCTTCTCCCGACATCTTGCTGTTTGAACAAGCGTATCCTGCTTTCTCTGCATTCCCGTGAGTGAACTCCATCACTCATGGTCTCCACCGAAAGTTTGCAAGGTCTTTTTCCACCGGAAAGCAAAACGTCACTTTCTTTCAAATGCACACTACACTTCTTCCACTCACTGTCCACGAGGTAAGAACAAACTTCTCCGCTTCCCTCGAGGCGTTGGTGCTTTTACATGAAGCTTCTCTTATCCGTAATCCGCTCTTCGTCTGCTCAAATAAAACTGAAATTATTTCCTCTTCACTACTCTATTTTGATGAGTTAACAATGAACAAACGAGATGTTCAGCCTAAAAGCAGAAAAATGGCAAACATTTGCTCCAGAGACTCGTCAATTCATAATTTGAGTCGCGAATTGTAATTTAAGTACACAGGATCCTACGATGTCCTTGCGTTTTCTATTCTTGCATCGGGAAGGGAGTGCTGCTTAGTAGCTTCAACCCTTGCAGTATAAGCGATTTAGCTGCGGCATTTTTCTCCAACGTTTGAGCTTCTTGCAATCTTCTCTCTAAAGACCCCATAAGGGATTTCTCTAATCCTGATCCCAGGTCGGCTACCTTTACTATCTCCACAACGCACTCTAATGCTGCAGTATGTACCTGCGTAACAGTGAAAACCACTGGATGTTAGCGACTCATTCCATATCCAGCCAGAGTCCGGAAAGCATGACATTTTGGTCTCACGACAATGTCAAACTGAGACAACACTAATACCAACCTCATTTTGAGGATTCCCTTACCTGTAATACTTTCACTTCACTCACACAGTCCATGACAGGAGATAGTAGGGTTTCCAGCCACTGCTTAGATTGCAACAGACGATCAGGTTAGTACAATACATGATAGAGTATCCTACTAGCGGACAGGGCTGAGAATTAAAATCTGAGATGAGATTAGACTCGCAAAATTGTGCATTCTGCAATTTGTCCAGAGTCATCAACTTACAGGTTTGGCGATGAGATAAGTTGCTTCGAAGTCTTTGTCCTTCACGTCGAGAACAACTTTGAGCCTCCCCAGAAAGACTTTGATGGTGGATAAAGAAGCTAACTTGACTGCATGATTCAACAGCCCAGAGCCAGCGTTAACTTATTGGACACGCAGTTGCAAGATATAACCTCGTGGTGCACATAGTTTGCGTGATCATCAGAAGAAGATCTATCTACTCGGACAGCAAATGGGCAATTCAGCCTAATCAAGAGGTAATGTACCTGGCCAAAGATGTCCTTGACCAAGAGTAGCCACTAATGCTGTTGTGATATCTTTTCCTGACGCAAGTGTAGAAGTGGAGGATGGGGCTTCAAGTGCTGCTGCCAAACAGGAGAGCACCTTCTCAAATGGTGCTGCCGACTCCTTTGGCTCCTCTGGCTCTGAATCAACGAAATGGAGACAAAAACTTTTCATTCTATCTCACCGGTTGAGGGCAAGAAAAGTTCTTATTTCGTGTTGTGAGAGTCAGACAATAGCAGAAACTCACGAACAGTAAAATGTAAATTGAATTGACTATTAATTATAAGAGGTAAATACTAAAATAAATTAGTAATTACCTCTTATAACTTACTTTACTTTATGGTTACCTTTCAGGGTTTCGGATTTGTGTGCCCAGGTTCAAAGCTGAACCTGAAAACTGTATATATTGGTACTCAGTCTGAATAGTCAGGTCATAGAGTACATCTTACAAGTGATCATTCCCTAGTGTACTGATCACACCTGTGAGGTGTTGGATTACTGAGATGTACGGGTTGTGATAGCTTAATTCGAGTTTGAGCTTCGTTCAAGGTGGAGAGTGCTACATTGAGAGTTCTGATCTCAGGAGCACTGCTCAGAATTGTTAGATTGAGTGTGAGCAAGCTATGGCAAGTGCAAGAGAGTCCAAAGGACCTGCTGTGGAAGTGATGCATCTAGTTCATATCTGTATTCTGAATATCAAAATTTCGTATGAAAAAAGTTTGTGAATTTCGCAACAAGACAAGCGGAGACAACCCTAAATAAAAATTCTTACTATGCAAGATCAAATTTTGTAAACTAAACACAATGAGGGAAAACAACACCAAATTGAAGATAACAGGTGTTGCTTAGTTCCTCAGATGCACTGTTCTGTAGCATTTTATCCAAATACAAGATAACCTGCTTCAAATTTACACAAAAGGCGAAAACGACGCAACAGACCTGTATCGGCTGAAATATCAGTTACTACTGTCTTCGCAGGAGGTGGTAACGTGCATTCCCCTACTAAATGACTCACAACCTTTGTGATTAGGTCGTGATCCTTGAAAGCCTTGAGAACCTGGACAGCAGATTAAGTAGACAATCAATATACACACTCCTCCACTGAATGATCAAAAGTTTTGCTGCTCCTCCAGTTCAACCGTGATAACGTCATATTGTCCTATTAGAATATATACCTCTTCCAAGCAAGAATATGCTGCAAGTCGGTACGAGCCCTTCTTGCGAGAACAAGCAGCAAGAATAGCTACTGCCAAAGATTCAGGGCCAAGTGAGCTGGATGTTGAGCTAGCCGAAGAAATGGCTTTCGGGCAATATTTACAAAGAGCTCCAATAGCTTCTAATACTGCCTCTTTGCCCTGCTCACATGGCAATATCAGAACTTAGAATACAGTCAAAACGGCGAAGGTTGTGTACAATTCAAAAACCCGATATCTACAACGTGCTAGACTTCCATTGTGGAAAGGGCTACGCTCCCATGGTTCCATGCTATAATGAATTCTTCTGATAACTTTCCTACTCGTCATTGAAATGGCATCTTATTGCTGATTCGGCTCAGAGTAGCCAATCAACTCTTTGCTGGCTCCCGCAGAAGTAGAAACACATCATGACCTCAGAAGAAACAGAAGAAACCCACCTCCCAAAGGCGGCCCGGTAACTCCGCGAGCAAATCTGTCAAAAGTTGAGGAACATTCGAGCCTATTGATTCACCTGCCTTCTCAGCCATGAAGGCGGTTGCTTTTGCACTCTGAAAACAGAATCCACCAAATTACTCCGTAAGGGGTTGGAACATCAAGAAATTTGAAGATGATTGTCATACTTCAGAATATAATTTTAAACGATTGTTCTCTTATAGAAGATGTTTACAATTCATCAACTAGACGACATCCACAATCAAGCTCTATGTCCAGACCTTTTTCTTCTGAGACCATGATGACGATGGGAGGCCTTCTTTTAGGAAAACCATGATTTCTGACATGTAAAGCAGCAAAGCAGCACCCCCGCTTGTGTTCTCTTCCCATATCTCCTGAAACTTACTGCTTACATCCTTTTCCTCGTCAAACCTGTGACAGAAAATTGCCGCAATGACCATGTAAGTCAGAATTGTAGTCGAATTCATAATACCTGCTTCGAGAGTAGTGAGCAACACGAAATGATTGCCATATGCGTTGGAAAATTTTGAAACCTCTCGTACAGTCGTAATAGTAAATACTCTGGGGGAAATTGGAAGCAGTTGAACGGACAAAATTCTGCAACCTTGCAAAGCACAAACCTGGCTATAAAAGCAAGTGGAAGAACGAGAGTGTAGTGGCCCTTGAGGATTTCATTGGCTTGAAGAGAAACTTGTTCCAAAACAAGCGCGCTAGCCAACTGAGCGTCTTTATCGGCTCCTTCAGCAGTATACAGAGCAGCAGCCTCTACAAGCAACCAGCGGACTTGAAGTTCTCCAGCATACTTTGCCACACCACCACAGGCTACGGCAAAAGCACGCCTCACGGCTGGACTCTTGTCTGACTTAACGGCGGAGAACAAGACCTTAAGAAGAGTTCCACTGCGGGGTTTTATGTCCGAACCCACTCGCTGCGCGAGAAGACTGACAAACTTCGCCACACCCACTCTACAAAAAAAAGTGAACAATTCCTCGATGAGAATAAGATCAACGTTGATTCAAATTATGTTACTGATGGTTGCAATTTATCACCGTTCCGAGTCTTCATCACACCTAGAAAATATTTACAAATGGTGAGAAAACACTATGAAAATGGCGCTCAACTCACCTGGTGTTCAAACCAACACCAGAGCGGACCAGCTGCGTTAGGCGGGGTAGAAGGGCTTCCAGGGTAGGTACATCCACATGTCGCAGGCATAAATCAAGTGTGTCCCACATGGGAGAGTCCTTGGCAACGGCTATTCGTACATTTTCAAGCTTCTCAGCACTTATGCCGGCTCTATCGGCATGAAGCTGGAAGATGCACAAGACAAAAAAGTGTTCATCAGCTTATTTCATTCAGACGAGTCTTAACGAATCAATTCATACAGATATTTCTTCACAATTAACTTGAGTGACCACGTACGTCTACGTCTATTGAGAGGATTTACAAATATATGCTATGCTTCGTTTGATTGTAATATGTATGCAGTAGTGAATAAGCCATAAGCACCTCCGCATAATTGAGGCGCTGGTCCTCCAAGCTTGAAAGACTCTCCAACATGCAATACACAAGATCTGGCATTTGCGGTCGGACCGCTTGCCCAGCACCCTGCAAGGAATCGAGAGAACGAGCTAAATAATCAACATGCTGTCCCGAACCGGGGACAAAGGACGAGTACTGTATCTACAAGAACAAAAGGAATAGCTCGAAACGACTTTTGTGACGTTCAATTCCAGACAGATAAAAACGCCACCAAACTCATTAGTTGAGATATTCCTGAGAATACCCTAAGAATTCCCACAAACGATGCATTGATTTTAGTGGAAGACTAGGTGCGTGAAATTCTAAGAGCGTAGACAGAACATACATCTTGAAAAGTAAGTTCATGGAGACCGTGAGCCTAAGAAGAACATGTCACATCTCCTTCTTCGGATTTGAAAGATCACATATGTTCTGTTTGTTGATAGCACACCCTTGACGATTTGTGAAAGGATAACTAGACACACATGAAAGATGCTGATACCGTGTGTCTATATTGCAGAAAGTGCGGTCCCGGTAACTTGCCCGGTCTCCATTAAAACCAAATGCCCATACTGGGCATCGTCGATGGGACTATTCCCAGACATGTAAGTGCAACCAATGGATTACCTTCGACCAAAGCACAAATACATACGACAACTATGCCAATAACTGTCTCATCTGACCAGAAAGACTGGGATCTTAAGAACTTAAAAGGCACTCGCTGCTTTAGCGGAAAGTTGTGAGAACAATGTGGTGGCCCACAATCTCCCGATTCGAACAGCTCGCGAAGCATGGGGCCAATTAAACATGATCTTCTCCCCTCAGGATGGTTAGACTCAAATGCACCTGAGGGGCAAGTTATCTACCTCAAATGAGAGATTTCATACAGATTTGAAATGACCCTGATTTAACGTTTAGGTAGGGATGTCTTACATTGATCCAGGGTCAATGTGAGGTAGTCCACGGCAGTCCTCACAGGTTAAGGGCGTTGTGAGATCCTAGGACTAATATAAATGACATATTTGTATCCTGGACATCATACTGGTATCCTCTTACATTCGAAGTCTCTTTTAAGTCAAATTAAAGACGCAACGTTGAGGCTGTACCTTCACCAGCTTCATTACAGTGGTAATAGATACGCGACGCACATCACCCACAGAGCTCAAGATTCCCTTTGAGAGCAAGAAGGGAAGAACTATCGCCATGGTTGCTTTAGCATCAGCCTCCGCGGTAAGGGTTGTATCGCATAACCGCAAGGTTAGTGAACTCACAGCACGACATAAACTTTCTCCTGCAAGTCGTACAGTCTCCTTTATATCATCAATAGATCGGAAAGCCATAGTCCATATCCTCTCCATAAATTTGCCCACCTGCACCACAAAAAAAAGTTGAAATGATGAGGCAATGAGTTGATATAAGGTTAACTTAGGTAGCGTGCACATTTAGCAGCTTGCGTTTGAGCAAGTTAAATGGAAGATGTTTACAGATGCATATATTTACATAAGATAGGTCCTTCCTTTTAGAAATTGACATTACTTAAATATATAAAGCGAAGAAGGTCTTTGGAAGCCCAAGCTGTCATCAAGGAAGGACGGCAGGCTTACGCCAGTCGATCATATGAATACCCCAAGAATGGCCCTGTCGTCTTTAACGTCCAAAATATTAGTGAATCCACTACTCGAAACAGAAGATGGTGGTATGGGCATCCGTGTGGGGGAGGCTACTATACCCCACTTAAAATCTGACGATGACTAATGTGGACTAAAAAAACAGGGAAATAGTTACAGGAAGTGATCTCTCTCTTAAATACCTAGTGTGACATGTGGACCATGGAGGCACATGTGCAGAAGTGTGGCTTTTATAATCTCCAGGTGAGAATTCAACTTACAGCGTAAACCGAAGATTGACCTATATTACTCACGTTGGAGAATTGGTTAAAGAACGGCACGGGTTTTCTTTTCAGTTAAACGGAGTTTTCAAATCACTTTTCTTGCCCTCGAGATAAGAAATATAGAAGGTCAGTCTGTGTGTCTTTCCAGAATATGTAAGAGCATCAAATCTGAACAACTAGTGACATATTGCTTCAACGGTAGACCTTGTTTCAAGTTACCAAAGCCAACATGCATTATGAAAGCACAGAGGTGCTACTTTCTGTGCTTTCAAAATATGTCACACTACTTAGTTTCTCTGCTAGTAAGTGTTTTTCTTCAAGGTCAAGACTTGAAAATAGCTATCATGTGATGGGCACTGCCATGGAGTTTCTGAGCGCCTGGAGGAAGAACTTACCTCACTGTACCTTCGACCCTGTACGACATCTGCTAGTGCAAGGCAGGACGATTCCCTAGAGCGCCAAAGCCTCGACCCAGCTTGAGTTAGAAGATCCTCCATAATATCGTCAAAAACTCATCAGTAGTTTTCTTGGGCTCTGCAACCAGAGCTCTCCAGATGTGTCCCATCGCGTCCTGGCAGGTTACAAGGCATGCTCAAGTTTCGTCACTATTTTCATAACCAGGTAAGTTCAATTCTATCAAATATAATGTATAGCAGCCAATTTCGTCCTAGCTCTCTGAATGTAGGTGGCGAGTAACAGTAAAGCTCATGCTCTGAAATCTCGTGAGAATGATAGTCTTGCTGATCATCGACATCTTCTATATAAGAAGACTAGACTGGTGTCACTGGCTCGCAAATCACCATGTTGCAAAGGTGAAGAAAATACCTGAATACGTTTATTTGGATCATATTGGTATCGAAGAAGCTTTGGGACAAGTGCCCGTAGATGGGGCTTCAATGCTTCACCTGCTTGCTTTGCTATTCTTGCAAAGCCAAAGGCTGCACCCCTCTTTGAGTTGAGTGAAGTCTGATGATTGGCCAGATCCATAAACTTGTAAATCAAATCTGGCTGTCCCATTTCGTTTGCTATGCCGCAAAGTTCCTTGTATGTGCTTATATTGCCACCTCCTGGTTTCTCACCCAAAGCACCTTCAGGGAACACCTCGGAGTCCTCCATAAGCTGCAAGGAGATTAGACATCAGTCAGGCCCCAATTTTCGTGACAAAAGTTAATCACTCGGGCTTCACGATCTGCAAGGTGATCTTCCTTCTACGATCTTATAAATCAACTCATATTACTAGTCACATTTCGGATAGGTTGCTTGAGCCGTATGCGGGAAAACTCGCAAGAAAGGTTCTTAAGGGGGGAAAGCTTGAGAGGGCCTACCTGCCTATCCCCTACCAATTGAGCTAATGTTACTTGCTGTCAATTTGAACTTTTTGGTATTTTCTTTTTATTTGGATGATATGATGGGTCAATTATTTGCTTTATTTGTATGTGCCTGTATGTAGCTCACAATGTCATAATACCGCCGAAAAAGACGATCTTGAATCCTAGATTCTCACAGTACCTTCACGGCTCTTTTCTTTTTGGCTGTACCAGAGAGATTGTTGACCAAGGCCATGACAAGCTCATTCTTTGTGGCCGCATTACCAAGCTCATAGACAATGCTCATTCCTCGCGAGGCCATCTCTTGTGTGAGCTCATTCGGATCTCCTAAAAGGTGAGACAGTGCCTCCTGCAATACACCAATTAAAAGTACCTTCTCAGCTTTCAGAAAGAGCAATTACACACAGCGCAGCTCAGAATCCACATAAACATGTAATTTGTCTCCATAGGTGGAACCACAATGGCATGAATAGTTGTACTGAAGCACGAGGCAAGGCAAGAAAAAAACCCCGGCACTTTGGACTGGTTCTCAAACAAGGCGTCCATGACATGGTTACGTATGAATCTCAAGAAACCTCAGCCTTCAGGATGTTACAAACAAGCTCCTCGTAACCAG
Source organism: Marchantia paleacea (assembly GCA_014180765.2). Classification (NCBI taxonomy): domain Eukaryota; kingdom Viridiplantae; phylum Streptophyta; class Marchantiopsida; order Marchantiales; family Marchantiaceae; genus Marchantia; species Marchantia paleacea. The sequence continues at coordinate 2,171,520 of MUAA02000032.1, forward strand.
ATGCATTATAACTAATAGGTACTTCGAGCTACTCATGGTGTCTACAAACCTGTATTTCAGGGAGCATTTGTTGCACTTTGGCGTGTCTTCCGCTGTAGGATATGATGGACACAAGCCAAACACATCCAGCGCAACGCTCATCTGTTCTGCTGCTGAAGAGCAAGTCATCAAAAAGCTTCTTCACAACTCTATCCCTAGCCGCATCACGATCATTTTCATCATGTGCTACTTCCATTTCCACGTCCTTTCCATGTACAGGGGCATCCTCATTGAGGAAGTTCGTTGACGCAGAAAGCGATATAAAATTGCTTTTCAAAATTTTATCGGCACCAATAGGCACTCCTCCCCAAATAAAGGAAAAAGCCTCACCAATGGAGAAAAGCACATCTTCTGCCTGCAAGAACCATGGTAGCATCCAAATGAGAAAGTCACTTCGACGATTTTCTTCGTCTTTCTATTTGTTGCTCTGATTGGAATGGTCCGTGAAATCTAAAGCGAGAAGAAAGGTCAATTATAAAAGGCCTGTTCTAGACCTGACGCTGGAGAAACTAGAAAACAAGCAGGCTCACAATCAATCGCATAGATTTCGATGACAATGCAAAAATTCCCACCTTGGACTTGCTAAGAGTGAAGAGAGCTGAAAGTGATGCATCAAGAAGTTCAGGTTTTGGATTGCCATAGCAAAGATGCGCCAAGGCACTGATGGCTTTCTGCACTACTTTCACTTCCTTGCAGGCCAACAGCCCAGTCAAGTTCTTTACAGCCAACGCTACGGAAGCTTCTTCCTTTTGAGATGTCTCTCCTTCTATTTGTTTCAAAGGTTCGCCCTCCACAACCACTGCCGGAGTACTGGGCACAAGAGTCTGCTCCCTTCCAGTATCCATAGGACTCCCACCAGTCTCAACGATGGTAGATTCCGAGGCCACAGCTGGAGACGACGAGTGTAAGTCACCAGCAGGAATAGGAAGAGGACCACGCAAGCCTGCATGGCCAAGTGCCTCTGCTGCAGACCCAGCCAGATTGTCGTTCACTGAATCCAAAGTGATCTTTGATATCAAAGTACCAGTAGTACTTTCCAGCAACGTTCTCGACACCTGCGTCGAAACAAACGAGATTCTTTGGGACATAAGAACGCCAAAAAAAACTACTCTCACCATAGCTAAGCAGGATAAAATTGTTTGACAGAAGTAACGATATAATTGCTTTTATTCAGATGATTTGTTACTTACTTTTGGAACTCCCGTCATACACTGTGCTAACACGTAACCTGTTGCACACACCGCACCCTGGAGGTCCTCGAACCTGCCATAAGAAACCATGTAAACAACGGCTTGATATAAATTCGGTATGCGGAAGCTAAATACCAGAAAGTCTTTTGGAAGTTTTAAGTGTCTTGATTATTACCGGCGCTTCGTATCCACCTCAAAGGATGATACTAGCTCCTTAACCAGATCTTCCGCTTGTGAAGAAGGTAAAGCAGCTGTACAGATACCCAACAGACGACCTGTGGCCTCTCGAGTTGTGGAGTCAATATGCCCCACAAACTGCTTCAACCAAGGCAGGCGGTTTCTGTATGTGTTGGCTATATTCTGCCCAAGACACACGTAGATGAGGTGAGTTAGAAGTGATGATTGGAAAGACTTGACATGAACTATAGCAATTGCGTAACATGTGCTGACAGAAAACCTAATCCAACCAGAGAGGCTATGATTTTGAGGTGTCATATTTTGTTTTATCGTTGTCAAGATTTCCTTAAAGATAGAATTTCTATGTACACGTATTTAAAGTATCACAATTTCTTACTAAATTGGACTGGTTATACATGTTCAAAAGTTGGCACCCAGTCAGAATGTTTTGAGTACCTCGGGGTCAATGGCAGCAAGTTCAAGTAGTCCATTTGAAGCCATGACGTGCAGCTCAACCGTCCCATCATGAGCCATTCCATGCTCTAAGAGTAGTCGAAACGCTTCCTTGGCTGAGATCTCAGATGACGCTCCTTCAAGTTTGGCACCAGTTTGAGGCTCCTTGCTTTCGGATTCGAAGCACCTTTTTAAAAAATCAATCATAGCAACAAACGTCTTCGCAGGAAACAACAACAGTCGCTCCCCCATAGGTGCCGGTGACCGAATTCTGTCCTGTTGCTGGTAGATATAATCCAACATATGTTTCAAAGAAGGATAAGCTGCTTCGGGAAGTCCACTTTTCTCATTTTTGGGAGGAACAAGCCCTTGTTGAGCCATCTCCCTGAAAGAAATGGACAAAAACGACCACGGAAATGTGTATGCGCGTAAGACGTTTGACCTTTCCCTTCACAGATGTAGCCTGAGACACTTATACTAGTTAAGGTGCAGAACGTTTAGATATCGACCACATAAAAGGTTAATACAATTCTCGGTTTTCCAAGATTATCCTCGTTTGAAATTTTTTAAGTTTGTTAAACCAAACGGCCAATTTGAAGGGGTTCAGGACATCCTTACTGTCAAGAGTCGTAGAAAAATATCTCCAAAAACCTGGTTTCCTTAACTACACACTGAGCTCTAACTTCACCAGAAAACTGCTGCTACCATGCAGATTATACTAAACACAATAACATCTGACACGCTGGACATTTGGAAAAACTCTCGGCAAGTATTCGGAGATGTATTCACTGAGTACCGTGCACAAGTTCGATTTACAAGCAGGTGAGGATATATGTAGAGAGAAGGTAAGTTAATGACACAACATGAAACAATTTCAACATTCATATACATTGGAATAGCTTAATAAAGGTACAAACGAATTAAGCGCAAGATCAATGTATACCTTATATCGAGTTTCGTGTCGGCTGCTCCAAGCATACAAAGATATCGACTAGGGGCATGGTTGAATTTGTTCCACCTCGATGCCCATAAAATACTACAAAATCGTGCCTCGTCCTCCACCTATAAACATAAACAGAATTTTGTTTATAAATGCTGAAGCAGAACCGATTGTCAGCACCCTGCGATGTTTAACTAACTAACTCACGTCCATGGCAGTAACATGCATACCATTAAAAATATCAACAACAGTATGCAAAATGAGGCAAACATTAAGTGCAGAGGTTTGAAATTGTCTGACAAAAGAATGTCCAAAATTGGATGTTTTTTACCGCTTGCACGTGCTTCAGAAGTAATGCTTCTAATTCAGCTGCCACTTCAGTCGTGCAGTCCTGAAACGGGTAGCAACATTCATCGTACACGTGTTACAACACCCATGAACGTAAAGAACTTTACAAATCTTTCGATATAAAAATCCTCCTCTCCTAGACTTGAGATCAATGTTAGAACCTTAGTCACACACAATTTTTACTAGTGAATAGAACTATGATAAAATATCAGGTAGGCGGATATGACGTATTGGGTCGTGTTGAATGGAAACAGAAACTGTGCTTCATATCGTGCACTAGTAAAAGTACCTTGAAAGCACCAGCGAGGGAAGATAAAGCTTCTTGAATATTTGAGCGAATGGCCACGGCCTCTACTTTCAAAGCTTCAAAAAGCCTTACCACCATTTCCGTACTCCCACTATTTGATCATAATGACATGTTAGAATACCGGAGACTCATGAATAAGATGATCGTTCAAATTGAGAACTGTTCAAGAAGACAATGTCATTCGTTCACAATTCAAAGTCAAGACTGAAGAAGTCGAATCTATGAGGTAATCGTAAGTTGAATCCACAGCACCTACTGAGAAACACGCTTTGCATACCATGAAAAAGTTCATACTATTTTCCACAGTGGTTGTACAACCATATTGTTTGACATAAAGCAGTGTACGTTTTCCTGGTATCTATCAAGGTGAATTTAGAATCAACCTCTCACTCAACTCCTGTTACCCCAAATATGTGGAACATACTAATCGATGCTTCAGAAATTTTGAGAGAAACAAAACGAAAAAGACCTAAAAAGGTGAGGTGCACGCTGTGCCAGCTGACCGATAGCTTGGTAACAAAAGGCTCGCATCTGTTTTGAAGCAGCATCTGCAATCAGAAGAACAAAAAATAATAGAAGTTCTTATTTGCATCCCGGTTGAATGAACCATGCACGTGACAACTTGCTGCAGATTATAACTGAAGTCAGGCTCTACTTGGATTCAGGCACGTCTGGACAATTACAACTCTAATTTGAAACTATCACGACACAGATGTTGCTTGACATGTCCAAGGTTTGTGTCCGATCCTCGAACTCTGGTAAATTTCAAAGCACAAGAGGAAGGTGCTGAGCTGTGCACCTGCTTCACTGGGATGGGATCCAGTCAGCAATTTGATTACACCAGTCAGGATAAGAGGTGCCATGACCTTCAACTGTCTATCAACAGCCTGCGATGCATCGATACACAAGCGAGAGAGACTTTAAAAATCTGACTTCTCTTGCATACCTTCTTGCATCTGATGATGATCAATTACTTGACTGATTAACATATACACAAACTCTGGCAATCGGTCAAGACCCGAGAGCCATTATATATCATGCAACCAAGAAACATCAGTACCAAAAAGTACTGAAGCCGTACATGCTTAAATATCCAAACTGAAAACTCCATCCCAGCCTGCTTCAACCGTGTCGTGCTTCCAGGTCCTGCAGGTGAACGAACACTAATTGGTAATGAATTGCAGAACTTTGACATTATTGAAACAAACAGAACCTGATGCATAAGTATAAGCACTCAACTTAAAATTCTCCAGTCTATAGAATAGTAAATTAAATCGAGGTTGCTCACCAGAAATACAATCGAAAACACACTGAAGTGTGAGTGGAAACTCATTCGCAGCGGCTATAGATCGCGTGAATGTAGCCATCAGACGTGCCTTCAGCCCTGGTCCAGCTGGCGATACCTTGGAATTGGCCTCAATTGAAGCATTACTTACAGTGCCTGAGATGCACAGTAGGGAGAAGAAGAAGTTGAATCTTTAATGAAACACGAAATAACACCTCCATACGGTATCTTATATCTTGCGTAGACATCTGAAAATGACTGTACAGAGAAGGTCAAATTACTGCAAAGGAAGTCCACCTAATCCCCACCTAAGTAGATGGTAAAAAGTCGTCGTATGAGTGTTGAATCTTCCAAATTAACACCAGTCGTCTTTCGTTTAAGAAGCTCATCGCCTCGCTTTGAGACTTTCTCATTGCTGAATAAACCAAGACAACACAAAGATATCTTAGACGAATAAAGCAGAAATAAGATACGTACTTTAGGAGACAAACGTAAGACCTTCAAACACGATCTTTACTCGATAATTTTAAATTTAACCATGATTCCTGAAGGTTGAAGCCTAAGGCAAAAGTGAGTACTATCGACAACAATGGACACAAAAAGTCCGAAGGTATAACGTAGTAATATCTTTCATATAATATGTAAATGAAAGATATCAGTACGTAATTCAATTGTATATCAAAAGTTAGCAACATACAATATACTTGATTCGAAAATCGAAAAGTCGATGTTCATCATAGATGTGAAACACAGAGTACTGGAAGATTAATCAAAGGCTAAACTCACTTGTCAACAGACGCAACGAGAACAAGGGGATACAGGAGATCCACTTTAAGCTCCAGCTCTGCAACAAAGTTAAGAAGGCCCAACTACAACCAAAACAACATCTAAAAGTTAAGAATGTGCCCCTACAATATTCAATATCGTCATTCAATAAACAGAGACATTTTTGACACGCCATTCCAACTGCAACATCTCCTGGCGTTATTTTTTATTGTTTATAATTACTGTAAACATAGTTACCTTCCTCAGCACAAGTTGTTCACCTCGAAGAACGCCTTTCCCAGCAACACGCGTGGCCTGATTTGCAGACAATCCTGGAGGGGCACCTGGTATGGCCACCGTCCTATAACAAAATCATGTTACATCCACGTTGAAAATGTCAGATCAGAAGATGAAGAAGATATCTATGGCAGGTATTTAAGGCCAAAAAGCATCCAGAAGCAACATTACACTTCAGATTAAAAATATTTATGGATGGAGGGAAAAAAAAATGTCCAGTTTCCTGGATCAGCTTTTAGATTCTTCTCCCACGTAGCAGCTAGGATACTGAAATCTAGAGACATTTTTGCAAGCCTCGTAGAACCTTGAGTCACTGCTCTGAAGTTAAGGAGTCCTAATTTTCAAAAAACCCTTGAAATGTGCAATTTACTATATTTTTGCAGGTGAGAGACTCACCCTTCCTGAGTGATGGAAACTGGCTGATAGAGCAAAGTTTGTAAGCAAAACTCCACGAACAAGTTACAATCGGCACTATCTTCAATAAAAGCGTATTTCGTTGTCTGGCTCTTGTTTTTTAGAACGGATGCATACTGCTCCAAACCCTGCACAGAATAAACTCTTGGTTTTAGAACACACACAGTCTACAAAAGTTCTAACATACTAATTTAAGTGTAGAACTTAAGAGATTGTCTAAGCGAGACATTTCCAACGAATAATTCCTTCGATATAAATATTGACTAATCTAATATATTCATTGCAAAACTATCTGAGAGCTTTAATTCTCTACTAGAGATTCAGATGTCATGGAAGAGATATGTAACAAAGGGTAAAACACTTCAACCCTATGAAGTCGCAATGAATTTACGAATAATTTGCCATGTTGAAGATCAAGCTAAGTCTTGAACATCAATCATTTAGATCACAGCAGATGACATCCTTTATTTCTGTAATGCATAAACGATACGCTATGACAGAGCACATACGATCTTAATCGGTAAATATTGCACAACTCTTAGACCTGAGAATGTGAGTACACATGAAGTCCCGTGCACGCTATCCAAGGGTTGGTGTAACTCACCTTGGCAACCATCCGCAAAAGCTCATCTTGGTGTTCTACTCTTACTTTGGAAACTCCAGCTAGTAGATCGGGGACCACCTCTGCTTGTTCCTGCAAAGTCTCGAAAGTTCCGGACAAAATCTAGGGTGTCAATGGTCGAAATAGAAACAAATACATAAGCATAGTGATACTTTAAAGTAGCAGATAGCGCGAACTAGAGATTTCGTACCTCAGGTGAAGCGTGTTCATAAGCCATTCCTATGTAGATAAATGAAAAATTCCTGACTGTTGGATCGGCATTTGGAAGCCGATATAGAACTAACAGCTCTTTCAGAGGTAGTTTTATTGAGAGCTGATCCTTTACTCTCTTATTGATGTGATTCAACATCTCCATCACCTGCAAATGAACAGTATAAATGAAGCGTCTTGAGATAACCAAAACAAGCTGAATCAGTGCAACTGGCATTCCAATCGAAACCCTTGACGTTTAGGAAACAATTATCGGTGACTTTACGTTCGCTGCAACAGCTGAACCAGTTTGTGCTGACTTAATATCTTAAAATTACAGAGTGTCAACACAACGTGTTGAGACACCGTTTGACATTTTGCGGTATGAAGCCAATGCAATTCAGGAGACTGAAATGAACAGAACTTCATGATATCCCACCTGATGAGAGTTAATTTGACGATGGATGATTGGCTATCAAGACAAAAATTTAGAGGAGTCCTTTCAAAAGCAGGACTGAAATAAGCAGCTACTTCTGATTATGCCCATGATCATTATTGTCATTTGGCCGCTTCTACGAAATGCAGAGGATATTGGCAAGAAACCCAAATGTCTTCAGCAGCATGTTCACATGCTGATCATCGTAGTGAGCAAGTCTTCAACAATTCTATCAGATAAAAAAATTCTAGGGGACAGAAATCGTATGCAAAATGTTCAGACCTTCAATTTCGTTGGCTGATGTGGAGAAGCCATTCGACTGATAGCCATGGGTAGAAGCTTGGACAAGACTTTCTCCAGCTGCGCATCTTCGGTGAGGGCCAGTCTCGTAAGCAAACGATCCAGCGATGCCACTTCCTCTGGTCCAGTTTCCTTTCCCATCTCTCCTCTCTTCTCTTCTCCTCTCCTCTCCTCTCTCACAATCGCCAACTTCCAAGCTCCCAAAAATCGCTCACATTATCATCCGCAAAGCTTTGAGTTCCAAAGATCGAGTTTCTTCTTCACCTGCCTTCTGTTTTCAGCGCCAACGCACAGCTCGGAGATCTTTGAGAATCGAAATTTTCAGGACCAGAGTTCGAGCAATCATGGAATTACGCATCGGCTGTTTGGGTCCATCTGCCGATTGATTCGCGGAAGATTTGACTTTCAAATTTCACATATTCATTTCGGCCGGATGAGATTCTTTCAATTTAGCAAAGCGGGCGCACCGGCAGGGGATCGCAAGGCAGGCAAGGCTAGGTCGGAAGGAAGCCTGCAAACAAAGTTGGCTTCTTTCACAAGTGGCAGTCGACAAATCTCCGTCTCTTCTCCGGTTCCGGGATATCCCGTGTCATTGCTTCTCTCACACGTTTCTATCCATCTTCCGTTTTGATTTTTGTAAACAAAGGAATGCATGGAATGAAAAGGAGTAGGATAAAAAAGCATCAGAAATGAATACAAGGTAGAGGCAAGCAAACCAGGCAATAAATATCATACGCACAAGAAAGAGAAAATTTCAAAATCGATGTTCTCTACTGTTTGCTCCTTTTATGTCTCCTGACTTTTTTTTTATTTGATGATATTCAAAGACTACTGTAATTTGAAGATGTTATCTTTTCTATGGAACCTATTTTAATGCCAGCGTTCTCCTGGTCACCTCCACAACCTTCATGCCACTGAACCGATGACGCAATTATTGCAAACACAAAGTATATTTGTCCATTTCAACTGTGACAGAGGCTTGATAAAAACACTGTTCAAAAAACAAATAACTGGACAATTTTCCTGATTTTAACTAAATGTCCTAGGAAAACATATTCAGCATCCATTGGCCTCATGCTATGAAACATATTTATAAATACCAGAAAATAAATGATAATATTTCTTCTGTCCAGCCTGGCCCAGACATACTAGTGATTTTTTTATCAAAAACCCAGATATACCTTTCTATCTATACCAATGAGGGATTTAATTTCTACTGAAGAAATAAAAATAATTTCATTATTTGTTATTTAAATGAAAAGAAAAATCTATTTTCATTTGAAAGCCATTAATTAAAACTATATTTAAGATGTTTTATTATGTTGCGTGATATTAATAGAAAAATGAATTGGAAAACATCTATTGCTGTTTGTCAAATAGTTTTTACCAATTGGCTTATAACAAATTTCATATTGATAAGATATTCAAGATTAGTATATATCTTTTATTTATTTAAATTATAAATTATATATCTAATTTGATAAAAATGATAAAAATATGATTTCATAAAAAAAAATTCTAGTTTAAAATTTATTATATAAATAAGTCAATTTCTGTATATATAACATTATTTATAAAACATTAATCTATAATATTTTACCTTGCTATTTGAGAGAAAGATGATATTAATTTGATAAAAATATTTTATACTGTTTACAAAACATGAAAGGAGAGTAATAGAGACATACATGGCTCTTTAATACTTTTATCAATTAAAATGAAAGCCCAATATGAGCCTTTCATCTTATAAGTTATTTGATTTTTATATGAATATTATTTTAATAAAACTAAAGTCCTGTTCCCATTTTATCATAAAACCCACAAGCCGCTTGTAGAAACTATAAGAAGAAATCAAAGCAGGTTGTTTGATTTCATAACCTGCATGATCGAGAAGGGCTTCTTCTTGCATGGGTCATTGTTTTGGGAGAATATCCAAAAGAAGTACAAGCCATTTTCCCAACTAATCAATTGGACCCAAGTTGAACACTTCTTTTGGATTTGTTAATGTGCTAGTGAATCCCCACAATGAGCATGGAAACAGAGGAGAAAAATTGAAAGATTTCACCAATGGGCAGCCAAGGAAAAAAAAAATTTGAAAGGAAAGAATCCAGTAAGAAGGAATTGTATGAGAAACAGGAAAATTAAATAAACTTAACAACAAGAGCAAAAAAAATAGAATAGAAGTTGCATCGCGATCGGGGAGGCAAAGAAAAAAGAGCAATGCAAGGTGTCTAGCGTTGGAAAGGATTAAATCAAGAGGAAAGAAAGAAGCAAGAAATGAACATGATTCTTCACCAACTATACTTCCATAGAACCGGTGGCAAAAACAAGTATGTTGTATAGGTGAAGAAATCAACTATTTGAAGAATTCTCAAGAAAGATATTTTTATTTGCAGACATTAATGCCTGCAGATTAAAAGAAAAGGAGACTTGATGTCTTCATGATACTTATTTGTCAAATGGCAAAGTGTACGTACATCATAAATGCACTAAGTTTTACTATCACTTCTTCAAAATGAAACATGTTTTGTTTTTTTATTGATGATACTTGTATCACTTCTAATCTTTTTTATTTTTTGGCTATAGATATTACATTGCTGGAGGAAACCATGGTACTTATGCCTGCAAAACACCTCTTTGAAGCATACAAGAGCCCAAACTTTTTGAAATGTGTTTGCTGGATTTTTTCGCTATTATAGAGGGGGAGGACATTTGGACTCTTACTTGGGAGCAAAATCTAGACTAAGAGTACCGAAAGGAATATGATCACAATTGACATCATCATGACTTGTTATAAAATTTTCATGATTGAAAGATGGAAAAATAAACATGATTTCTCACTGCGGTTTGAATAAGCATGGGAATGCATGCATTGTGGCTTCATGGAGGTGATAAGAAAAGTATCTAAAAGTGCGACGGTCATTTCAAGCTCACATTTTGCCTTGACCTTGTTTGGTTCCTTAGAGACAAGATTTTCACGATGCACATCAGTTTAAAATTAAAGGGTTAGAAGATGCATCATCGCCCATAAGAAAAAATCCTTGAAGGTGTTACTTAAAGGATTATGAAGTGTCTGAGATGACATCAAGTTCATTGAATGGGGTACATTGCAAGGCATCCGGGAGGAAGTGGATGTCATGAGCATCCTTAACGTGTCATTGCAAAGAAAACCTCTCCTCAACCAACATGGTGAAGGAGGTCATGCAAATGAAGATTTAGATTTTCTTCATATCACTTTTTTAATCAATCACATTAGAGAACATGCAAGAAAAATTTCCATGAAGAGATGACTTTGGAATGAGTTCAATCCTTTTGCACCTTATTTTAATCTTGTTTTGTGATACATGCATCGCCTCCTTTTCATCATCAACGCTTGTTGATGATGAAAAGAGGGAGAAACATCAATTTTTTAGACTTGGCAACCTGTTTCCGACAACTTCTGTAATTTTTTTGTGAGAGATGTGGAGTGTTGATTTTTAATTAAAAGGAAAGAAGGTCTGGCGGAGTCACCTCATTTTCGAATTTGTTTGGAGGGTGGAAAACTTAAAAAGACCTCTTGGGATATTTTTTCAGAAAGACTATATGAACCTTTAAATTTATGCCAAAGTTGGAGTACAATATTGGGGATTGTTGATATCTTCTGCGCGTTTTTAGTTTTACAAAGAAAGATTTTTTTGAAAGAGGCTTTGGTTGTGTTCCACTCAACAAAGCAAAGGAAAAGTGGAAACATGATTAATAAAATTTAAAAAGGTCTGCGGACAACCTCATTTCGGAATTTTGTTTGAGGGTGAAAAACGAAAGACCTCTTGGGATTTTTCAGAAAGACTATATGAACCTTTTAAATTTATGCCAAAGTTGGAGTACACATTGGGGATTGTTGATATCTTCTAAGGCTTTAGTATGTGCTAAGCAAAGAATGACGAGATTTTTTTTGAAAGAATTCTCTATCTTTGGTTGTGTTCCACTCAACAAAAGAAAGTGAAACATGATTAATAAAATTTTATGAGTAGTGTAACGCTAGTTTACCAAATTTAATCGAGGTATAGATCACAAACCCCAATGAAAATGGTACGTAACAACATACAATTGATCCATTTGGATTTCTAGAAGCCTCACTATCATCCAATTGACTTTAGTATACTAGAAGTCAATCTCGGCGCCTAGATTTAGGGGTCTTCACCAAGTCAAACCAATGAAAACTAATCCAAAAGTCAAGAAAAGTCAAGAAATCCATGTGAAAGAATATTCTACTTGATTCATACTTAACAACAAAATAGTTGTTTTCATCTACCACATACTTCATTTTATATGTACAACCATGGTTTATGATATACATTTTGATTTAATTTGAGAGCTATGGATCTAAACTTCAAGTGTAGTGATGGCTTTCAACATGTGGGTTCTAATTCATCACTATTGTTTATCGAAATAAGTCATAAAAAGTTGATTGTTAAAAATTTTGACGAGGAGTATAATTCTCGAAGTTATAAACTCCCCGGATTTGTGATTCCGTTCATATTTAACTGGTTTCGAATTGTTATTTTAATATTTATTAATTACATATTGGCCACACTAGAATAAAAAAATCACTCTTCATTCTCATTGGTTGCAAAGTTTGCACCAATGAGGGCAATTAGGTGAAAATCCTTTGAAATTTTGGGAGTTTTGGAAGCCTTTACGGGAACAATTTAGAAATTTAGCAAGGCGTTGGAAAGCTTATTACAAAAAGTTACAATGTAGACTCAAAAAATGAGTAAAATTATTTGAATTATCAATCTTTTCTTATGATTTGAAGTTGAAAGTAAAATTCAAACCCCGGAGTGTATTTGAGGCTACTCCTAATAAACCTCCAAGGGTTTTGGTATATTTAATTCAAGTGGCATACAATTTATAACTCAAACTTGTGTTTGATTGAAATTTCAACTCAATTGGATGAGTTTTGAGTATAGAGTGAAAGCTTTAAGTTTGTGTATATAATGAGAGTTGATAGATTATATTATTTGTTATGAATTAGTACAATGATCATAAATTTTGCTATCAAAAAAATTTGCATCAATAAAATTTTCAATGCTGAAATTTGGATTATAAAATATCTTATCCTCAAATTAAAAAAGCAATTGGAAAAAGTATTGGGATGCATGATGGTTTAAGCACAAGAAGAAACATATTGCCTTGTAATATAGTGTATGATTAGAGAATTATTCCAAGAGATTTGAAAAAGAGAAATATAAGAAAATTTTTTGAAAGCACAAAGAGGTTGTAAATCAATTCTATGTGAAGTTTAGGCAAGACTTAATGGTCCAATTTTTTGAATACTTTGATTTTCTCATATGGAATTTTTATCGGTTGAAATAGACTTGAATGTGGATTCGTAAGGAGTAGAAAGAAAGAATAGCATCTCACACAAGGGTTATAAAGATTTTTTTATAGCCATGCGCTCAAGCGTCCTGAGAATGAAGTAATGTACTTATGACAATGCATGCTCTTGATTGATTAAACCAATGAAGTTGGTTAATGCTTGCTAGGATCATGAAGTTTCTTGTATTTATATCATTCTAATAAATTCTCAAATGATGGTTACATAATTCTTACGTTTGTGGAACTACACCGGTTCACAAAAAGATGGAAAAAATAAAATATTCCTTAATATTTTCTTGACCATGATTTCTAAAAAATTTGATTACTCTAGTTTAAGTACAGGCTACCATGCATTAATAACAAAAAAAATCAACTCTTATTCAGTCACTGTGAGTTATGTCATCTTCCAATGAATTCAAATATCATACTTAATTTTATGATTTTTCTTTCCATTGATTTCTTGAATTAGAAAATTTCAAAAGAAGTGATACATGTATCACCTCTCAAATATTTTTATGTTTGTTTACATGCAAAATATAAATTTTTTTATTTCTAGCATGATCCCTTGTTTTGACAAGCGCAACGGAACCAAGATGATCCAGATTAAGATGCGCAAAGGGCAATGGATGGTGGTCCTTCTTGGTGGTTGCATTGAGCTTCCTAAAGTCTTGACAGACCCTAATCTTGCGTATTCTTGGCACAATCATAATTGGTGCAACCCATTCTTTGCTCAACACAGTAAATAATACCTTTGCATGTACTTATCAATTTCATCTTTAACCAACAAAGAGTATTTTTGGATTTAAATGGTATCACCTCTGTTCTTACAAGGCTACTTCCTCTCTCAGGTCTATTCGATGTTCTTTTCCACTTCTGGTATTTAATATTTTCCAACATTTGAATACCTTCAGTTGTTGGGAAATATTCTCTCATGTATCATTTTTTCCACCCACATGAGAAATAGAAGATCTATCACATAGTAGAACTATCAAAAAGGAGCTCGTAGGCATTTTACAGATTTATGCTCTTGCGCCACAATTTAGTTAAAAGAACGGTTACTTTTACTTTGTTCTATGGAGATTACCAAAATCCTGGAAGTTTTTCTATGAGTGGGTTACTAGCTCGTTATACCGTGTAATCCCAGATTAATATACCCTCTTGAGACCGTGTTTGGACACCATATCAAAAGTAATTAACTCAAGGTATTAACGTTACATACCCCATCATATTTTCCTTTTGCTTCATAACTGTGATTTTATTCTGCTATATGTGTGATGCATTTGATCGACATTCCTTTCTTTATCACTGAGATCTATATTATGTCTCGGTCCTCCTTGTTGCGACAAGATTTTTTGACATTTAATTACGAAAGTAGAGTTTGTATTTATGAAAACTTCAGAAAGAAATAGATTGCATTATAATATAGTTACACACGTTATATTAATGTAATATAATATTTCCATAACTTTTTTTCAATAAAAAAATTTATATGGTTATCCACTGAACAACATATCTTGACTGATATTTTAGAGAAAAATTTCAAAATTAAAAAAGTTTTGGTTATCTTTCACTCTGCTTGGCTTTTGTGAAAGTCCTGAAAAACATATCTCTAATGTCAGCAATGGAAAGAAGATAATATTTGCCTATCTTGATTTGAATAGATTGTATTTGAAGCGTTGCACATAAGAGGGAGTACATGGCATTGACAACTGACTTTTAACTTTATATTTGATGTACCTTAATATTCCCCCTACATCTACAGCCTTTGTACTCTTCATCTTCCTATAACCTCCACATTAAGATGTCTCTCATGCAACCTACCCATGCTTTATTATTTTATCCTAGCAAAATTCTAAAAAAGATATAAAACACATTTATCTATTCCATTAATGTATGGTAGTCATCTTGTTTTGTATTCATATTCACATCCTCCACGTTTGTACATTATATAAAATTGCATCCATCTTGGTTTGCTAAACCCCTAACCTTGTTTGTTATATGATATGATACAAACATTCCAATGGTTATGAACTTACATTTTTCAAGATGCAACTTGAGGCCATGAGCTATAAATATCTCAAATATTTATTAAAAAAAATCAACTAATTATGTTAGGATCCCAATAAATACTAAATAAAATCCATGATCCTCATGCAATGATTCATTAAACATTTTTCTTACATAGACGATTGAATTTTAAAACTTTTTCAAGGAATGTGCCTGCAAAGCATATCAATATCAAACTGCAAAGATGAAATTGCAAAGAAAAGAAAGTGAAAAACAAGCTACCAGTGTTACAAAGACTTTGCTTCAATTTTAAAACATTTAAGCATTTGGTTGTAGAAGAACCTTTCTGATCCTTTTTTGTCAATGCATCTTTCTTTTTTTTTCTACTTCATCAATTCATATTCGAATTGATTTTTTGCTTCACTCTTAGACCAATTGAGTATATAGTAGTAGAAAAATCTTTATGATCCTTCAGTTATATATCTCTTTTTTTCGATTTTATCAATTCATATTCAAGTTGATTGCTGGTTCACTCTTATATCACTGTAGTGTCTAGTTGTAGAAGAAGCTTCTTGACCCTTCCGTAAATACATCTCTTTCTCCACTTCATCCATTCATATTTAAGTTAATTGTATTAAGTTGAAAATCTTCATAACCTAAGCTTTTAGATGTCTCAAATGGATACTTGATTTGCACTTAAAATTTATAAATTATTACATTTAAACCTTTTAAAGTTTCAAATGTTGTTTAATTTTGAAGTTCTTTTAAACAATGCTTCAAACAATCATTATATCACAAGATAATATGTAAAATCTCATGTAAAAAATAATTTCAAATCTTCATTTTGTATTTATATTACCTTCAAATTTTACAAACATGTTTTTCACATGTCAAGCTATAATTTAAAAAATTTTATTAATAAAAATTTTGATAGCAAAATTTGTAACCATTATTATAATCTTGTGATAGTCAATGCAATGTTCCAACTATGATTATGCACATAAACTTTGGAGTATTTAAAGCTCGTTCTATTAACTATAATTGTGGGTCTAAATATAAGCTCAACTTATAAACTATATGATGCTAAATTTTATGAATCTAAACACTCATAGTATCTAGAAATACTCCCAAGTCAAAAATAAAAAATAAAAAAGGATTAAATATATAAAAAATATAAATTTAATTGAAAATATTATAACTTGAGACTAATACTTTTTAAAGTTCATAATAATTAATTCTCAATAAAAAATAATAATGGAGCAAAATCTATATGTTGAAAATCAGTATTATTCAAAATTTTAGATACATAGCATTCTTACTAAATCTAAATAAATATGTGAAATTCCAAATCATGATATATGAAAAAATTAAAATATAAATGGGTTTGGAGAGCTTATCACTTATATCCTAAAGTTATCTTCAAAATGATATATCAATCATACTTGAAAGTGATAGTGATGAATATATTGGATATTCATGGATGGATATCATAAATGGATTGAGCATCTACACATTCATAAGATTATATTCTATCCATGTCTCACCTTGGATCACATTAGTTTTTGGTTGGGTAGAGTGATATATCATATCTCTCTTAATTCTTTTACAACATGACCATTCTTTATATTTGAAAAGATGCAAGATAATATATCTTGGAGCCTTATCAATATCATTAGGTTACAAAATCAATCAAACCATAATCTATTAACAATATATTTAGGTCAAGATAATTGGCAGATTCATTATAACTGCCAATTATCTTGACCTAAAATATCATTGTCATGGCAAACTGATTTGAAGATGACATATCTCATCAACCTTTTTTTTATAGTATATCGTCAAAATAAAACTCTGAATTCAAAAAAAAAGATCTATTTTTTTTTCTCTAAGTAGATTGATCAGATCCCTGAAGGGAGAAAGCAAAGTATAACACATCAAAACATAAGTCCATCTCATTTGTGGAATCTGTTTTTATATTGCAGATGATGACATGGATGTAAAATCAAATGATATGATGTTTGATTTGATTTTGATTGAATGCTAAAAAAATCAATTTTTTATTTTATTTTTCATTTTTTATTTTTTCATGTCAAATGCTTTTATTCTGCCATGAACTCTGAAATACATGTTTGTAAAAAAAATAAGTCATAATTTTTTATTTGAAAACTCATTTATCTCTTTGTATATTTTTTTTCTCATGTGAGAAATAAAAGATTGGTCACACTCACCATTTAGTTCATCAATATCTAATTAGCTTCTAAACTTGATTTAAGCTTCTCAAGTATACTTGTTAATCAAGTTATGCATACTTCAAAAAAATTTTTACTTTGATGGAGCAAGTAGGATTTTCAAATATTTTTAACACATTATTTTGTTTTGTACTTCTCTTTAAATCAGTTTTATCTTTAGATCAATATAATTTTATAGATTCTCATTAAAAATATATTGTGTATGATAGATTTTCACTTTAGGCTATATCTTCTACCTTGGATGTGCATTTATTTGTTGGACATCAAAGAAGCACCATACAATAGCTTTGTCATCTACATATGTGGAGTATAAAGGTATTACCAATGTAGCATGCAAAGTGGAATGGAAGGATCAAGTACCAGCTAATATGAGTTTTATAATTTTCAATTGTCAATGAGTCAATTATTCTACATGATGATTACATAAGTAACATTGAATTGATTAATGATCAAATATTTCATGCTATAATTAATCACATTAATGTGCATTATTTCTTTTATTTGTAAAATTTTATTTTTTTTGCATATAAGATGTACGTTGTTTATGTGTTTTTGAAAACCTAGTCCAATGAAAAGTTTGATTATTTTGGATTGTAGGTATACCTTATTTTGTTTAGTTTATTGGTATGGTTCCACATGAATTTTTTTTGTCAAAAAATGTGGACAAAAAAATTCTCAAACCTTTGATACACATGAGCATCCACACTACCTTCTTATTGAAGTTCAGCTTGCAAATGCAGACAATATTACTTTTTGTCGACCAATTATGTCGACTATGACTTAATGCAAAATGATCAAAAGTGGAAGTTGGAAGTCGATTTCTTTTCTCCTTATGAGAATCCTGAAAAAATCAGACTTTGTTACTCGAAATTAAAAATTCATTAATGAAAAACTCATTGGACTTTCAAAAGAGATCAATGTACACTCGCATGTTTCTCGATCCAACCACATGCAAGAAGTAAAACAATTTGTTGATTAGCTAAAAACGAAATTAAAGAGAATGAGGTGTTATGAACATTGGGTTTGAAAAAAATCAGTGAGACTTGTGTAAGATCTCTTGGAGCCATAAGGTTCAGAAAGACGGACTCGCACCTGAAAAACTGTTACAGCTCCTGGGTCCCTTTGAATTTGCGAACGTTCAAGTCATGATCAGATCAGGCTGAGAAATTAATGCTGATTCTTCGTTATATCAGAGGCCTGGAGCCTAGGAAGTTAGTACGGGCACGACAAGACCTTGTATGAGCTCTGCTGTTTCTCAATTAACTAGTCGAAGATCAAGGAATGAGAATGTAGAACCTAGAGAGCACCACTGGTGGAGGAGGATCCGGAAAGCATAATTTCGAGAGGATATTGGTAAAATATCCGATATTTGAATTTGGAGTTTGTTTAACAAAGTTTTTAGCCGGTACAGCTGTTGAGGAGCACTTCAGTAAGACCGTTACCGTGTGAGTCAGATATGCATAAACTCGATCTACTCAACCTGTGACTATCGCGTACTTACCTTGCGCTTCAGTCTCAAATTAATGTACAGAGTGCACTGGAGTAGGCAAGATCTGAAGTCCAATATTATAACAAGGAACTGAACGCATCACTTGCAGCATGTGCAGAAAAATCCGGCTTTACTCTTCTGGTGTTTCTCTCTTCCATTTACTTCATGCAGTCAGAAAGAATGTAAGATCGTCGTCACCCTGCACGTATTAGTTTGACGTTTCATTGCTGCACATTTTTCAGATATCTTAACATGATGATTCTCTTAATTGCTATCTATGACTTCCTGAGGATAAATACCCCACTTTTCCTAGATTGTAGGAAAGAGTTAGGTTCTCAAAACATTATTGAGAGTTAACTTATGCCTAGAAGATATGGTAATTACAACTTCGTGTGAAATCATATTCACACAGATCCTGTGATCTTCACCTTTGAGTAATGAACTAAATAGCAATTGTTCTTGTTTGAAAAACAGCTAGAAGCTGACTGCAGCAACCTTGAATACTATAGGTGTGATTGAGTTGATACTAGGATAGTTAATGATCAGATTCAGATAGCTGTCGAGACATGAAAAATTTAGAGTAATGTCTAGCTACGACTGTAACACAGTTTTGCTTAAATTCCAGTAATTGAGGAGTTCTTCCAGACTCTTGCTTTGTAAATTCTAGTTGAGATGTTCTGACACCTTTGTATTCAGATTATACAGATTCTTCTGCATCCAGTGTTTCCCTAGGTTTGAAGCTACAGAAATTTCTCTCGTACACAGCCACATGCTGGGGTGAAATCTAAAGTGATTGAAAAGTTTCATTTGAAAAGCAATGATCTCGAGGTCAGAGGATTGTATTTTTATGGAGTTCTATCGCGCATAATGTATATTATGCGTGAGATCTAGAGCCTGAGAAAGATTTTCCTGAATATAGAACGGGTCCCTAATAGATTGTCTTTAATATAGAATCTTCTGACACCTTTGTACTCAGCTTTTACATCCTGTGTGTTTCACTAGGTTTGACGCCACAGACATTATATTGTACATAGCTTTGTACAATTATAGCAAAGATGGTCCTCAATATAGAAAGGGTAGTGAGTCTTGAGCATGTACTTGCATGATAGTGATGCGGAAAAGAAGGAAAGCCTAACGGGGGAGGTTTGAATTCAGCAACCAGAAAAAAAATTTATATGGCATATGCTTATGCTTTTTTAATCTTGTACGTACAAAGAAATGTCTGCGCTAGTGTCAGATGGAGAGATAGTCACTAGATCGGGAGCAAGTTCATTCAGAAAAGCAACTATTATCAACTGATGTCCAAAAGTCTCCCTTTCTATGTTGTCTCTGGTCAAGTCATCTGCAGCTGGTTTTCTGACTTGTCTGTCCTCGACGTCCAATAGCAACTTGGACGCAACGGGTCTCACAATTTACCATAAGCTTTTCCCAACGATGCCCGAAGCCCGTCAATTCCACCTCGCAGCTATCAAATGTTTATTGTAATGAAGTGTTCTCTCAGAGAAACAGCTACTCGGTCAATGCAATGCGCTAATATAAGATGTATGCTAGATGTTGCCGCCCTCCTGATCGATCTCATGCTCAGTAAGTCCATGAAAGCTTCGAATGGCGTGCTTCTTTTCACATTAACTAGTGGCACTTCGGGAACAGCTTGGAGGTCATAAAAACGACGACAGAGACAAGGATTAGAACTGTCTAGGAAAGACGACAAAAGAGTCAATAACTAACCGAGGACAAGTCCAATAGGTCTTACTCCAAAGGTAGCATCGAAACTGACGTAAAATTTTACGATATGATATCTTCCATAGCGACATAAAAAGTGTCAACAGGATACCCGTGACTCATCACCTTGTGCGAGACATGGACTAACGTTGACTATACTCCAAATGCAGAACTTCGCAAGAAGACGCTCAATGCCGGCTGGACAACTACCTTACCGACAATGGCAATTGCCATGTGCTATTTCTTGCAGCTAGTTCTCCCTATAAATGTACAGCATGCAATTGTATATGCAGAAAACATTCATCTAGTATAGATGAAGAAGTATTTAGGAAGATAGAAAGTGCAGTGGAGTGGAGAGGGGAGCCCTCCATACTTACTTCTTGAGTAGATCAATTCAACATATAGATACAGTTGTTTAGGTCTTCTGAATCTGCAGGACCTGGTCCACATAGAGAAATTTTGAGTTCTATAGAATGAGATCTAGAAATATGAACCTCTATTCTACCCTGGCGATTGTTTTTTCGTGGATCCTCTGTCTAGAAGGTGAGATGCTTTGAATCCACTCTCATTGTATTGCTCAAAGGAGTTTTGAATCTAATGTTCTTGTCAGGAGAATCTGTGTGCACGATATTCTAGCTAAGATAAGCAGTTCTGACTGCAATGTATCTAGTTCAGATATATAACCAGATGTACACAATTGGTTCATGTGTTTCCGAAGTTGTAGAGATAGTTTGATCCTATCAAGCTTGGAAAGATGGAATGGTTAGCGAGTAACTTCCACAACTGCCTGAAGACAAATTCCTTGCTGTGCTTTAGAACGTTAAATTTTTTTTCAGAAATCAAATGTCCAAAATTTATGTGAAATGTCTTTAAGGGTATGATTCCGGCGTGCAGGAACAAATGGCGCTGAAGGGAAGAAGAGAGCAGTCATTATGGATTATCTTGGAGCTCAAGGAGTGCCGATTGATGTGAATGAAGTTCCTGTACATGACAATGTGGACTTCTACTTCTTACTATCCTTCGGCATAGACAGTGGTGAGTGCATATCCTCGTCCAAAGCTTCTTCTAAGATTGATTGTGTGTAGGAAGTTGAGAACTTGCCGATAGATTTGCCTCATCCATGTCAATATCCTCCAGGAAATCCTTCACGTACATGCTTCATGCCTGTCCTTGTCTACAAATCAATGCTAACTGCGAGTTAAAGCATATAAAAGCCTAACTGCAGCACATGCTGCAATACATTATGATCTGCTGTAATGCAACTCGCTAGCCACATGGCCACAGCCTTGCCTTGCCGAGATAATAAAGCATGCCAGCTACAGGAATCAGGTGAGAATATCACCATGTATACATACGTGGTCGATGCTTGAAACAGCAGTATGTGGGAAAGGATCTGATTTAAATTGGTCATATATGCAGATAGGGATGGAATTCCCCAAAATGGGACCTTCAATCCGTTCTGGGTTGAAACTTTGACACCGGAATCTGTTTTAAAAGTGAAGAGTGTTCACAAGAATGTGAAAGTCCTGATGAGCTTAGGTGGGTGGAGTGTCTATACGAATGCAGAAAAAGAGAAAATTCTTTTTTGGTATGATCCAGAAGACAAGGTTCTGTGGCTGAAGAATGCTGTCACCTCCATCACAAAGATAGTCCAGGAGTACCATCTTGATGGTATTGACATTGACTACGAAAGTTTTTTTTCCCTAGTTGGCGAACTCATCACAACATTGAAGCAGAAAAGTACCATCAGCATTGCTACTATCGCTCCTTTCACAGAAACCAATTCATACTATGCCGAGCTATTCACAAAGTTCTCATCTGTCATCGATCTCGTCGCATACCAATTTTACTCGGAAATCTCAACAAAACCAGCGGAGATAGCGGCTCGATACGAAGTCGTAGCGAAGACTTACACGTTTGAGAAACTCATTCCCGGCTATCAGGTGAACGGCATAGGTCTTCAAGGAAAAAAATTCACCGATGCTCTGAATTTGATAAAGAAAAGAGGACATGAACTCAATGGAATCATGATTTACAGTGCTGATGAAGGGCTAAAGAACGGATTTGCCTTCGAGAAACAATTTCAGGAAATGTTCTGAATCATCCTATTAGGAACAGATGACATAGATTATGAGGGTAGCTAGTATTGCACCTATCCCGTCTCCACTTCCATCCGTAACTGCTTAGGGTATCCATCTTACAGTATGAGTTCAACCTCAGTTTTCAATGAGCTACAGATGTACTATCACGGTTACTGGATCTGTTCCAGAAAATATATGTAATGGCTCCTGTAAATTCCCCATGTGTATGTCTCTTGATACTAGTATGCCCGACAGAGAATGTAGCGAAGATGTAGCGCGAAGGGAAGAGTACATTATTAATCTAGATGTGATATAAAGTTGCCTAAAGTTACTAGAATATCAAGCATGTGACTCGTATTCTGGGTTTCTGACTCTCCGTGCACAGTCCATACAGCGCGAAGACCTAAAAAAGGTTCTCGTGCACATAAGGGACGGAGGAAACGAAAGATCTTGTCGTTTTTCTTTTGTTTTATAGAAGAATGAAGACTAACGGTGAGTAACACAACAATACATGGTATTTACGATGTATGGCTACATGTGGTCACATGTTCCAGCCGCTACTAAAACTTTGACATTTTCAAAATATGGTTTCTTGCTCCGGGAAGCCAAGTAATATAACAAAAAGGATGTGGAGATCCCATAGTAATACAAGGATGGGGTAGGATGGGGCCAGGCCCCAGTAGCATCTTGCTGTCCGCAAGTTACGTAACTTCAAGCTATTAATGGATAGTGAGTCAAACACACGTACGGGATGAAGCTTTCCACGTGAAAGAAATAACTTCGAAGTACAATACGTACTCACTCGGAACCTTCTCAATCGGAATCAGGAATACCGTACAATTGCCCAAAACTACAGTAAACTGCTGGTCTTTTTCCAATTGTTGTACTTTCCGCATCAGGAGTTGAATCTGCTTTCCCAAGATATCATTGCATGCCAGGGTAATAACAAGTCTATATGTCAATCAACCTCAGCAACTCTATCGGAGTCCAATATACCATCATAATTCTCCTTATTGTTACACTTATTCCTGTTATAACTCCTCGGTTCGGACGTTTTCTGACATTGCAGCTATCTTCTCTTCTCCGGTTACTCTGTAAGTTCTTGGCATCGACCTTCGTCACTTCTGAATGCCAAGTCAAACGGCCGAGCATCAGTTATTCAGAAGTTGTCTCAACTTAAGCAAGCATATATTGGATAACAACGTCAATGTGTAGACATGTTAGACTTTTTGATTCGAGAATGCACTAATTGAAAATAAAATGCTGATAAAGGATTCGTGCTTTGAATGCCAGTAACATCATAAAAGCATTAGGTTTGAAGTTCAACTTTGAATTATTCTCTAGCATGAAGACTTCTGATCAAGTTTTTCATTCTCTTCATAATCTTGTCATCACATTAATAGACTTGAAGCGAAGTAATGTGAACTTGTGGCATGCATAGCAATGTTTTGAACAAAAAACCTTAGATTTTAGATAGGGATTTCACACACAACAGAAGCTGTTAGTAGTATTTTTTGTCTCTTATAATGATCAAAGAGAGAGAGAGAGAGTTAGTAGTATTTTTTTGTCTCTGATAATGATAAAAGAAGAAAAGAAAGAGAGAGAGTGTGTGTGTATATACACACAACAATTTTAGAACTTGATGAAAAATAATAGCAAAATCGAACATCCAAGAAGATTGTTAAGATAGTAAGAGAACTTAGAACAATTTGCGTATTGAGAATGCAATCATAATGGTTAGAAATATTACTTTGAGCGTACGATGTTTTTAATCTAGGTGAATTTAAAATCTTCTAGTTTCTAGATTCTCTTCGGATCATGGGGAGTACTGATAGGAGCTTGCATTACCAATATGCTCTCAAGTGTAAAACTAACATATGCAATGAAGGTTAGATATATACATCATAAATGTGAATGCAAAAATCTTATTCTTTCACCTAATAGAAGACCTTGACAAATCTCACTGGAACAACCGGAACTCATATTTCAGCCCACTCTAGCCATGTTTAGATTTGTGTCTAACTCAAAGGATGGGAGAATCCAATACAGTATTCCCTGTCTAAATATTTACAGTCCGGAGTAAAGCTGTTAACGTATACAGTTTCAATATTTATGTTCTTACACATGTACCCAACAAATCTGAACCATTTAATAAAAGATAAAAAAAATATACTCTTTTGTAATGAATAATTGAACATTATGTATGCTTCCAGAGATTTATGAATCTTTAAATTAGGAAAACAGACAATACATAATCAAGCTGTAACTTACAAAGTCCGTAACTTGGTTCTGAACTTTCAAGTAAAGATAAAGAAGTTTACACAGTACAGTGATTAATCAAAGCCATTCACAATAAATTCGCAGTTGAACATTCAGATAGGGAATTTAATGGAGAAATAGATGAAAATCTTTAGTTCCTGGATGATGCCGATTCAAGCTTTAGTTCCTCCCATAATGAGTTTATTTGTTTCTGACAATCGTAATCGACGTGTTCACATTTACACAACGGAGACTGTATTGCACAATTTTTTTCTTCGAGGTACTGGCAGTGTCTTGACCTGCAGTTTCCTTAAACTTCCTTAATTTTCTTATATTTTTCTTATTTCTTTTATATGTTTGACAGGGTAAGTAATTCCGAGTTTTCTGATTTGGTCTATGTCTCACCATATCTGCTCGGGACTTTACGGCTCCTGGATTTGATAGTTTCTTCACCTCGTCATCGTCAATGGCCACAAATTGGTTGGCCTTATAATAATCCTTCTTGATATTTCCGCTTCTTCTGATACCTCATTGTACGTTGAACTTCATTGTTACCTATAAGAGTTGAGGCTTGCCTGTTCCGTCCTTAGCGTCACATATTTTGCAATCATCTCCAGATTTGGGGAAATCTGTTGCGTTGTTTGAGTTTGCCTCCCCAATGTCAACAATAAGAGAAAATTCTCCGGTGAACAACACTTCTCCTCCTTTGAACCACATCAACAACAACAACATCTCGTAAGGGAGCTTACTCCTCCTTTGAACCAGAATCCTCCATTCCAACCACTTGCTTTGCAAACCACTCTTAATTACTCACCACATTTGGAGTTACTGTACGTCTCCGATATCGAAGCTGAAATTTAGTGTTCGTAGTCTCCTTCACCACAGTGTTTCCAAATTTGAAGTCGCAGTCGCCACTAGAACTACTCTCCCCTACGTGAGCCCTAGTTCGTATGGCTAGGGCTTCTTCAGATTTCTTCTCGCTCCTTCTAAATGCTGGTGTGTATTTTCTCCAATCTCTTCTCGTCAGGTTTAGTAATTTCCCATCTCGGCGAGATCTAAGATTGTACAAAATGAAGGTTCTTTTGACCGCTGTTCTCCTTTCTGTTACTTCTTACCTCAAGTCTTTCTATATTGAAGGAACGGAGGCGGTTATGAACCGAATCTAGAGCACCCTCAACTTTGAAATTTTGTTCATCTTTTGCGTTGAAAATGGAGTCAGATTCCGCTTCTGCTCCGACATCGCAACCATAAGCTGACCTGCTTGACTTTGATGTTTTCTTTGCTTCATGAAGGTCACTGAAAGGCGCCATCTGGGCCCAATCGGGTATCACCACATCGGTATCCTCCAAATGCTCGAGAGGCTTCTGGTTTTGGGCTTAAAAGCCTGGAGCTTTCCTTCTGCCATATGCCGCGTAGACGTAGTTTCCAACGACGAATCAGGAGCTTCGACCACTTTTAACTGCATTGCATCGCCTCCCTTTTCTGCCTCCATTTGCGTATCTCGTCGACGCTTCATTCTAGCACTTGTGTCAAGCTTGAACCCGATTTTCAAATTCCCCAGTTATTGTCGCACTCTCGGTGAGAATCTCTTGTCAAGTTGTTCATGAAGACTCAAAAATTCCACCAAAGCCCGTGCTCCTCCTTTCTTGAGTTCCATGTCAAACGCGGGACTGAAGCAGAAGTTATACATGCTCTCGAAAGAATGGCCAATTCAAGATCAGTGACACTGCTATCAATGTAAAAAAAATTATCACAGCTTTCGAACCACATATTAGAAATCACATTATATATCTAGAAACACCTTGAAAAATTTATTTTCTGTGATTTTACAATATTTTTAAAGACATCGAATCAAATATATTAGTTTCTTATTCTCGCTAAATTACTCAAAAAAAATACATGCATGTAACAGATTTCTAATTTGAGATTTAATGTGAAATCGAAAATAAATTAATCATACCTAGTACTAAAAGCGATTTCGTTCTCACTAGTTCCAATGACACCTCATCTTTTACTCTCATATTAAAGTGATGTTATCATTTGTAATGAAAAAAATTTAATATTTTGACATAACCAAAATTAAATTAAATTCCAATACATATATATATAGGAATCACACTCAATCAAAATACTTGACTGTTGAGGAACAATACAACAAGAAAATGAAATTTATGAAACAGATCTAGAAAAACTTAATGCAAAATGTTTTGACTTTCGTTCGTCGTCACTATATGTGACTAAGCTATTTGACTGACAGCCAAGACTCTCTCCATCTGCGCCACTTCCACGAGGGCCAGTTTATGAAACAGACGACCAAAGATGCCATTTGTTCCGCTCCTGTAATCTTCGCACTTTTCTCCTCTCGTCTTCCTAACCTTCCAAGCTCCAAAAATCGCTCAAGTGATCATCCGCAGCACTTGGTTCCAAAAGTCCAGTTTCTTCTTTCTCTGCTTTCTGTTTTCAGCACCTACGCACAGCTCAACGATCTTTCAGAACCAGAGACTGAACAATCTATTTAAACAAGCAAGGATTTATATATCTTCTGTCCGTGCTCATCTGCCGACTGATTCGCGAAAATCCGGAGTTCTCACGGCATTGCTTATTTCTCACAACTCTTTTTAATTGCCATTTTTTTTATTCACATTGTAGTCCAATTTTAAGTCCATGAACGTTTACCATTTCTAGCGCAATGAAGAATGAGAGAATGTCCCTAGAAAAAAGCGACTTCATCAAACCCATCACACGGTCTACGTCAGGATTTAAAGAACGGTCACCGGATTCAAAAACCAGGACCCATAAGTTTCTTTCACTTTCCTATTCTTTTAATTATCGATATCATTTGGGCAATTTTACCGGAGGTAGCAGGTAAGAAACTTTTCTAGGTCTTCCTATTCTTCATGAATCATGATAATCGATTATGGAAATCAACATAGAGTGGCAAAGAATTGATGATGATGACAAAGCTGTTGTCAGCTTTTTCATCCAGTGTCCACTCTATGTTGAACTGCATAATCAACAGCACAGATTACTCAATATGCAATATAGAACTGACCTAGCAGCAGCAGCGCAAACCCTACCGTCAGTTTCGCGAGGTTAAGAAGTTTCTATGTACACATTGTCAAGTAGTTTCCTTTTAAATAACATACTCTTTGGTGTGCTTCCAGAGAGCTGGCATTATCTAAAAGTGCAAATTGAAAGAGCTGAATCAGATACCTTATCATGTTCAGGGCAGGGCACAATGTCACTCAAACCTCAGTCCAATTCTGTACCAGTAAGTACAAAATTTTGAACACTTGAACATGTAGACGCAACAAGCACGTAGCACAATGCCACAGTTAAAATAATGATCCATCGAATAAGCATTGACAGCTTGTAATGGTCGAGAAATACTTCTTATTACCTTTTTGCAAAGAATGTCGTGTGTATATATATACATAAGTACGTACATTACCGTCACAAGACTTATGATCATGTGTTTGAATGGTAGAAACAGGACTATACACTTCATACCTCTGCATCTGGACGTGCTCGAGAATGGGACAGCTTGATGAAACCTGCATATGATGAAAAAGGAGAGCCTTGTCCAAGAACAGTCTGACTGGGTGTTAGAATCCGCAGGCATAGATCCCCTTTCTGATAGTGTTTGGAAGTTTATAGAAAGAAAAATCTTTGCATCTGATTCGCACCATCTGTACTATAAATTTAGAGTGGGATAAGCGCCAACAGTCGCTACCATTGGTCTTTCTCACCAGCTAGCGTGCCATGGCTGGCTCTCAAGAGACATTTGTAGATTGAGCTTTGAATCCGATTGTCGGGTCCGCGCCTCTCTAGATCGGATCACCTCAACGCCCATCGAGACTTTTTGAGAGAGGAGATCTTTGACTTTGGAAAGACAGACGAGCAGGCGCCAGTTCTGACGTCAGAAAGGGAACAAATCTTTGTCGTTGGAGATCAAGGAAAGCATCGTGGACGCGTGGAGCATTCGCATCTTCCTCGATGTTGTGGGACGCAAATTTCCTCTTCGAAGGCGACCTCAACTTTGAGCTTCGTCGTCGCAGAGTTTGACAAAAGGAAAGATGAGCACCACCTGGTCGTGGAAAGGCGACAGCCAACGCATCTTCGAGCGATTCCAAAAGACGGAAGATCCAGAGGAGGCTTACAGAGCCCTGGAGGATCGAGGACCAGATTCCGGGGCAGTCATCTCGGTGCACGGTGCACCTGGGATGGGGAAGAGCATTCTAGACAGAGCAGTGGACTCGTATTACAGGGAATCTCTGGCCGGATCTCGGAGAGTGGAACGAAAGACGTTCGAATGGGCCAACTTCTTCCAGAAACGTGCATCGACGCCGACCCTCGAACTTCAGGAGTAGTAAATGGCCATTTCATTTTGTATCGATCGTAGAGTGCGGGCCGGGAGCAAAATCATTCAGTTTGGAGAAGCAATTGCGGCTCCTTCAGCACCTTGGTGAACCCAATTTCATGGTCATGAATCAAACCTCGCTGTGGAGGATAAGCTGGAACGTTTCTTGGGAGGAACGACTGCTCCCGTATTAGTGATACTCGACGACTTATGGCATCGCTAGTTGCTTCAAAAGATTCTGGGACTAGCGGGCTCCAGCGTGAGATTTCTCGTACAAGCAGAGAAATGTTCCTCTGGGATTCTCTTTCTTTGGTGGTGATAGCTATAGAAAATGTGGATCAAACGAGTCCCCGGAAGATTGTGGCCAGCCTCGTGGGCCTCAAGGACAACGTTCTGGCCCGACATCTACTGGTTAGTTTCATTGTTATTTGTGACGATGAGCATTCGATCAGATGTAGACCAGCTCCTGCTAGATTCTTTGTCACAGCGTGTCTGAAGTTGCTCATGAAGACAACTCTGGCAGATATTCTTACCTGCTCACCAACGAGAAACTTTTGAAGAAGTCACTAACCCTCTTTGAACTCCCTCGACACTATGGGCAGTTGATATAATGGCACAAATCCGATTGCACACAAAGCTTGTTGTTTCGTTCTCGAACATCATGCGCTTCGTATAGATCTGCATGTCGACCATCCGCCACATCGCAATCAACATATGTCATCTCGATGCATTCGGAGTTTGGTGAGAGCAGTGGCTCTATGGATTGGCATTAGAGGACCAATCAAGCTGCATTGAGTATCACTCTTTTCAGTTAGATGGGTTCGCTCATGTGATACATCCAATTTTACATGTTGGAATCATGGTGATCAGAGTGTGGATTTTGTTCGATGGCACGCAGATTTACGCCGACAAGGTCATAGAGTTGATGGGCTCATCCCCTTTCGGCCTTGCCACCATAACCGCTGCCATCAACAGTCGCATACGCATGTCCGGCCAACGAGATGCAATCGAGGTTCACTGGAGCGATGCAGCTGCTGCAATTTCTAAGCTCTTGCGGCCCAAGATCGGAACATCGAGACCGATTTTGTTTCAAGTGCAGGATCCAGGCCATTTGTGGACTAAAATGAAGACCACTTTGGAGCATTGGTCAGAGGCTGCTCGGAATCTGCTCTATCTCACAACATTCTTTTGAAGGTCTTCCTGAGGTGGTGGTGCGAATGACTTCGAATGGCTTTGCAGTGAACGAGGTGAAAATCCGCGCAGATTATTCCCATTACGTCACGAGTTGGTGAACACCGGAGCCATGATAACCATCAGATCGGATCCAACCATACATGCATATGAAGGAAGTGGATTATGTGAGCCCTGGTTACATAATCTTCTGAGACTGGAGATGAGATACAAGGTTCAATCACTTCCCATGACAGTTTCAGGCCGATATCAATTCCCAACACAAGCTTCAGTTCAGTTTCCCAGCTTTTAACAGGATATGCGCTCTTAATGGATCTACACAGTTCGGGAAGAAAGTGCGCCGGAAGGCTGCTGACCCTCTTCTGGATAAATATTATGATTATGAGTAGAAAGCTGGATCGGATATGCTTCACGAACATGGGAGAAAGGTAACAGTCCCTTGAGGAGGATTACAAAAATCGTTTGAAGTTTGAATCTTCTCAATTCAAGACTTTGATAGTCATTTTTCATATAGCAATAGCCTATAAATATTCGGACAGCAACCGTGAAAATCACTAAAAGAGAAGTTAAGTTTTGTTATTTGAATATTCATAACCTAGGTAGGTGGGAGTAGCCGTGTGAATATTTAGATCAATTTATTAAAATCCTATCATTTATAGAATTAACATACACAAAATATATTCAACATACATAAAATGTATGTTGAATGCATTTTAAATGTAGGTAGTGGAAATTTTCTTGATGACGAATTATCCAAGCGGCTGTCTACATTCAAATATTCTGGAGAAGCCCGCACGAGAGTCACAGTAGCATCGCACCGCACGCGTCTTATGAATTGCGTGGTGGCAGCTCTAGCTGAGCTTTTTTGTATCGGAGAGGAGAAATATGATCCGCAGGTGAGTTTCCAAGTTACGGTACCGGTTCTATGTCTTCCACTTTTTATGTCTTTCCCATGGTTGCGTTTCATGTTCAAAGAAGGATTGTTTCTCAAAGACACTGCTTTAGGATCATTCGTGGGCTTGATAACCTCGCACTGGACATGATTTTTTTTACAGGAAGGGCTCGCGCAGAACGCACATCGTCTTCTTAGTGATTGTCTCAAAGCTTTTGCACGTCTATCATCGGCCTCCATATGGTCAAACTGTGTTCATCGCAAAGATATGATGGATATGCTGGTATGCAGATTGCTGTTATCCTGACATCCGAAAATTATGAAGTAAAGGATCATTTCTCGGCACCGAAGGCTTTCTTATGTTTGCCCAGGCAGGAGTTTGCCAGGTCCTCTCTATGTGAGAAATGTGATTCAATGCGGGAGAGGATCTCAAGGAAGTATTTTGTGCACCATAAGTTCACTTTTTGTACATTCCAGTCATTTACATATCTTTTTGGCAGAGTATTTACGCTTTGACATTGAGCTGAGAAACGCATGGCTTAGCTATTCAAAGCTATCGACCCGTAGCTTCCAACACTTGGTTTTGTTTGCTCATCTTCTGCTGTTAGTAAAAAATATTGAGAGCTCAAGACATTATCTTCAAGAGTACCCAACGGCCAAGTGCGACTTCGTCAAAGTTGTCCTTCGCAGTACGACTGCAAAAGTTTAGCACTGCATGGTTCTTATGATTTCATACTTCAAGCCATAGATTCCTTCTGTGAGCATTTAGTGGCTCGTAGTAGGTTTGTGGTGGTTTGTATCTGTGTCCCATGGCCCTTTCCGTGGACTTTAAAATCTATTCCTTCATTCTGTTAGAATGAAGAACCTTAGGTAAAGAATGCAAAGAGGGTTATCGTTTTACATGGGACACTATAATGGTACGCCTTGGAGGTGGCCTTCCAATATTATCACCTAAATTTTTATTATTATAATGTTCGAGACTGCAGAAAACGGAAGCACCATAATATGTGACTACTATATGGGTGATTTTATACATACTTTGAATTTAAATTACAAATCAGGTCCAACATGTGTCCCTCTAGAATGGCGTCAATAATTTTGTATTTTATGTGTAGTATTATAAATCTCATATATAAGCAAAATCACAACACTGAAAGTTGATGCTTAAATATTGGAACCATTGACAATTTTTCAAATCTAGAAGATCGCAGAAAAAAAATGTTTCTTGGTTTAAATATCATTAATTCATTAATATAAAAATATAATATGATCTTTTGTGAAAATTAACAAAATCAATATCAAACTACCTATAGTCCTCGAATTTGATCCATGTACACCCTCCATATGATTACAACTGGGTGGATGGGGTTTAGCATCACTAACTAGTGTTGCTAATTGTTGAAATCAATCTCGTCCAGATATTTTATTGTGTGTGGTCGAACCAAAGCCTTACAAAGTTCTTTACCCTGAATACAACTGAGTAAAATTTAGACAGAAATTCAGAGATCAGGTGAACTATGTCATAATCATAACTTCTTGTGCTTCTCATTAGACTTGAACATACCATTGTTGAATGTCCAACAGAACAACTTAACAGAATGTTATGACCAAATTCACTAACCTTTGGCACCTTCGTTGTCTGCCTGGGGCCTTCATACTTGTGACCCGTGATTTGCATCCAGTCTTCTTGTATTTCGTTCGATGACACGGTAACACGAATTCTGGGTAAGATCTGTAACGCTTGCAGATGTCTCGATTTCTCCTCCCTCTTTAAGAGACTAGCTTTCACTTTATGAAGTGGGGTTTTCCCGGATCTTAAACTTGGCGGAGCTGGCCGTTTCCATCCAGCACTCGTAATAGATGGTGGATTCTCACACACCTCCATGCCGATCGACTTGGTAGGAAGATTGGTATCTCCATTCCCTGGAGGCCTTGGGGAGATGAGCTGCCCAGAGTATAATCCATCCTGCAAAACTAATAAAGCCACAAAATTTTTCTTAGTTTCAAACATTAAGATAACAATATCTCCTAAATCTACCATTTCATACCTGATGTGGATACGTTGGTGGTTCCGTGGGCTGATTAGGAACTTAATTTATCAATGAAAAAAGTATTCGAGCGGAAAACAAACGTTCAGTTTCCGTTACTAACTTCAATCGTTCATAACAATATAGTTTGTACTAATTATGGGTTTGTTTAATCTCAACACAAAAAGTTACATTAGCTCCCTCAGCCGTCACATTGCCGAGGAATCGGTAGGTGGTGTTTTTTTAGGTAAGACAGCAACCAAGTCATAATACTATGAGGGAAAAAATTATCAAAATCGAGAATTTATGAAAATGCGGCTATAAAGAATGAAAATAATTCAGTTTGAACTATCATTAAGGACGAATGATATTTCGAAAAAATAGAATCTAAATTTCTGCATTGTAGATTGTGTTTGGAGTACGGACACTGGTACGATCTTTGTATTACCCAGGTAAACATTACATATACAATTAAGGTTAGGTCTATGCATCCGATAATATGTGAATAAAAAAATAAAATAATAATCCACGATTGTTTATTACTTCATTCAATCGAAGACGAAGGAAAAACTCACCAGATGAACCGGAACCCATATTTTCAGTCCATTCTAGCGCGGTTTGGTTCCTTGCCAAACTGTTTGGATGGGATTCATCCGTAGCATTCGAACACTGCTGTAATTCTGGCTCCCAAGTATCGATAGTGTATTGATCTGTCCTCTCCTGTCCCTTTTTTACCTTTCTTCTCATGTACGATATAGGTAA
The DNA here is from genome assembly GCA_014180765.2 of Marchantia paleacea. NCBI lineage: Eukaryota > Viridiplantae > Streptophyta > Marchantiopsida > Marchantiales > Marchantiaceae > Marchantia > Marchantia paleacea. The sequence goes on from MUAA02000032.1 coordinate 2,205,679, forward strand.
GTAATCTGAACTATCTAATGAATTCTGTGTTTCACAATATCCTATCTGGACCTTTTCATTCCCTGAAGTTGATGTCTTCTTCGCGTCTTCATCGTCGATGGCGATGAGAGGTCTGTGATTATCACACGACTTCTTCTTGAAACTTCCTCTCCTTCTGAAATACCTCATCGTGCGTTCAACTTCATTGCTACCTAGCATGCCAGTTGCTGACGGTGATATCTTCTTCACGTCTTCATTGTCGATGGCAACGAGAGGTTTGGTATTTTCACAATCCTTCTTCTTGAAATTTTCCCTCTTTTTGAAATACTTCATTGTGCGATGAACTTCATTGCTACCTATACAACTCAAGGCTTGCTTGCTTCCGATCACAGCCTCACCACGTTTGCAACCGACTCCACATTGCCTAACACATGTTTCATTCTTTGCCTCGTTGTCATCACAACACAGAAGATTCTCATGTCCACAATACGTCTTCTCCAAAGATTCAAAAGTCTTCTGTCCTGCTTCAACGCCTGCGAAGTCCAATTTTTCCTGGGCGTCGGATGTCAAGGCATTCACATGAGAAAGATTAAAAAACATCTCAACTTCATGTTCGGCTTTTGAAACTTGTCTTTTCTGTGAGTGTCTTACACCTTCATCTTCGACAACTGATTTCCTCTCTCGATCTCATAATATTTCCATCAAAGTTTGAATTTTTGCAAACACATGTACGTACCTCGGTGTCATGAACATTGCTAGTTGGAGCTGGTACATTCAGATCAAAATCTAAGATTTGATTTCCATCCTCTTCCTCGTCCACTTCTGAACTCGAAGGAGTTTCATTCAAGTCAAATGAGGCGACGTGCCCACTTACTACTACCCTGCCTTCTTTGTCTTCATCTTCACTTGATTCTTTCTTCTTTCTTCCTCTAGCTACTTCATTGTCATCATTTTGGAAGGCAGCGTCCTCTACCCTTCCCTTTGAGCCAGAGTCCTCCTGCATTCCAATTATGTACTTCGGAGATAACTCATGATTACTCGCCACATTTGAAGTATTTCTCCCACTTAGAAGCTGCATTTTAGTGTAGGAAGTCTCTTTCATCACTGTGCTCAGATATTCGAAGTCATCATCGCTCCCATTAACAGCATTGTGCAGTGTGAGAACCCTAACTCGACGTTCAGAATTTTTCTGCTTTCCTTTCCTCCCAGACGATGATGTGTTCTTGTCGTCATCACCATGATATGGACCCTTGTAATGACCTCTGGTCAACTTTAGTAAATGAGCATCTCGGCGAAATCTGAAATTGGACATTCTGATCTTCTTTCGTCCGCACGCCTTCTTCCTCCTCAGTCTTCCCTCAGACTTCTCTATTTTGCTGGAGCGCAGGCCGGCATCAGCCGAAGTCAGAGCACCTTCAACTTGGAAACCATTCTCATCTTTTGTATTGGAATTTGAGTCAGATTCTGCTTCCGCTCCAATATCGCGAGCACGATCTGAACTTCTTGCCATTGGCACTGTCTTTGTCGTATGATGGCCATCACAAGGCACCATCTTGCCCCACTCTGGTACAACCACATCTGCTTTCTTCAAAATGCTTGATAGTCTTCTGGTTTTGGACTTTAAAGCGGAGCCTTCCCTCTGCCACATGCTGCTTAGACGTCGTGGCTTTCATCGACGGATCAAGAGCTTCGGCCACCTCTATGTGCATAACACCGCAAGGCCCTTCTGCCCTCATTTACTCATTTCGCCGTTGGACGCATCGATCTAAGACTTGTGTCAAGCTGAGCAGACCATTCACACCATTCCCAAGTTCCCCACTAATTGTCGCACTCACCTTCAGAATGTCTTGAAACTCCAAAATAGTCCATGACAGCCCTTGCTCCCTTGGGTACCTATCGATTCTAGCTGGGAATTGTAAAGCGGGACTGAAGCCAGAACCAAAACGCCGGCAGGAAAAAACGACGAGTTGAAGCTCCCTTAATCAACTTGAAAGAACTTAATAGAGTTTTAATTTTCCAAAGTCTATGAACTACGAATGAATGCTTTTCAGAAAAAACATATGTCCACGTGAAAACTATCATCGCTCGTTTGACCAAGGCGACTACTGCAAGTACGACTCACAGCTACTGCATTATTACCATATACGATACACCGTTACATGCGGTTTTGGAACACTATGTCCGCCAAAGGTCAAATCAAGTTGTCAAAAGACAATATCAGTCTCAAAAAAATAGTCCTAGATTAGTAATTTTGTGAAACTGATAGGTATAGGCATTAGAAATTTTGTGAAACTGGATTAAAATAAGTATGATTTCATTTATTGGAAAGAATGCTTAGAATTACAAATAAATGTTTCAAATATGAATTTTTTTCTAAATAATGCAAAGTTAGAAATTAATTCAAATTCTAATGTGTTTGTGTAACGATGTTACTTTAAAATATGAAATTCTTAAAAAACTGCAATTATTGAATTGCATAAAAAATAGGATAAAATATCAATTAAACATGAATTTGAATATTTTGAACACATTAACAATATAAAAATAAATTCCTAAATTCTGAATTTTTAATTTTTAATTTTTGAAATATTACTACTTTCAAGATTTTATTCTCGTTCTAGTAAGTGTGTTAATTTTCTTGAATCAAAGATGTAGTTCAAAAACAACAACTTCGTCTGAAAATTTGAATTTAATTATCTAGATTTTAATTATTGTTACATTATAATGACATTATTATCAATACGTGATGGTAGAAAACTCCAAACCACTTGATGTTATGTCACATAAGTTTTTTAGAAACTTTAGTTTATTTACGGTCGTGATACAATTCTAGAATTTGGATTAATACGTTTGGATGAGATCTCTGTCACCTCATATTTTGAATTCACCTCATGTTCCCAACAAAAAACTCTTCCTTGCCCACTCTCTTTCATGAATCCGAATTTTAACAACTTAACGAGTATATTCTTCGAATTTATCTTTCTGTTAAGTCTCTGATTCAGAATTAGAGTTTGGTTCATCTAGTCTCATGCTTATAAATTATTGTGTGTTTCCATTTTATGTTCCCTACGTGATATCCTCTCGCATATTGACACTTTCAGTCTGTCAAAGGGGTACACTCAAAGCGCTGCCTTCTTTGAAGATACTTTGTCTCATCATCTCATCTGCGTTTGGACATCATTGGAATTTACTATTAAACTGTAGCAGATAAAGCTGGACGATATATCTATCTGAACTTGAATTGTCAGTATACTATGATATTTTTAGAGGGAATTCAGAGCCAGTTATGATAAGTCATTTGGGCGCTTGAAAGAATCTTGCATGTTTTTACAACATCATTGACGAGAAGAATTTATCATGTAGTGTACATAGTCAATCAAGAAATAGTTCATACAGAACTTGGATACCGAGTGAATTGCAGCTCAGACTACCAAGTCACATAGTTGCGCTAATTACAATGAAAACGGATACTTTACACTGATATGTTACTATTAGCATTCAAATAATGAAGTCATCTCGCTTTCCATTTTCATTATAGTCCAGTTATCATATTATTGATTTCATTATGGAATACATACATACTTTATTTTATTTATATAATATCTCTATTCCATTTAAACTTGATCACCAGAACAACTTCTAGTCCTCCTAACAAAGAAAGGCAGAGTAAGGAGCGCCGATAGGAGTTAAAGTGTAATAATTTTTTAACTAATGTTCTTGATCATGAGGGCGATCAATCAGATGAGTGTCTACAATAGTGCAAACATTTGGAGAAAACATGGACTGAATCAAGAACAGTACAAGTAACTCCACCGCTAGTTTTAAATAACATAATTTTGATAAAACTTCTGTACCCATTAAATTACGGCCAAACCCAACGATAATTCACTGTTGACCATTATTTTTCTTTGATACTGTCGGTTTAATTTACATTAATGAGTCCTGCAATTTGAAATAAATTGCAGGACTCATTATTAGAAATTAGACTGCAAAGTTGTTTCACATTGTTTCTGGCTATATATCTTCCATTTTTCTTTTCGTCAATGTATTGCGTTTGTGTTTACTCTTGGCTTACGCAGGATGCAAGGTAGACTGCCCTTTTGTTATTCACACTGTATGCATAACCATGGTGGTTCTCTTTAAATAGTTTAATTTACAGCCAGAGCAGATGGATGAAGTAATGAACATGCTCTTGGTTGGCATCTCCAAGCAGTTGCAGTTGCAGTTTTTTTTTGGGAGACATTATTCACTGTAAAAGACTACTTTCATTCTTCTCCTTCCTGATCATATCTTATTAATTTTCACTTTCCGTTTTTGCTGGTTAGTTAAGGTAATGGGGTCAATAGAGGGTTTCATAACTTACCCATAACCCTCTACAGAAATCCAATAAAATGTTTTATCGGTAACGAGAGAAACATTTACGGGATCCTGAAAAGTTACGCCGTGAATTTTATGCACTATATATCATTGCCATAACATTTTTGGTCAATATCCACATTTCAAGATAATATATGTTTTCTCTTAGTTTTAGAGCATAAGAGGAAGAAAAAAATTTCTGAGTTCACCCTTCAAATTTTGTATGGACCTATTCAAATCAGCGCAAAAACTTGTTGGAACAGGGACTGGGTTATGGAAATTACTCAATTCCCGTCCATTATTTTATGGGTATATCTTGAAAACCCCTCATGTTGATCACGTTCATCAGGTCATGACCATCAAATACTAGTGAGTTCAGTTTGTGAATAAATTTATCAACCTTAGGAAAATTTCCCATAACATATGTACGATGTTTTCCATCTAATCATGCTCAATTTGTCATATTGAAGAGGAGATTACCTAGACATCACCTTTTACTATATTGTTTTTGGTGGTTCAAAGTTTGATGCGGTACTTTCTCTATTAGACAGTCCCTTATTATTCATAGACTTCATTCAAAACAAAGATTTCTTTGATTCTCTTACGATTTGTTGCAGAAAATGACAAGCTCCCATCTTCTCTCTTCTCAATATATTTTGCCTTCCTTTGTCAGTTAGAGTTTTCCCTCCCTTTCCCTTTGGTCTTCAATGGCCATTCCATTTTTTATTCAATATGCTCTGTGTTCTCCGTCCTTACCCTACTTTTCTCGTACTTCTTGTCCGTGGCGTGTTAGCGTTCTGGCTACATTTTCTTAGGATATACACGCACGCCTAATCATGCTCTTCATTTATATCAAACGATGTACTTTATAGAATAATAATAATAACCTACCCTCGGTGACGAACTCTCCATCCTTGGAGGACTCCCGAGTATTGCTCTCTTCAAGTAATTCAGTGTCCCGGTAGACATAGGTGATGGTTAGTTCGTTAATCAATGTATATATATATATAAAGCTTACAATTTTACTGTAGATAGCCGTGTTATTTTAAGCAGATTTTGCTTCAGTAATCACAGCCAGAATCCAAACTTCTCTCTCAACAAGGGCAGTATCTATGTGCTTTAGTCTACTGAAGGAATAAATATGTGTGAAACAGTCAACCAATCAGACCGCTTCGGGAATTTAGCGTGCACAGGACTGCCGTCATCTAGACTGCAGTTGAAGCTACCAGAACTTGAAATACCCCAATGAGTCCGTTCGCACATGTACCAATATATAAACTTTGCAAAAAAACAAAAAAAAAACTTAACTTTGAATTTCGCTTGGTAACAGCTAAAATTAAGGATCAATTTATACATCTATTTCTTTAATCGTTAGTTCTTTTTTATATACACTCTACTTTTTGAACTTACTCAAACATCTCTGATTCTTTAATGTAAAATTATATAATTAACTAAGAAAATAAGCGGAAAAAAGAGATTATAGATCAAATTTGAGAAAAATTTAATAAAATTTCAAAAAAATCTGAATAACAATTTTGAATAAACCAAATACTGAAAATTAATGATTTAATTTTTTTATCAAATGATGATAAATAGACCTTTAAAAAATCCAACAATTTATTCAATAAAAATATTTTATTACAATTTTATAAAATTTGGGAAAAAAATTTCAACACAAATCATTTAACAATAGTTTTTATTCTTACAATAAAATTAGATTATATTATAAATATAAGTTTTATATAATATTTAATTATATTATGACTAATTTTTTGATAATATGCATAAAGCTAAAATGATAATTCTTTTTATAATTTAAAAAATTTATTTACAATGGTAGACATATTAAAATTTGGAAATATTTAATGATTTATATAAAAATATATTTAAAATTTAAAGAATTTTTCATGTATAAAATTTGAATTTTGAGAAGTCTTATATGTTTACATGAGATGAATTAATTTATATTAAAAAAATTTATTCAGAATATTATTGTAAGGGTTTAAACCTTTATTATTTCATTTTTAAAAAAATTTATAATAAAATTCTGTTAAATATTTTCTATTCAAATGATAAATTAATAATTTTAATATATAAAAAAATTTATAATAATTTTTATAAATAAAATCAAAAAAAAAAAAATTCAAAATTTGAAAATAATAAATTAAAAATTTTGATACTTTTTATTTTACAAAATTAATCCTTGTGAAAAATTAATTATCAGCCATACTTCACGTTGAATTAATAATATCTAAATTTTAGATCTATAAGTTTTGAAGTCAATATATAAAAAGGTTTTGGGTTTATTTACATGATAAAGGTTTTTTTTAATTCTTTTAATTTTTTTTCCTTCTGATTAACTTTTTTATAAATTTTAAGCTCCTTCAATTTTCGAACAGAATTATGATATTTTTTAAATAAAATTTGTATTTAAATAATTTTAATCAAAAAACATTTAATATAGCCTTATATATTATGCATTAAATTGAATTTTTTAATATTATGGAATAAATAAAACTTCTATTTTATTTTTTATATTTTGAAAAAATGCATTATTTGAAGAATAATAATTTATTAATATAAATATGTAAGGTATTTTAATTATCTCTTGCTTTGAATTGGAAGTTCTTTATTTTTCTCAATTTTAAATATTTAATATTATTTTTCATATGATGTAAATCAATTTTCATACTTTTAGATTACAATGAATTGGGTAATGTTACGAGTTTTATTAAAAAATGTTGATTATAAAATATAGAAAAATAACATTTTCTTTTCTTTTATTTTTTAACTGTGGGAGATCATTCAAAATATAAATAATTTCCTTTTCTTAAAAAGAAAATCCAATAAATTTGAAGATTTTTATTTCAAATTTGAAAAAAAATTGGATGGAAACATATTTATGAAAGTATTGAATTTGTATTCAGCTTATTTCTTCAAATTTTGATTTATGGTTCCGTTATCAATATTTTTATGTCATAAATTTATGAAAAATTTCAAAAATTAATTTTTAAAGAAGAATTGTATTGATTCGTATTGAATTAAAAAAAATTCATGATTATTGAATGTTTAATTAAATAATATAATGGAAAGAAATTACAAAGATATTTATTTTCAAAAATAAATATAAAACTGTTTTTTTATTTTCATTGAACTTTTGACTAAAATAATGTTCATAAAAATTATATATCATAATTTATTGATGGTATTTGTTGTTATTTAACTTATTATACATATTATATAATATTAATTTAAATTTTGATGGTCCATTTGTTTATGAAACAAAATGTATCATTTTTTGTGTTGCATATTATTGCCTTATTAATTGATTTGGTTTAATTTTATGAAAGAAAATCTAGCACTAGATCTTTCATGAGCGTTCAAAATTATTTTTGAAAATTTAATAAATTCCATTCATGCTTTGTCATTCAGTTTGGTGAATTTGAGTTAGATATTTTTTAGATTATATACTGATTCAGTTATAAAATTCGATATAGACTTTATCCTGATAAAAAATGATTATTAATTGTAAGAATGCAACTTTTATGAAACAAATATAACTGTTCAAATAAAATGTACTGAGTTTTTGTAAATGTAATAAAGATATCATTCATGCTATTGAACTAGAAACAATAAATTTAAATAAATCACATCAATAATTCAGGTGATAGTTCCGAGTTTGTGTGGCTTTCGTAGTTGTACAACGTAAATACATATTTGTATCTCTCATGCATGATATCGGCGGTTTGGTGTAACAGACAAGTGAAACCAAAACCAAGGGAGAATCAAAAGTTGAACATCATGCATACAGCCCATGATGGAAATGAATGATTTTATCCACAGAGAAGGAAAAGCAGCGCAAAACTCCTGTCATCACATGTCTCCAGAAAGAATTAGAATGAAAGCAGAAAGATATATTTAGATATTTGTCTTTTTGGATGTATTGTATTCATGAGTCCACTTTCATATCACCAATCAGCATGCGTAATGGTTATCTGATATTACACTGCAAGTAACTTCTGCAAACCCAAAAAGACCTTTCAAATTAGGTACATATGAATGGAAAATTAGGTTCTCCAATCGATAAAACTGGATCTGGTCCTCCACTCACATTTGCGAGGAAAAAAACGAAGAATAAATATTCATTCACTTTATCGCAAATATAAACAAGAATCACTTAAAACCTGGTGTGTCATTGACCTATCTCGTTCCCCACAGTGATTCCATACATAGAGTCTCCTTCCAATCTCTAAAGGATATCCCGTAAACTTCCTTAAGATATGTGAATCTCCAGTAAAGACGTAAGCACAAAACATGTCTTTTCTACTTACCCCTACGCTACTTGTGCTAGAAGAAAAGTAGTTTAACATAATCATTCCTCTGAAGATCCTGCTGTGCATATTTAACGGTAATAGTTGGTCCTTGTGCACATTCCGTCACATAGAAAGGTGGAACAATGTGGGAAGTGATACCAGGAATTTACGTGCTCAGACAGTATATAAAAGTAAACAATAATTGTAATTGGAAGGTGCATTGAGCGGTAACAATAAGTCTTCGTATACCAAAAGTCGCCGTCGTCATCATCATCATGACCAAGGGGATGGGGCTATGCCTCGATGTGTGACTTGGGCAACTTGAGAAAAGCGCCGTTGTACACAAGACCTACTTCGAATAGTGACAAGTGGCAACTCTCTGACGTGGAAGGTTTTCTCCACGTCAGCTGCACTTTCTGTGCTGTAGTAGGGTAGAGTAGTTGTAGATACATGAACCCTAAACGTAGGCGCCCATGCCATGGGCCACATGGGATTCCGGTGTATGTCACCGTCATGCATGATGATGCCCATCACGGAATGGTCCCGCTTGTCGGTGCGGCCGCCGACCCCGTCGTAATAAGCAGAGTAAGAACTATGTACAATTTTGGAACTATGGGGGTCCCATATCCATCGGATCCAGGAGCCAAGCCGAACCGTGGCGAGCAGAGGCTCGGGTGAAGGCGAGGTTTGCTTTGGGGTGTGGCTCGGACGGATGCATGTAGATGGGCCACGAACGCGGTCGACCAGATGTGCCTGGTACTGGTGAATCAGGACTGCTCACAGTAAATAGAACAATAATTCAGGTTTGAACGATCTCAGGGTCTTCTCCAGCTTTTGTCGTACACTGGGGGGACTTTTACAGACGGTGAACAGGCGCATGTGGCGGGACGGGTGCTTTTACCGGTATCCAAACCCCGCGTACTTCATTTGACGCGGCTACCATTTCTTAATATCTTCGGCTTTTGAGTCCCGGCGATTTGAGATGAGCTCCAACGGTTATAACTTTCATTCATGGTTAGCTCCCTCAGGGCGGTTCTGTTTTGGATTTAGCTGGTGGGATTGATGCTTGAGTTGATCCCCTCGCCCTTGATGTCAATCTTTTGTGCACTACTTGCTACCTAATGAATTATTGACTATTGATCAACTGTGGTAGATATTTTTTGGGTTATGTCTACCTGTTTTCCTGCAAGGGACAGAATAATGAACAACCCGTAATTATTCTGTCAATGATATGGTTCTCTGTAGAGGCCGATTGGCCTGGACTTTTGAAGTTTCTTTCACGTTCACTGTAAGGGATGGAGCAGGAACCTCATCTAGATATAAGTATTCAATCCGTGTTTAATTCTACGTTTAAATAGTTTCTCATGAGGCATATGTTTTGCGGGTTATATCATTTTTTAGCTACACAAAGTAACAATATTCTATCTCAATGATTCTTCATGGTTCGTATTTTTACATCTTTCTTTCTTCTATCAGATTATATAAGGCCTGGTCCAAACTTTATGGTCGAGAAATTGACTTGTTCAGTCAAACATGATAACTTTTGAATATATGTAATATAAGTTTAAAATCCGTAAATTCATTCTAGTAGTTTAAATTATGAATATGCAAATTTTTTTCAGCATGCTTGATAAAGTATTGCTCAACCTTCACAAATTTCCCCAAAAATATTCAAATTATAATCATAAGAATTAAAATAAAAACTACATGTTAGATTTAACTTGAAGCCCTTAAGCATTATTTCTCTTTCTCTTTTACTGTGGAAAAAAATATGAATCTCTCAAAAAATAAAAGCTTCAAACTGATCAATAATATATTGTGAAACCTAAAGATTTTTTAAACTTGTATTAATCAAATGATACAGCGAGTGTTCTATCCATAGGATTTTATATATCAATACATATTTGTTGGTCAACTTATTTCATAATGATGTGGATAACATTTTGTACGTATCACAGATTAAAATTTTAACCAACTTCAGACAATAAAAAGAAAATTACATATATTTTTGCAGTTTTTCACATTTGGTAAAGTCTATGACATATATTTAGAATAAGTTTACCTCAATTTCCTAAGATACTAGATAATTTCAAACTTACAATTTTTTATGTCTTAGAGGAAAATACCGTAATGAAAAAACTCATATATACAGAATCGGTTGCATATGCAAATTTTAAATTTAAAACATTTTGCGATCATGAAAAAATACGTAGAATAAATTAAATATTTTATAAAATAAAAAAAATTCAGATGTTTGACAAAAATTTATTTTATTGCACTTATTTCTACGATTATTCATGCATCTTATCCAAAAAACCAGTTTTTTTTTTGAATAATTTAAACTAAATACAATTTAATTGATTATATGAGATTTTTTAAAAAATGAATAAAAAATAATTTTGGATTTTGGATTTATGTATATTTTTAGATCAATTTGTGATTATTTTATATATTACAAAGAAGAATTTGTAAATTTTATTTTCAATATATTAATTATAAAAATATTTTGAAAAAATAGTCTTATTAAAGCAAAACAAAAGATTTACATAAGTTTATTATTTACAGTGATAAATTTTATTGCAGAGGAGAAAAGATTTCGCCATCTCGAATGTTTTGTAATAGTGAACTTTTCAGTAAGTGGGATAAAAATTGGGCAACTAAACAGAGTTAAAAAAATTAGTGAGATTTTGCGTAATAAGGACAGCGACGTAATTTATGCTTACTACACCAGACAGATCAAACTCTTTTTTCCCTGTGGAAGCCTCTGGTGGGTTTTGACATCCTTCTTTTATATTCCATGAACCACCCTTTCCCTGTGAAATATACAAACTAAAATCCTGGAAATCAATATATACAATACAGATGTGTTTACAACCTGGGCTGTGGTAATGCTGGAGGGGAGTTTCTCATATTTGGGGGTCTTCAAAAGAAAAGCCGAGCAATTTGACAGAAGGGAAGCGGGCAACGAGTGCTGAACAGCACTCGTCCAGTCATCGCTTCGAGTACCCGTCGCTATACACACACCGAAGTGGAGCCCGGAGACGGCCTGGCCTGGCTGTAGACACGAGCATCCCACCACTAGGGCCCTACGATAGTGCCTGATTCTTTCAGAGAAGAGAAGTGCATCGGGCCATGGGCATCAGCTCAGCGTTGATTCTAGAAGAAGCGAGAATGTTTGGTCTCTTTGGTCTGGTCCGGTCTGGTCCTGTCCTCCGCAAGGACAATAGACGCGATGCGAGCCCGAAATTTCTTCGCGGAAGGCTCCTAACGGGGCAAATGTGTACAAACGGTTTGAACTTCGCCGCTCTCTCCGACATTTAATGGGTCCATGACCATGATGATGGCCAGCTAAGAGATGACCCACATGTGGTGAGCACTGCTCTGCATGTGGTGCTGCCATCCGCATGCCATGTACTTGACGGCACACCTTTCTATGCCCCGTTCCATCATGCCATGCATATCCGTTATCCCCGTGCTCATATACGTTACTGTCTTCCCGGGTCTACCCACGTGGACAGCCACCTTTACAATCCCGGATAATTTTACTTATGTGGAGACTCCACATCCGCCCTTGTTTTCAAACCCGAACCTATTACAAAATTCCACCCAATTCGTCTCCGCCAAGTGTTCGAAAGTAATTATGATAATCCCCCGACTCGAATTACTCGAAGGTGGACTTTACGGCTCGAAGGAAATAACGATAAGCGCGGGGGAAGGAAATGCCCGCGGGCGCAGGCGTTATTTGTTGGTGTGTTAATTTCGTCGAATTGGTCCCGGTCCCCGGACTCACTCCATCCGCTGCTGCAGCTTTTTCCTCCCTGCGCGGGAGAGAGAGAGAAAGGACGAGATCTTTGAACATTCTCGTTCTGTCCTTGCTTGCGGGGCTTGGAAGGCTGGCTCGCCGCGGTGGGAAATCACTTATAACGTCGTTACTGGCAGACCGAACTGACCTTCTTTTCTCGCTCGCTTGCGGCCTGTAGAGAGGAACAGGGGAGAGCAGGAGGCGGAAGGGGGCACATTAAAAGCGGCTTGATGATTGCGCTTGATGGTGGTGGTGGCGTGGGCAGGGGAGGCGACGAGGGAGGGAAGGGAGGGAAGGGGAGGAAAGGAAAGGAAAGGAAAGGGAAGGGTAGGGAAGGGAAGGGTGGTTGTTGTTGTCTTACTCAGGGGATAGGATTGATGCCGGTGGCGATGGTGGTGTCGTGGTAGTCGGAGCGATGGGGGAGGGGGTGGGGTATGTGATCACTGCGGAGGACGAAACGAAAGAGAGCACTGTTCGATCCATGAGGGATAATTGACCAGCAGGGAGCGGGGAGGCGAGGAAGAGGAGGTTGGTTTTTCAGGCGCGCCCTTTGTAACTCGGAGCGAGGCAAGGCAAGGCAGGGCAGGGCAGGGCGAGGTGGTGCGAGGCGAGGCAACGCAACACAACGCAAGCGGGTTGCTGGTTTTGTTGGCCCGAAAGGATTGTCTGTTTTATTCTCTTTCTTCGACGAAGCGAAGGAGGCTGCGGCGGAAGCTGGAGTGGACTGTAGGGGACTGGGAAGGATTGTCGCTGCCTGCGCTTGCGTGGAAGGCGTTCAATTGTCTCGGCATCGGACTTGCAAGTCTTCGGACTGTCGTTGTAGTGTAGTGTCCTGTTCTTTTTTTTTTTTATTCTCTGCGCGGAGGTAGCAAGTTGGGAAGTAGTTTGTTCAATTGTGGTGTGCGATTGTTTGGCGAAAGAGTGAAGGCCCTCTACAGGAGCGCGAGAGCGCGGGGGGAAGTTGATACAGGCGTTCTTGGGAGAAAGATAGTGAGTAGGAGAAACAGCCGGGCAGATGTGGAGTGTTTCGTGCGTGGAGGAGAGAGGCGGGATAGGTTGGATGTGCGTGGACTTGTTGGTGTTGGAGGTGGAAAGGAGCGAAGCGTAAGAGAGATTAGTACTTGGAAATAAACAGGAGTATTGGCAGTGGGAAGTAAGGAAGGATGGGAGGAAGAATCATGGCCACCTGAGAGGGTTTCCTATCCCTCTTCTCTTTAGAAGTTTGGGGCTTTCGTCTTCACGTTTTTTTATGTCTTACCGAGGTTCAGGTAAGATCCTATGGGCGACATCGCACGCACTTCAGGCACTTGTTGCAAAGATTGATTTGTACAGAATTTGTCAGAGATTTTGAAATTTAGTGTTCGTTCTGAGATGACGGTACAATGGCATGCAACAGGGAGCAGTCATTCGTAGCGATACTTTACCCCCTTTGTTCTTTCGGCTTCGAGCATTGGTGATTTACGACGTGTGCTTTTCAGAAAATGATCTACGAATTGGCAATAAGTACGTGGACCTTAGTAGGAATTGCTGACAGAAGAGGTCACATTCACTAGACTCTTTTCGAGGATTTGAAACTGGGAGATCTCCCCTGTATGCAAGTACTGAACCACGGTGAACCAACTCAACTTTTTGGTTTGAGGCCAAATGGGATCTGAGGAGCTGGACATGGTAGGAGGAGGGCCGTCTCAAATAGTAGACATAGGACTGTCTTCGCTTTCAGGTCGGTCTGTGCAATCAGATCAGTACTCGCGGAATATGCCAGGTCCCAAGAGGTCCGAGCCAGCTAAGAAGCAGCGTCCCGGAGAAGGATTTGGTGACTATTCAGATGCAGGAAAATACTTAGGAAGAGATAGGCCAGGTTTTCTCCAGAATGCTGAGAGGGATTACAGGGAAGGAGGCGAAGGGTTTCATTTGGAACATAGGGTACAGAAGGAGAGTGGCGGAGAGAACGACGAACGAAAGAACGTATACGGAGGTAATCAGCTCGGTGGAATGGGTGTCGGAAGGGACCAGGATCAGTGGGGCGGAGGTGACAGAGACGGAGTTGGAGGCGAAGGGGATTTCAGAGACATGGGCCTTCGAGGGGAAGGTAGTGAGGTTTCGCAAAGCGAAGGCACCGAAGGGGAGGACGAGGACGATGCTGACTTGGAAGGAGAAGGCGAGGAAGGTACGGTTGGGGATAGGAGTAGAGAAAGTGTGCTTGGAGATAGAGCTATTTCTCATCCGCAAATGGCATCCCTCGAGGGTCGCATGAGGCAGGAATCCATGATGGCATCAAGAGGTGTGGAAGGCTTTCAACGAACTGGTTCAGACCGAGATAGAGTAATGAAAGCTCCCACTTCAGCTTCTCCTCCGTTTAACATGTACCTACAATCTACTGGTCTACCTTTCATCAACTTTCAACAGGCTTCTCCTTCTGGAGCTCATTTGGCGACTCACGTGGAAGCCAATTCAGCACAGAACGGTGGAGTTGGAGGTGGAGTGGGATCAGCTATGTCTGGTGGATACGGCATGAGGGAGGGAGGTATTTCTCGAGACTCTTATGCGAAGAGCCTCGCCGCCAGGGAGTGTGCGATGGGCAGCTCTATGCACGAACAACAAAGCCAGGGACACCTTCACGAAAGTCTTCAGTCTTCAGAGGACAATTACTACACTTCTCTTCTTAATTCTACGGGCTCCAACAATAGCAGCGCTCCGAAAGGACAGGATATTGGAAACGATGTCGGAGGTGGCCAAAAGCGGAATGCACGAATGATGGAGTCACCTTCTTCAGCCGAGCCGTCTCTGAGGCGCATTCTTTCCGACCCTATCACGTATTTTTCTTACTTTAAACCCCGCCAGAATGAATGTTTTGAATTTTTATTTTTTTTCTAAACAGACCTTCCGCGATCTGAACTGTGATGATGACCGTTTCTCCTTAGAGTTGTGGGTGCCTTAAGTTGATGTTGAATGTCTAGACCTGTATTGTACATCATAGCTGGCGTTGATAAATGTCGATGATGCTCATTAGATAAGTGACGCATCTGCGACTGAACGATAAAAACCATATGTAGTCCTCTCGAATTCACTTCAAATTCCTAACACCATTAACAGGAACGCCCACCCCTTGCTTAAGGGTCTTGGGGAACTTAGAAGATGATCTTCAAACGATCAGCTGAACTAGATATAGGGAACTACTTACTCGTGAGCTAGACAATCTATACAGTAAATGAAGTCATATACGCATCAAAAGTCTATGCATAAGGAGGAATAGAAGAAGTAGGAGGCACAAATCATGAGGATAGTAATATAGCACTTTCACATGTAGCATGCGGTACATTTTTTGGAAGAGAGGTATTGTATGTAGCTTGAGTACGCCTACCTTTTTGAATCAAGAGAAGAGCTTCACATGGGATTGTTCAAGTTTCAACGTGGTTTTTGAACCAGAACTGACAAATATTGTTATAGATTTGGACGACTGATGTTT
Source organism: Marchantia paleacea (assembly GCA_014180765.2). Lineage (NCBI taxonomy): Eukaryota > Viridiplantae > Streptophyta > Marchantiopsida > Marchantiales > Marchantiaceae > Marchantia > Marchantia paleacea. The sequence continues at coordinate 2,221,595 of MUAA02000032.1, forward strand.
ACGCATGCGAAAAGATAAAAGAGGGTATCAGCAGTCCTCTTTAATTCCTGTAAGAAAATTTGCTGGGATTACCGACTCTTTTTGCACTCTTTTACCGACTCAACGAGGAATTTTTCTCCACCCACTACATTAGAGACCCTCTCACTCTTAAATACTCATCCCTCGTTTTCCTTTTACTTCTATCCCGTCTTTTCTTAATTATTCAACTTTGTTATACTAGCACCGTCAGGGGTCTATGGTCTTTAGGCTATGACAGCCACATTCTAATTTATAGAGTCCATATCATCGAAATATGGTCTACACTGAATTTTTAAACCTACACGTATTTGTGTTGGGGCATCTAGTTGTTACAGTTCTTGAAATAACACTGGTCCTCTTTTCTAAGTGCACGCTTTAGCTCAAAATGTAACACACCGATGACATCTGTACGATTCTAGCGTAAGCATACGGATGGACTTGGCACTTGGTCTTGCACCCACAGAATTTGATGCGTGCGAAGCTCCCTTTAGGCCATGCCAGATTTTAATAACCAATAGCTTGAAAAACTGATAACCCTCTTTGAGTATCAGACTCTTGGAACATGTAGTGTTTAGACCTTGAAGAACCTCGGTTGGTGCTTTCAAAGCTTTTAATTGCTGGCGTGGTACACGTAAAGCATTCCGTGAGATCTGAAGATTCAAAGTGCTTACACACGTCACCTAATAGTCCTGGGGTAGCTTTTGCCGAAGCTTACAAACCGCATCAATCAGGATCCTCATTCTGCCATTAATAATCATCTGCAGATCAAACCTACACAATTGAAGTTATCCTACATTCGCGAGTTTCTCCAAAAAGCGTAAGTTGTAGTGATCGGCTTAAATTTGAAACGGTTCTCATACCAAATGTTGGTAATAAAAACAACTAAAGCATCCCATGTCAATTAAGACTCGCAACATCTCAGGCGTTTGCCATAAACTATGGAGGAGATATGAAGACTGAAGAGCTACTTTCACAACTCACGTGGCACGAGTAGGAAATTGGCATTTAAAAAGGTGAAGATAGCATGCTCTAGGTTTCGCGCAAGAAGATTAGCAAATCTGTGACTGTAGGGCTTAGCCTGACTCCTAGTCGCATGCCGCAGCATGCGCTAATTCAACTCATATAAAATATTCTTATACTACTATGAAATACTGTGATTACATAATTTAACGCATAGTAAACCGTTTCCGGTCAAGCCGAGATATTTGTTGTTGAATGCGTAGATAAAGAAAGTTTTCTAGCATCAGCCAAAACTATTAACCATTTTAGAATGAGTTGAGATATCATGTCCGAACTTGCATGACGCGCAAGTGATGCAACGTCCATCCAGTTTTTGGAAAATTCCATGAATGGAAATTCTGTTTTCATTTCCTGATCAAGGAACGTCTTGAAAGTCATCGCAAATGCTAAAGATGCAGGGTATCCAGGGGTTCAAGAGTTTTCATTCATAAACAAATATTCATGGTGTAGCTTTCGAACAAGGGTCTGATGACGAACATGGTTTAAGCTCCAAGTCTTTACATCGTGGACTGGGTGCGCAGCTTCTGATGATCATTTTTCTCTCTAGGGGCCAGTTGATGGATGACGCGTCAATCTTCGGATGCGGACACTCCTTCGGCAATGCAGGTCTAGCACGGGTTATGGAAACAGTACGTTTGCGATTTTTTGCTATGTAACTTTCAAATCTACATTTATCCCTGAGTCGCACGACAGATTTAGTTGACCCGCATCATCGAGCTTGACATAAGTTTGTCTGTTCACGTTTTTACAGAATGTCTGTATAACTTGTGGAGCGTCTGTAAGAGCAACTTCCATGGCGCCAAATTATGGTGAGGTTTTTATTAACCTAACTTCAAGTATCTGGTAGTCCAGTTCTTAGGAGAGTTTGAGTAGCCAGTACTCGTTTCTTCCATCGTTTTCAAGGTTTTATAAAAGGTGGGAATATGCACCTTGGTGTGACTACACTCTCTTTAATATACGAATGTTTCACATGTTATCCAGCTTTACGAGCTGCCGTGCAGGCCTATAAGCGGGAAGAGGAAAACTCTATACCCAAGTTGTCGAAAAGGAGAAGGGATCGTCCTGAACAGGTAAAATGGCTGGGCTACTGGTAAAATCAGGTGAAATCTGCTGGATGAAGCCGTCAAGATTTGCGGCTCTTGTGAGCAGTCAAGGAGTTTGGATCTGTCAATGGAAGTAAATGTCATTGGGAACAAAATTTACTGAATGGAGCGTAGTGGTTGTTTAGTCTTGTTCTTTACTGGTACCACATCTGCATCGTTAGCTTTGAATAAGCAATGTTCTGGGTCTAGCTTCTCCGGATACCGGGAAGTGTTTTGTCGCTTGATAGGTACTGAATAAAGTACATGTATGGATAATTTTTCCTGTTCTGTATATATGATGACACGCCCTGTGTTCTCTTGGTCTTTTCTTTCTGTTTGGCATTTCGTTTCCTCATAGGTAGATAGTGCTAGGCAATATTTGACATAGGTCTGGGCAACAGCCATGGTTTTCACCTCGGTTTGTTGGGCTTGAGTTATCCTCAGCCCCTGCTCGGTCCTGTGCACCTTGGTATCCACTGATGAAGCAGCCGAGTCTACATGACGGGAAATTGACGCTTTCCGTTCAAATTCTGTTGATGGTCACTGGAGGACTTTCTTGCGTCGGACTGGTTCCCCATACTGCTCACTTAGTTCTGTCGTTGTTCCATACTTTTTTCATCCATCCATTCGTTTGCACCCTTGATACGTACTACCTAGATTGGAGTTGCTTCGGTCTCTTGCATGCTAAGCCCCCGAGGTTGATCATGTACTATCTAATCTCTACATATGATGATGTAGGATCAAGGCACCCCTGTTGAGCAGCAGCCTTCGTCAGACACAAGCAGATCTAAGGGTGTGCAGTTTCCGTTCTCAGTGAGTGACAGGGTCCTAATCAAAGTAAGTACATTTGGTCGTTTCTTCGTGCTGACCCGCAGTGGGGCTCTTGTGATGAATGGTTTTGTGTAGTGTATATTATTTGCATTATGGGACCTGATTGGATTTTGATTAGTAGGTTGAATTTCCATCTAGCCTCAAATTTCTAAGTTATGAAAGTCTACAACGTGAACTACGATATCCACTCAAGTTTTCAACGTTTGAAATTGTTTAATTTGCATACATATGTTCGTCCTAACGCGGTGGGTTAAGACCAAGAAGGAGCTCGAATTCAAAATGCAATTGGTTAGGGCCACGTTGGAACTTGGTGGATGGGTTTTATAAGTCTTCCCTCTTGCGTCTTCCATTCTGAATGAGGCAAAGCAGCCTCAAGTTAGAAGGAATTGGAACTAAAGCCATAAGTAATTAAAGTACCCAGTAAGGTGTATATAACTCTTCCAAGTGCATTCTCTACTTTGCCTCCATTAACAACGAGGGCATGCTCCTGCTATGTTTGGTGGTGACGTGCGCTCCCCTTTTCCAACCGGGGCAACTGAATTGATTGGTTTTCCCGATCCAGGTAACCTGAACTTGGATAACCAAATCGAGTGTTTCTTCTTTTAGGTCTATCGAACAGTGGTAGTATGGGCTGGTTCTATTTTTGCAAGCGGGTTGAACCAAACTAGGTAGGTCGAAGCGGGTAATGGAACCAAATTTCCTAAAACATTTTCCTAGAACCCAGAAGGCGAAGTGAACATTTAAAGAAAAGAAGTGGGTAGGCAAGTAGGACATTTTACATGAGTTTCAGATTCATCTGAAACCTCATGTAAAATGTCGTGGGTGCAATATGATTTTTTGAGTAGAATCAATAATACAAGACAGCTTTTTCTCTTTTCTGTTTCATGTTCGTCTGCCATTCATGAGGCGGTGGGTGGGGGATTACTAAGGACATTTGTGCTTGCATGCCTATTTACATTTTAGACTTTGCTTCTTAGTTTCATACTACATTATGTCTGAATACTTCATAGGAATTGGTCTTTTATCTTTTTTATTAGGCTGTCACCCGTAAAATGTTTCATTTTGGCCCGAGCTGTTTGGTCCTCTTGCATGTTAAGCCCCTGTTAGGTGTGAGGCCGGAGGAGCTATCTTGGGTCGATCATTCCATGATGCGTTATAATGTGTTTTTCTGTGTTTTATAATGTGTTTTCGTTGTTTATAAGTCGACAGGAAGCAAATGAACATGAATACGGTTTGTTGTAAGTTTTATTTGTTCCGGAAGGTAGAAGTGTAGTTTGAATGCTCTCTAAGAAGTGAAGGAAATGTGCATGCAAGGCTTAAATTCAGAAGGTTTAAATGATTTTAATCAATACTGATTTTACTCTAGGGTACAGGATATGGTACTTAGTGTACCATATATAATATGAAGTATTCATGTTATAGGGTATAGTATGAAAAATATTCAGGTAGAATGAATCATGCTTCAAGCGTGCATCCGCTATCCATGATAATAGAACTTTATTTTTTCTTGTATTTATTGTCTGTGGTAAAACGTTAGGGTTTCTTAGCGGTGAAAGCACTTGATAGAGTCTAGGTTGTCGATGTCTGTGTCTAATGGCGGAACATATATACGAGAACTAATCCATGTGCCACTTGTATTTGTTTCAGGGAAACAAACGTACACCGGAGCGGTTTGTTGGCCGAGAGGCTGTTATAACAAATCAATGTCTGAACGGATGGTAAGAACGTATATCATGATTTTCTGTATTCTTCACTTTATTGTGCTCGTTATGTTGTAGTGAAGTATGTATGAGATGCTTGTGATCTGTTTACAAATATTTCAAAAGACAAGTTCTCGTCTGAATCACTTTGTCGAGCACCCAGCGTCCATGAACGATTAGTATGGAGAGTTTCAGTTTGTTTTAGGCCGGAGGGGTGGATTGAGCAATAATTGGGTCTTAAAAAAGTAAACAGATAAAGTTTGAAGGTAAACCCACTCAGTATTGGGTTTTGGGGGTTTGTTTTCTAATATCATGTCCTACATTTATTAGACTTGATGTGCATTACAGTTCTTTGAATAAACAATCAGTTCTTAGGTGTAATGTCACAGGCCACGTATAACGATTTCGTTTTCCTTATTTCAAGCCATACCTTCTACGCTTTTAAAGTCTCAGTGGCAGAAGCTTAAATTTTGCGTGTCAACTTAGGTATCTGGTGAGGACTCTGGACAACGGAGAAAGTGTACGATTGCAGTATCGGTCTCTGCAGAAACTGGGAGGGCAGCCGTCTCCAAATGCTTCCCATTATGCACCTGGACCTGGGTGGCTTTGATGAAGGGTGCGTACGACTTTGTAAAACTGTAACTGTAGAAAAGCTTTTTTCATGCCGTTTGTAGTTCTTAGAGATTGAAGTGACAAGATGTTGGGATTTTCATGTAAATGTGGGGGTTTTCATTTACATGAAAATCCCCACATGGATGTTTTGTCGAGATTTTAGTCACATTCATTTGCGAGACGATTGCACTGATTGTGGATTGGAAGTAAATGCTTTTTAACGTCGAGCAAGTGGCTTGCTGGGCAAATTATGAGATGTGATTTGAGCAACGACGCTCCTGGCGAGAGTTGTGGTGTTACTTTCGTGCAACCATGGAACTTGCTATTGACTCGAGCAAAGCACTGTCTACTCATCGTGTATTCCAGTCTTTCTGCTGAATATTCAAAGCGTTTCTCATTCATGAGTTACTGTGTGCAGGAGCAGGGCAAGTATATGTCCCCAGCAATATGGATTTTGATTTGCACTGCATGTAGCGAGGGGTGGAATTTGCTGAGTTTCCTTTGAGAAGTGGGTCAGAACGAGTCCCGGTTCTTAGATCTAAAAGGAGGGAGTTAGAACATGTCTCCATATGGTTGTCTTACTCTCATGCGAGGGGCTTCCACAAGTCCTTAGTCCCTCTCTGAAACAAATATTCAGGATATTGAAAACGGTTTGTCCCCAGATGCAACACACCGTCTCATGATTTGTTCCAGAGGGTATTGGAACCATTTTGGTCACCGAAGAAGCTTGGCTGAAATCTGTCTTCTAAATTTGTACATACATTGGTATACTGGTACGGTAGAGTTCCCAAAATCACAGGTAGTGTGCAGGAAGCTTCTTGGGTGAGTACACCTGTGTTTAGGGTTTGCCACGGATGGAGACTTAGAATTTCTCACTCGGGGACACATTGTAGAGCCGCAAAATGTAGGTAGAGAATCAGTGTTGATATGGGACATTTTGAGCAAAGCTATTCGAGATGGTGGTACGTGTTCTATATTTGGAGATATATTCTTCAACCAAGGATTTTCTGCAGCTGCAGCAGACACACATCAGGGTCGGCCATGGTGATCAGACTGGAACGAGTCAAGCAAAGAAGTGGATGACCGATGGTGAAGTCTGGTTTTGTACAAAACAAAAAACTTTACTTTTGATGGTTAGGTGTACTACTGGAGCCCTGAGCAGGCATGGTAAATACTTACATAGGAAGAGTACAGCTGGCCCACTTCGACTAGTTTCTCGGTTTAGGTTTCTATCAGTGGGTGCCTGAGAAAGTTCCATTAGCCCATCAACGTTTTACTTATGTTGGTGAGGATGAAGGGTGCTCTCTGTTGTAATTTTGTAACCTTCAATTTTGAACTCAACCATGTAAAACTGTGTGTGTAAGCGGTTGGGGAGACCGACGGGACAGCCTCAGAGTTTGATGCACAGCTCGATCATATGCAGATTTCATCCTTTAGCGGATATGAATTATCTTGTTTTGTGTATCGTGTGCTTTTCTAGATTATCAGACTCGATTTGTAAAGCATCCTTGCAAAGTTTAACGAGACCTGAATTATTTTCTACTTGCTCGCGCTGAGGGTACAATCGATGTAGTGGGGACGTTATGGAGGGCTAATAAGATTACAGAGAATTGTTTTGGTATTTAGAGATATCACGGGTGGGAGTGAATTGTGATTTATTTGACACATCGAAGGCCTCTGCGATACTTCCAAATAATCGTGTTTCTTTCCTAATTGTGTTCACGACCCTTCATTCAGGTTTCAATCTGCTCAAAGGTATGTACACTTATACTTGTCTTATTTTCCGTTCAAGGACATTTGTGAAATCTCTAAATACCAAAATAATTCTTTATAAATTCTCTAATGCAATCGTAATGGTAAGAATTCCAAAGGAGCACAAGCATAGGTTGTGCTCCCTCGGTATTCTTACCATTACACAATTGCATATGGTGTTAGTACGTGGAGTATCAAACGTTGGCAAACCCAAAATTGCTGTTTCGTGTTACTTTACATCTTTAAGATATGAGCTATTGTGTCGTTTAACTTTACTCGTGAGACAATTTCGTCCGGATGTGTGAATACTTATGGCAAGAGACATTACGACAGGCGCTGCACACCGTACCTCCAATGTGAATATCATGTCATTGTTGCTAATACGATGCTGATTCGGTCAATATTTTGGAAAGTGATCATACCATCAACCTGATTTGTAGACGAAGTTTATGCGGAAGAGACAAGACTCTCGTACTCTCTCGAATCCTCTCCACACTGAAGTGAATGCACTGATTCCAAGACGAGGTAATTCGGCAGACTACGTAAGTCTGTTATGATTCTATGGTCTAATAGGGAGGCATGTCTGCGCTCATACGCCGTGCAGTACGCCGTGCAGTACACCGTAAGGTTTCGGATGACTGAAGAAAACAAAGAATCGATTGCACATGTAACAACCTTGAATTCTGGAGGCCAAAATCAGAAAAAGTGGATATTTATGTACCTTAGCTATCTACGACGAGGGGGTTGGTGTGTACCAGCCTAGCTGAATTTCTAAAGCCCTCTTAGCGCGGGCCAATCGAGATTTCCTATTTCCTCCTGTGTTTTTGTGTAGAGTTCCAACCTTTAACGGCCTTGTCGATAATCGAGTAGGCCTCGGCAATCAAAACCTCAACGGGCTTAATATCCTCTGGAGACGATGCGCCCTTCTTCTTCATCTCGTCAAGAGCAGCGAACACCTGATTCACAATGACAGACGATCCACCGTCAGCATGACCTTTCGATCCAGTATTATCTGTTAGGTCCCCGCATTATATATCGATCAAAAAGCTCGGCATTCGATAGTAGAGCTTAATTAGAATGTCCGGACCATATACGGGCCCTTGCAGGCACTCATTTAGGGACAAAGAGCTTACCAAGATGGAGAAAGATAGCAAAAACTCTTTCTTTTTTGAGTGAACATTCAATGGCCTAAGGGTTTAGTCCTTGTATTGAGCTTTCACAATGCTCGACGGAGAAAGGTAGCAAAAAACTCTTTCTTGTTAACAATCAATTGAACATTCAATCGTCTATGGGCTTTAGTCCGTCTTTACGTTGAGCTTTCACATTCTGAACCGCAGGCAGGTTTTACGATGCTACATGTTCGGAGTGCCCATAGAAGGGATGCGTGGATACAAATTCGAAACGCAAGTCTTCTGCAAGAAACAGAAACCTCTAATGCACGTTGGCAACCATGGATTCAACAATTCCAGCTCACGTACTCTTCTGGTTCCTATTTGGCTAAGCTACTCGGGTTCGCTGAGACGAAAGTAATCCGACTTGACCCTGAGGTGAACAAATTGAAGCCCGTGAAATCCATGAAATAACAAAATCTACGCACTTCAGGACACGAATACCTAAAGCGTGGAAAACATTTCCGGGCAAGGTTTCGGAACTTGACCTTTTTCATGCGAGTCTTGATCTCAGTTTTCCTCGACTTGTTGTAAATACGGCGGGCTTCAGCAATTCGAGCTCTCTTCACAGCAGAATCCTCTTTTCTTCTTGGCGGGTCAGCCATAGCTCTAATGACCACTCCGCGACGAGACTGTGCATCTCGATACTCCCCCTGAAATCCCATCCACAAAGCGCACCCTCAGCACCAATTAAACCAAATTCCCTCTCCTCCTCCATTCACACACCACCCAACGCCGATGTACTAAACCCACCCACCCACCTTCCTCTCTCCCTTCCCCGCCTTACCTGATACCGCAAAGTGGGGTGCTCAAAAATCCATAGAGCGCAGAAGCAACCGAAACAAACGAGCTAGACGCAACAGGACGGGCACCGGAGATCTGCTGATGGACAGAGCCGCGAAGGAAGCAACACACCGACGAGGCAGCAACGCCCGCCATTTTCGACAAATCCCTCTCAAAGCCTGCCTCTCCATAGCTTAAATTCTCTCCTTCTCTCTCTGTCTCTCTCGTAATCGAGTCCTCAGCGAGCATGTGTGCGAGGGCAAGGGCGCGCTGTCCGTGGTCGAGGGGAAATACTGGTGCAGGTGGCTATGGCCCCGCAGCCCACTCGCGCGTTCGCCGTCTCAGCGTCCGGAGCAATGGATCGGTGGATGAGGCTCTGGGCGAACGAGAGCAGATAAAGAGGAGTTTGGGCATTCTGTCCAGGATGGACAGACAGAAGAACTACCCGTTACGGTGCATTGTTCAGGGTGCTTGACGGAGGGTTTATCCATATTGGAGCATCGTAGGCGTCGGTTGTTCGTGCGCAAGATTCTTCCATTCCGTGTACGGTCCTCTTTGCTTTTGCGTTTCCATGTCCGCCTCGCTCTCTCGCGTGACAACTTGCAAAAGTCTAAATGACCTTTCATGCGACATTGAACCGGGGAGACAATTTGGTTAAAGAAAATTTTTGAATAACAAGCCCACTTCAGTGTTTATTAGTAGTATGTGGTCAAAATCAATGAGAATATCAAGTTCTCCCTCTTAAGTCTTTTGTCCCTTGTATATGATCAAAGTCATGAAAAATACCAAAGTTCTAACAACTGTCGTCAAGAGAGACGAGAATGTAGTGTTGTGATGCGCATTCTTGTGGTTGAAAAAATGGTATCAACTGTTTCCGAACTATCGATGCGTGAGTAGAAACACTCATGCGTCAAAAAAAGCAAGAGAATTATACATCATATATGAACAAAAGGAATTTAAGAAGTATGTGAGTTACTTATCATCCACATTTACATGATATAGATGATAATAACCCAGATTGTAATTAATATACAAAAAGGATGGGAAGAACCCATCAAAGTTGTATAGGGATAAACCAAGCAGGTAGGATGGGTTTCGCCCCTCGAGAGCATCACAAGATTTTGAAGATCAATAACAAGATCACCTAAAGGCATCAATGTGATCTTGTATCTTCGCATACCTGAATCTTTCATATTGAAGCTCATCAGCTTCAAAGAGGGATACAACTTGTTTGATAACTCTTTGCGATGAAACCTTTGCTGAAGAGACTCAAACAATAAAGTAGAATTGTCATACTCATCCACTTGCTTAAGAACCTGAGGTTATAAAATGGGTATAACAATACTCCTTTGCTTCCTCCTAAAGGTCCTTCAAGTCTTCATCATAGAGGGTTTAGGCCTCAATAACTTGCCCAAACCGGAAGACTTCAATTTTCCTTTGACTTGCCTCCTCCCACATAAGATAGTCACCACGCCCATCATATTTGACAATGTCAAATCGGCTCTTCCCTGTCTTCATGACGCCCATCTCGGCTTTGTCTCACGCTGCTGGCGTTGCCCCTTGTGTTGTTCGATTGTCGATGAAACCTCCAAACTTGACTTCTTTTTCACTCATATGAGTAAAATGGAAATTTATCCTAGGTCAAAATATCCCTAAACCACAAGAGATACCGCCGCTCCTCGAGTCCTCAAACACACCGGCCCCGCCTCCATTCCACTCCGACAAGAGATGCTTACGAAAACTTTCCCCACGAATATGACATCCTATCTTCACCCGGTGATTATTCCATCAATACCACAACTCGCTCCTTCCTTGACCCAACAAACATAAAATCGCTTTCTCCTCTTTCTCGACCACCGCCGAGCAACTGGCCGAACGGGCATTTCATTGGGAATAGATCCATGTACTTTCTGAGGATAGAAACTAATGATGAGAGTAGAGCCCGAAGCCTTTTCTCGCACAAGAAAATATTACACGCCTCGCTAGCTAGAGATCATAGTCGAGACCCGAGAAAGTACGGTGAGAAGGACAACAAGGACCGATAGGCGGGATGAAGCGAGGTGTGCCCCTGCCGTAACCACTTTGCACCTAAAAACATGTAGGCTCTTCCTCGCTCAAAAAACAATGCACAACTAGCAATTTC